>CAMTDV010000004.1:64785450-65385450 GCA_947069175.1 Scalesia atractyloides | reverse complement strand
TCGCCCGAATTTGTACGTTTCAGAAGAATTCAAGCAAGTTCGCCCGAACTTGTACCAAATCCAAGAGATTTGGTACAACTTCGCTCGAAATTGTCCACTGCTCCTTCACACGTTGACCGTTTCAGCATTTCAGAAGACTGATGCACTTTTTGTTGCGTTTACAGGCTGAATCAGCGCTCCCTTCAATCCACAGTAGTTCGTGTTTCATCGTTGAGCACCGACTGTGAGTATACTTGAACCCTTTTTCGCTTTAACGTACTTTTTGGTGTTACATACATCTCTATATCGAAATACACTACACACAACGCTAAACTCTTTTAACGCTAACCGCTCTCGCATGTTATACGTGAATCGTTGAATGTTTGTTTGCTATATGTGAATAATGAGTACTTGTAGACCACCCTTAGCAACGATAGTACTATAGTTTGGACTCAGCACCCGATTTGTTCGGGGGTTGTTAAGGCTCACAAATTACTTTACGTGCGTGTTCGCTATCGTGAACACGTATCGCGCATACTCCACATTGCAGTCGTGTTGGTTAGCATGTATCATTATTGGTAGCTACTTATATTCACTTTCTCTACGTGTTGCATGCTGGTAATGCGTAAACGCTTTACTTGCTATTATTATACTATTAAACCTGTATGCTCACCTTTACTTTAATGTATTGACTTGTATTTTAACGTATGTAACAGGTTGAGGATGTTATCGCTGCGTATCGGACTTAGGATTTTGCTTTAGAAACTTGTAATAAATTAGTTTATCGACTTTTGAATTGTACGAGAATATTTGAATTTGTAATGATTATGAATGATTTTATGTTGATTGTATGGGAAATTAACGCTTAAATATTGTCATTTAAAATAGTCGTTATGGATTCTCTCGAACAATCTGAACCGCTTAGTGCCGCGCCCCGATGATTCCGTCATCGGTTGGGGTGTGACATATGCTCGCCAATACTTTTGTATTGATCGACACTTTTAATACATGTTATGGGAATACTGATGATGCAAGGAATCTAGTAGGATTGTCTAGAAACACATTTAAAACTCTAAATACTTGTTGTATCGTATCCACACTTTTAATAAGTCCTAGTCACATGTTTCTAGTATCACGTATTGAGCATACACAATAAGATTATTCGCGTGTGATAAACAGTTTGATTTGTGAAGTGATTTTTGATAGAGGAACGTATGTAACACCCAAAAGTGCATTAAAGCGAAAATGGGTCAAGTATATTCACTGTGGGTGCGTTTAGGTGAGATGAGAGATCTGAGGAGAGTCGGGAAAAGCGCCGGATCAGCCTGCATACGCGAACGGAAGTGCATCAGTCTCCGAAAAGCTGAAACGGTTAAGTTTTGGTTGAGCAGTAGACAAGTTCGGGCGAACTTGCATAACCTGTTGAGATTTTTAGACAAGTTCGGTCGAACTTGGTAAGTTTCTTACGAAACTTGGCAAGTTCGGTCGAACTTGTGTGTATTGCTGAGTGAGAGAGACAAGTTCGAGCGAACTTGGTAAGTTTCCTAAGAAACTTGTCAACTTCGAGCGAACTTGTTGAATTATGGTTAAGGTTTGGCTCAAGTTCGGCCGAACTTGACCCAAATTGGGCAAGTTCGAGCAAACTTGACTCTTGAGCTGCATAAAATCAGTTAAATCTCGAGCGAACTTGATGTTTTCGGGTCCAAAATCTTACGTTTTCGCGTCGTTTGCTGAGGAAATCGAGTGCCCATCCCTCCAACCTTAAGCCACTGAGTAAAACTTAGGCTGGAGAGGTCTTTTGGAGCGAACTTAGCCATTTTACAGAAACTCAGGTAATCCGGGCGAACTTGATGGTTCGTACAGGTTAGTCCAGCTTGTGTAAAGTGACGATTTCGTCCTTGTGCTTCCAGATCTGAGATCCAGCTTCGACAACACCTCGATCCACTCAAAAGTGAACGAAACATACGTCATTAGTCCGAAAATGGTGTAAAAATCAATACTTTTAAAAGATTTTGCTCAGATCTAGTATAGATCTGAGTGAAAACAAAAGTTTTAACGGAAAAATATGAATATTTCGTAAAATAGAAGAGATTTGATGAAAACGAAGGCAATGCCTATTGTAGTTGAAATCGGGTTGATTCTTACTTAGAAAACAGAGGGTTCCGGGAGCTCAGAGTGAAGTTGCAGCAAGTTCAAATGAGAGAATGGGACTGAGTATTTATAGGTGAAGGGCTGGTGGATGTCAAGTTCAGCCGAACTTGCATGAGATCATGCAAGTTCGCGCGAACTTAGGTGAAATTCAGAAGAGATTGAGTCAAGTTCGGCCGAACTTGACCCCAATGGGGCAAGTTCGAGCGAACTTGTGGAAAGATGAGTGTCTTGTTTGGCTAGTCAAGTTCGGCCGAACTTGGGGTCACCAAGTTCGAGCGAACTTGACCCAAATTGATGGGTTTTCTTCGTTTATCGATTGTTCAGCGATGTAATCGAGTTATAAAGTAACGTCAAGCGGTTCAGCGATGATTTAAGCGTTGTAATAGTGAGTCAACGCGTGAGAGCGAGTTGCGTGAGTTTGCGAGCAATTAAACCACGATAATTCCAATCCACATATAACACATAAACACGTATAACACACAAACACGTAAACTAATATTACCACATAATTCCAATATACCAAATTAAGTAATTGTGTTGCGATTGCGAAGGGATAGCGATGAGATATGCGAAGAGTTGCTTTAAATAGGCGCTTAATGTGATATCCCAGGTTTTTCGGATAACTTAAACGCGACACTTGTCGAATAAAGTATATGCTAAGTATTAAACGTGTACGAATTAATGAATACGTGATGTGTGTTTGTGTGATTGTCTTAGTTATAAAATAATTATGGTAGATATGTACACGAACCGAACCGCGACACGAACCAACTTTGATTCCTTGTGACTCTAGGAATTAACCAAGTTTAGGACTCAAACTATTCTCGGCCGTGTGCAACCCAAACCTTAAACCGCAAACCCTTTGCGAACAACCCAAATCATTCTCGGTCGATATCAAGCCCAAGACCGCAAACTTACTTTGTTCAAAACCAAACCAAACCAGCCCAAACATGTCTCGGCCGCAAAGATCAAACCCAAACCGACCCACCCTAGTTCCTCGGCCACAAGCTTAAACCAAAACCGTAACCACTTATCTCCTTTGCGCTATATATATACACACACCCATGCATGTTTCATTCAAAAACACAAACCCTAAAAGAAAACTGCCGTCGGCAGCCTTGTGATCGCAAACAGCTCCTTTCCTTGTTCTTTTCTTCCCTCCCGGTCGCAGCAGCAGCAGTCATCGCCATCATCATCTCTCGATCGCGAGCAGCCGATTGTTCACCTCCATTCAGTCACGAGATCAGTCCTTGTTCACCTCTATTCGATCAACAAAACAGCCTCCTCTACCATCATCCTCTCGGTCGCGATTTTTGCTGGAACAGCCGGATACTTCTTGTCCAAGTCCCGGCTTGTTTACCTAGTTATTCAAGGTTAGGGTTATCTTTGATTACGAGATCATGTTCGGATATATATATATATATATATATGCTTGAATGATTAATTGATTAGTTGTTTCGGATTTTATATGTTGAATGTAATCGGCTGATTTGATTGTTGTTCATATGCATGATTGTTTTCGGAACTTGAAAGTTTGCGAGTATGTTTGTTTGTAAAAACTAGAAGTATGAACTAGGGTTTGCATGGATATGTTATTAGTAGTGATCTATGATTAGAAATCGGTTCTTGCTCGCTTAGGTTGATCATAGGAACGGTTTATGCAAGCGATGGTAATATTATGCTGAAAACAGTTTGCTGAGTAATAGTTACAGCCGACTTCATCTGGCTGTAACTTGGTCATTAGTTGTCGAAAACGGATTTTCTGATGTCTAGAACGTAGAGATTTGAATAACGAATCTAATGGCGCTGGATTCATAATTTTCTGAAGTCGTTTGATATTTTTAAAGGGCCAAATAAGTTCAGTAACTAAAGCTGTGAAAATCCTGAACTTTTGTTAGTTGTTTATCAAGCTGGATTTTAAAATCAGTAGAGAGTTGAGTCAGGAATTTTGTACAGCAACTAGGCATGGAAATTTCCGGGCAACTCCAACTGGAATTTTGTTAATTGGACGATCAGTGATTTTTAAATAAATTCTTCCGTGGACTGCAGTCAGAAGGCGACAAATCTGACTGCAGCCTAGTATATTAATAGTTATGGTTAATTGGTAAAGAATTAGGACTTGGAAAATTTATATAAATTTCTATGGTATAAATGTCACCTACTGTAAAAATATTGGAATTTTTGGAATGTTGGAACTATTTTATAAAAATCCTAGAAAACAGCTGAATTATGAGTGTTAAGCTGAAATTGATAACTTGTGATTGTGTGCACCAAATTGTGGCATGAATTGGTTTATGTTTATGATAAGTTGTCTTAATCACTAGGATCACATGAGGATACTTGCATGCATGTTTGAGTGTTAGATATGTTGTTTGTGTGTATCACTTTGTGCGTAAACTACGTGTAGAATTTGTATTGGTGTGTTCACACACTGACTTGGAATTAATTGGTTTGTTAGGACGCAACTAGCGGTCCCATCTCTTATAACTTCTTTGCTACACTAACCGAGCAAATAAAGGTGAGTTCACGGCCCCTAACTTTATCCGGTTTTTAAACAAGAGGGGGAGAAACATGTATACACTCTCAAACTCGATCTCTTTACGTTATACGAATTTAACGTCACATAACTATTCGGTAACTAAGTTAACGTTAATGTAATGTTATGGTCACTAAGCAGCTATATCACTTAAGTCCTCGGATCGTTAGTATTGGGTTTAATAGCGGGGGAATTATAAGTAGTACTACTGGGCCCGACAAGCCCCATCCGAGCTAGTCGCGCTAGCCGACCGGGTATGGTCAACGGGTGAATAATTTGGCTTAACTTCGCCATGGTCAGTGATAGGCCTGGCAAAACGGAGGCACAACAGTCAGCTTCGATCGCGAACTCTTACGTGACATGACTTTAGGCTAGCTACCTATATATGTTAAAATTGAACTTAATTACGAAACAACTATATTATCCCGGGTTGGGGATAATGGAATCAACAACTTAATATTCCGGGTTTGGAATATTGGAAACAACAACTTAATATTCCGGGTTTAGAATATTGGAAGCAACAACTTAATATTTCGGGTTGGAATAATGGAACCAATTCGTTATCCCGGGTTAGGGATAACGGAGAAAACAAACTATAACCGAGCAAACGAATTTATGAAAACCTGTGAACTCACTCATCTTTAATGTTGACACTTGTTTCTTTACATGTTTCTCAGGACGCTAGGAGCTCTAGGTGCACGCACATGCATTGAACAAGACATCTTTTATCGAGTCTTATTTATCAATATTGTTTTGGGGTTTTTCATTTGTTTTGGCGTTTGTGTTGGCGCCCGCTTCACAATTTATTTTATGCTTCCGCTCAACTTTAAAAACTAATGCTCTGCTAAATATTGGTAATTAATTTAGGCAATATAAAATCTACAACAAATGATTTTGGAAAACGTATTATCAAATCATATAGAGTCGTTCGACGTACTAGTGTTTCAGATTCTGGTTTGTTCACACGCCTCGCGGTAAAACTCCGCAAGTGGAAATTGAGGGTGTGACAGATTGGTATCAGAGCCACTAGCTATAGAGAACCAGGTTTGCATTAGAAGTAGACCTAAACTATAGCTGATTTCACGACACTAGACTTAGTTTGGCACCGAACTATTATATCTTGTTATGCAATATACCACAACTGTGTTTGGTAGATTATGCCTTCATAATAAGAAATGAAAACAACTCGTAACTAACTACACGACCTAACAGGCAATGTCATCATCCTCACCGTCATCATCATCATCCGACAGACCTATGCCACCAAGGGCACCAGGAAAGGCACCAATGGTGGAACCCATACCATCTTATGGCGTGGAGACACGCTCAGCTGCGAGGAAAAGGCTCGCTCTGGGGGAGGAGTCGTCGTTACGCCCAACCATTGCTGTACCGGTTGAACCGGTTAACCCTGTAGAAATAGGAATTGACATACTTAGAATCCTGGTGCATACACAACAAAAACAGTTAGAAAGAATGCAGGAAACCATCCTAGCACAAGGGTGGATGATTCGACAACTTACAGGTAAGACCGACTCGCTCGAGGAAGAGCATCGTACGAGCAAGATAGCTCGTAACACCATAGCCAGAGATCTGCGTGCTGAGCAGATAAGAGCCGACTGGCTTGAGGACAGAGTCCTGGAAAATAGTTGGAACATTCAGGAACTGCAAAATCAAGCACTTGCACCAGCACCGGCCCCTCCAGTGCCGGTAGAGGAGGATCCAGAAGAGGATCCAGAGGAGGACCCTGAGGAGGATCCAGAGGAGGATCCGGAGGAGGACCCAGCTGTAGAAGCTGGAAATGCCGCGCAGGATGACGGCAACGACAGTGACTTGGGGGATGGAGACGTAGACGACTGACACGTTTCGTTTATTTTGTTTATTTTCCTTCAGTCTATTTATTTTTCCACTTGTGTTTAAACTTGAGACTTTATAGTGAATTCGTATGTTTGATTTGCACTTTTGTAAGACGTTGAAATTTCAGTTAATCAAGTATTTCTTTTGACTATTTAATATATTGAGTTGACGTAACTTAATAATTATTAAAGTACGAAGTAGGATAACTATATTGGATATATAGACTTATCGGGGTGTGTTTGTGTTGTGTTTCGAAGATCTAAATGGCAACTGGAAGACGTGGAAACCTTAACTTGACGCCCGAAGAGCTAGCTGCCATGATTCAAGAGCACGTGAACGCAGCTTTAGCGGGTGTTCAGAACCAACCGGCAGGTAACCATTATTAAATTTTCGCGTGAAAATCTAATAGTGAGGCTAGTAAAATTCCTTGCTGACTTCCTGTTCTCTGTCAGCAGGAGGGGGCTTTAACCCCTACAAGATGTTCCTTGACGCAAAGCCAAGCAAATTCTCAGGGGCGGAAGGACCCATTGGACTGGTTCGCTGGATCGAAAAATCTGAATCCGTTTTTGAAATGTGCAACTGCCTAGAAGCCAACAAAGTCAAATACGCAGCCTCGACACTGGAAGATGGGGCACTGACATGGTGGAATGCACAAGTCCAAACACGTGGACTTATAGCTGCGAATGCAATGGCATGGGCCGAGTTCAAGGCCCTAATCAAAGAGGAGTACTGTGCACGAGACAGAGTGCAACAGTTGGAGCAAGCTTTATGGAACCACAAGATGGTGGGATCGGAAATTGAAGCTTACACCGCAAAACACCATGACTTAGTATTTCTGTGTCCCGAATTGGCCAACACGGTGGAGAAAAGACTCGAGTTCTATCTTGGGGGTCTGGTTCCGAAAATTCAGGGTATGGTAATGGCTAGTAACCCTGTAACTGAACATCAAGCAATCCGATTGGCTCACAAACTCACCGATAAGGCGGTGGAACAGAAGAAGCTGCCAACACGGGGTACAACTGAAGTTGCCCCGGATAACAAAAGAAAGTTTGAAGACTCAACTATTCGACAGTCTTCGTCATCTCATCCTCAGCAAGGGAACCAGAAGCGGTTCAATCATTTCAACAGCCACCGGGGTCACCAAAATCAGCCTGCCAACAACAGCAACAACCAGAACGCAAGCGGCTATGCAGGTCGAAAGCCGCAGTGCAACCGCTGTAATCTCCATCATAACGGCCCTTGCGCCGGAAATCGCTGCCAACGATGTGGCAAGATGGGACATGCGGCAAGGGATTGTCGTGGGGAAATCATGTCCCGACAAAATCAAAATCAACCCCAGGGTCAGCAGCAGGGTGTTAACCGGGGATGCTATCATGTGGGTAGCACTGCTCATTTCAGAAGAGACTGCCCACAGTTGCGTAACAACAACAATAATGGTGGAAACAACCACAACCACAATAACCACAACAACAATAACAACAACAACAATAATGGGAACGGTGGCACCTGAGGTGCCAAAGGTCGCGCATTTACATTGGGCCGCGGAGAGGCCAAAAACGACACGAACGTGGTCACCGGTAAGTTTCCCCTTAATGAACATTTTGCTTCTGTGCTTTTTGATACGGGTGCGGATAGGAGCTTTATATCTGAATCTTTTAGGAAGAACCTAAATCTCACGCTTAAACCATTAGAGACCCCTTATGTTATAGAATTAGCCGATGGTAAATCTGTAGATGTGACCCAAGTAGTGTCCGGCCGTCAACTCAAACTTGCGGGCCACACTTTTACCATTGATCTGATGACAACTACCCTGGGTAGTTTTGACGTGGTAGTCGGAATGGACTGGCTATCCGACGTCCGGGCTGAAGTTCTCTGCTTCGAAAAATCTATCCGTATTCCGCTCTCTAACGACGAAATCCTGACGGTACAAGGCGACAAGGCAAGCGCCGTCACTAACATCATCTCATACATACAAGCGCAGAAGTATCGTCGTAGAAAGAACTCCTTCGCTTTACTCGCACTGATTACCGAACAGCCTAAGGACGAGAAACGCATAGAAGACATCCCTGTCGTCCGTGAATTTTCCGATGTATTCCCAGAAGAACTACCTGGTCTTCCACCCCATCGACAATTGGAGTTTGAAATCGAATTGGCGAATAATGCAACTCCTATCGCCAAGGCTCCATACCGCCTAGCTCCAGCCGAGCTGCAGGAGCTGTCTACCCAACTTCAGGAACTTTTAGAGAAAGGGTTTATCCGACCGAGCGTTTCGCCATGGGGAGCTCCAGTCTTGTTTGTCAAGAAGAAGGACGGGACTTTCCGCATGTGCATCGACTACAGGGAACTCAACAAGGTTACAGTCAAGAACCGATACCCGTTACCTCGCATCGACGATCTCTTCGACCAACTTCAAGGGTCAAGCTACTACTCCAAGATTGATTTACGGTCTGGTTACCATCAGCTACGCGTCAGGGAGGAGGATATCGCTAAGACGGCATTTCGTACTCGGTATGGCCATTACGAGTTCTTGGTCATGCCCTTCGGTCTCACCAACGCACCTGCGGTGTTCATGGACCTCATGAACCGCGTGTGTAAACCATACCTCGACAAGTTTGTCATTGTGTTCATCGATGACATACTCATCTACTCCAAAAGTGAAGAAGAACATGCTGAACATCTACGATTACTGTTGGGATTACTCCAACAGGAAAAACTATATGCCAAGCTTTCGAAGTGTGATTTCTGGATTCGGGAAGTTCAGTTTCTCGGGCATATCGTGAATGAAAAGGGTATCCACGTAGACCCTGCCAAGATTGAAGCCATCAAAAACTGGGAAGCACCTAAGACACCGACGGAGATCCGCCAATTTTTGGGATTGGCTGGTTACTACAGACGTTTCATCGAGGGGTTTTCAAAGATAGCACAACCGCTTACTACCCTCACCCAGAAAGGTATCAAGTATACTTGGGGTGACAAGCAAGAAGCAGCATTTCAATTGCTGAAACAGAAACTTTGCAGTGCACCCATTCTGTCCTTGCCGGAAGGGACAGATGACTTTGTAGTGTATTGTGATGCTTCCATTCAGGGACTGGGATGCGTACTCATGCAACGCGATAAGGTCATCGCGTATGCGTCGCGACAACTGAAGGTTCACGAGAAAAACTACACGACGCATGACCTGGAATTGGGAGCAGTAGTGTTTGCACTTAAGATTTGGAGACACTACCTCTATGGAACGAAGTGCACAATCTTTACAGACCACAAGAGCCTCCAACACATCTTTGATCAGAAGGAGTTGAACATGCGACAGCGTCGCTGGGTCGAACTCTTTAACGATTATGAGTGTGCCATTCGGTATCACCCGGGTAAAGCTAACGTGGTAGCTGATGCCCTCAGTAGGAAGGAACACTTGAAACCTCGTCGCGTACGAGCACTACAACTCACTATTCATTCGGGGCTACCCGAACAAATACGCGACGCCCAGTTAGAAGAAGTTAAGGAGGAAAATATCAAGGCCGAATCGGTGGGAAAAATGGAACGCGATTGGGAAGTAAAGCCCAATGGAGCCCGGTATTTCATGAATCGCATATGGGTACCTCTCTACGGAAACCTCAGAGAGCTAGTCATGGATGAAGCTCACAAATCCCGATACTCTGTCCATCCGGGTTCAGATAAGATGTATCAAGACCTTAAAGCTGCTTATTGGTGGCCCAACATGAAAGCCGATATAGCCACCTACGTGAGTAAATGTTTGACTTGTGCAAAAGTCAAGGTAGAGTATCAAAAGCCATCGGGGCTACTCCAACAACCTGAGATCCCAGTGTGGAAATGGGATCAGATCTCAATGGATTTCATCACTAAACTCCCACGAACCTTGGGTGGTTGCGATACCATCTGGGTGATTGTGGATCGTTTAACTAAGTCCGCACACTTCCTAGCTATTAAAGAAACAGATAAGATGGAGAAGTTGACTCGCATCTACATTAAGGAAGTAGTTTCTCGGCACGGAGTGCCAACGTCCATCATCTCAGACAGAGATGCTCGCTTCACGTCTAACTTCTGGCAGTCACTCCAAAAAGCGTTGGGAACACGCTTAGATATGAGTACAGCCTATCACCCTCAGACTGATGGTCAAAGTGAAAGGACCATACAAACCTTGGAAGACATGCTTAGGGCATGCGTGGTAGACTTCGGAAATAGTTGGGAAATCCACCTGCCTCTAGTAGAATTCTCATATAACAACAGCTATCATACGAGTATTTCGGCAGCACCGTTTGAGGCATTATATGGTCGTAAATGTAGATCACCGGTCTGCTGGGCAGAAGTCGGTGACAGTCAACTCACAGGCCCTGAGTTAATACTTGAGGCCACTGAAAAGATTGTACAAATCAGAAACCGCATGGCGGCGGCACGACATCGACAGAAAAGCTACGCTGATCAACGACGCAAACCGCTCGAATTTCAGGTAGGCGACCGCGTCCTACTAAAGGTGTCACCCTGGAAGGGTGTAATCCGCTTTGGAAAACGAGGCAAACTTAACCCACGGTACGTAGGCCCGTTTGTAATCTTGAAACGTATCGGACCCGTGGCTTATCAATTAGACCTTCCTGCCGAACTCAGTGGGGTTCACAACGTATTTCATGTGTCAAATCTGAAGAAGTGTCTATCAGATGAAACTCTAGTCATTCCATTGGATGAGATCCAAGTGGATGAACAATTGCACTTTGTGGAACGGCCTATCGAGATCATGGATCGTGAGATCAAGACTCGAAGGCACAGCAAAATTCCGATCGTTAAGGTTCGTTGGGACTCTAGGCGTGGACCGGAGTTCACGTGGGAAAGAGAGGACCAAATGAAAAGCAAATACCCGCACCTCTTCGCAACTGAGCAGCAAACTAACGATACCAGTAACTAAATTTTCGGGACGAAAATTCTTTCAACATGGGGATGATGTGACAACCTGGAAACTTCTCATACTTTCGTGTACTATTGTTAACTAAATTCTTGTGCGTGGCACTTGGAAATCTTTGTGTATGGCACTTGGGAACTTCTTGTAACGTTGCGTACCATCATTAACGAACAAACTCTTTGTGCGTGGCACTCTAAACATGTACGCTACATTCTAAACCGTGTTTACTCAATTTTCGGGACGAAAATTCTTTCAACATGGGGATAATGTGATATCCCGGGTTTTTCGGATAACTTAAACGCGACACTTGTCGAATAAAGTATATGCTAAGTATTAAACGTGTACGAATTAATGAATACGTGATGTGTGTTTGTGTGATTGTCTTAGTTATAAAATAATTATGGTAGATATGTACACGAACCGAACCGAACCGCGACACGAACCAACTTTGATTCCTTGTGACTCTAGGAATTAACCAAGTTTAGGACTCAAACTATTCTCGGCCGTGTGCAACCCAAACCTTAAACCGCAAACCCTTTGCAAACAACCCAAATCATTCTCGGTCGATATCAAGCCCAAGACCGCAAACTTACTTTGTTCAAAACCAAACCAAACCAGCCCAAACATGTCTCGGCCGCAAAGATCAAACCCAAACCGACCCACCCTAGTTCCTTGGCCACAAGCTTAAACCAAAACCGTAACCACTTATCTCCTTTGCGCTATATATATATACACACACCCATTGTTTCATTCAAAAACACAAACCCTAAAAGAAAACTGCCGTCGGCAGCCTTGTGATCGCAAACAGCTCCTTTCCTTGTTCTTTTCTTCCCTCCCGGTCGCAGCAGCAGCAGCAGTCATCGCCATCATCATCTCTCGATCGCGAGCAGCCGATTGTTCACCTCCATTCAGTCGCGAGATGAGTCCTTGTTCACCTCTATTCGATCAACAAAACAGCCCCATCATCCTCTCGGTCGCGATTTTTGCTGGAACAGCCGGATACTTCTTGTCCAAGTCCCGGCTTGTTTACCTAGTTATTCAAGGTTAGGGTTATCTTTGATTACGAGATCTCCCACTTCGAATTGCAGGGGCTTGCGTCGTTTTTTCGGCATAACTCTTTTAGCGACTCCGAGCTTTCAAGAGATTGTCTCTGATCTGGAGGATTTTGTCTGTCGTTTCTTAAATTAGCTCGGGACTGGTGATTTGTGCTTCTCTGATCTCGTCCCATGCAATAGGCGATCGACATTTTCTTCCATACAGTGCCTCAAAAGGAGCCATTTGAATGCTGGTATGATAGCTATTATTGTACGAGAATTTGATTAAAGGTAAATGTGTATCCCAGTTACCACCAAAATCTATCATGCACGCACGAAGCATGTCTTCGAGGGTGCGCATCGTACGGTCAGTCTGACCGTCGGTTTGAGGGTGAAAAGCGGTACTGAGATTGAGAGTAGTACCGAGAGCAGATTGAAATGTCTCCCAGAGACGCGAGGTAAAGCGACCGTCGCGGTCAGAAATGATGTCACGAGGCGTCTCGTGTCGACATATAACTTCGTCGGTATAGATTTGGGCTAACCGTTCGACCTTAAAGTCTTCTTATATAGCAATGAAGTGCGTGGATTTAGTAAGACGATCAACGATAACCCAAATGCTACTGTGACCTGAAGATGTGCGAGGGAGTTTCGTAACGAAGTCCAGAGCTATACTCTCCCACTTCCACATCGGGATTTCGGGTTGTTCGAGTAAACCAGAGGGCCTTTGATGTTCGGCTTTAACTTTCAAACAAGTTAAGCACTTTGAGACTTACAAGGCGATATCCTTTTTCATGCCCGACCACCAATACTTAGGACGAAGGTCCTGGTACATCTTGTCGGCACCGGGATGAATGGAATATCGAGATTTATGAGCTTTGGTCATTAGCAACTTTCGAATATTATCACGACTGGGAATCCATATGCGATTGAGATAGTAATAAATACCATTAGGCTTAGCTACGAGTTGGGTTTCGGCACCACATTTCATTTCTTCTTCCAAAGTATTCTCGTTAAAAGAAGCAAATTGAGTAGAGCGAATCATGATTTCGAGATCATTCAAAGCTTGAGAGTCACGAACACTATACACATAGCTTCGTTGACTTAGAGGATCGGCGACGACGTTTGCTTTGCCGGGATGGTAGCGTATCTCGCAATCGTAATCGTTGAGAAGTTCAACCCATCGACGTTGTCGCAAGTTTAGTTCTTTTTATTAAAGATATGTTGTAAGCTCTTATGGTCGGTGAAGACCGTACACTTTGTACCGTAAAGGTAGTGTCGCCATATCTTTAATGCAAAAACAACTGCACCGAGTTCGAGATCGTGGGTTGTGTAGTTTTTCTCGTGGATCTTGAGTTGTCGAGACGCATACGCAATAACCTTGTCTCGTTGCATAAGCACACAACCAAGACCAAGATTAGAGGCATCACAATAAACAACGAAATCGTCGTTTCCGTCGGGTAACGCGAGAATGGGAGCTACATAGCATACGCTTGAGAGTTTGAAAAGCTTCCTCTTGTTTAGAATCCCAAACAAAAGGTTGGTCTTTATGAGTTAAAGCAGTAAGTGGAATGGCGATTTTCGAAAAGTCGGCGATGAATCGACGGTAGTAACCCGCCAATCCAAGAAATGAACGGGCTTCGGAAGCATTCTTCTATGTAATCCAACTCTTGACGGCTTCAATCTTCACAGGGTTGACGTGAATTCCTTGACTATTAACGATGTGGCTGAGAAATTGGACTTATTCGAGCCAGAATTCACATTTTGAGAACTTAGCATAAAGGCGATTACCTTGAAGAAGTTCGAGGACTAAACGGAGATGACGCGCGTGTTCGTCTCTCGACTTCGAATAGATAAGGATATCACCGATGAAAAAAATAACGAAACGATCTAAGAAAGCTTTGCACACACGGTTCATCAAATCCATGAAGACCGCGGGTGCATTGGTAAGACCAAAAGGCATGACCACGAATTCGAAATAGCCATAGCGAGTACGAATGGCGGTTTTCTGAATATCTTCTTCCAACACACGTAACTGATGATAGCCGGAACGAAGGTCGATCTTAGAGAAACAAGTAGCACCTTGAAGCTGATCAAATAAGTCGTCGATACGAGGAAGAGGATAGCGGTTCTTTATCGTGAATTTGTTAAGCTCACGATAATCGATGCACATTCGGAATGATCCATCCTTCTTTTTCACGAAAAGGACGGGTGCGCGCCATGGCGAAGTGCTCGGGAGTATGAAACCTTTATCAAGAAGCTCTTGAAGTTGGCTTGATAGCTCGCGCATTTCGGATGGTGCAAGGCGATAAGGAGCTTTAGCAATGGGAGTAGCACCGGGAACTAAATCGATACGGAATTCAACATCTCGAGTAGGGGGCAAACCGAGTAAGTCATCGGGAAAGACTTTAGGAAATTCACAAACAATGGAAACATCTTTATAAGTCTTCTTTTCTTTCTCCGGGTTCACGATATGGGCTAGAAAAGCAACACATTGCTTTCGCAAACATTTGTGTGCTCGAGTACATGACAAAAGCATCAACTTCTTTGAGGGAGTTTCACCATAGACACGAAGTTGATCACCGTTAGGGAGAGGGAAACGAATCATTTTATCGAAGCATACAACTTCAGCATGATTTTCATGAAGAAAATCCATACCTACTATGATATCGAAGCTACCTAACTGCATAGGTATGAGATTGATCGAGAAGACATGGTTGTTGAGATCGAGATAACAACCACGTAGGACGGAGGTGACGGTGGCGGATTTCCGGTGGCGACTTCCACATCGAAAGTCTTTGGGAGTTTAGCGCGCTTACATTTTAAAACCTTTTCGAATTCTAACGATACAAAATAATTATCGGCAGCAGTATCAAAAAAGCATGAAGCATAAACACCATCTACGAGAAACGTACCATTGACAACATTGTTGTCATTTTGAGCTTAGCGATGGTTCAGGTTGAAAGCTCTTCCACGCGCAGCTTTTTGTTGCTGCTGAGGCTGCGGTGGTGGCTGTTGTTGGGGCAGTTGTTGCTGCTGAGGCTCTTGCTTGACGGTACGGTTCGGGCAGACATTGGCGAGGTGGTTCGAATCACCACACACGTAACACACAACGTGCTTTTGGAGTTGCTGCTTGTTGCTGCTGATTGTTCTAGGAAGTACGCTGAGGAGCTGGCAGTGTTGGAGCTTGAGGAGCTTGAAGAGCTGGCTGACGAGGGCCGGTACGGCAACTAACAGTAAAGTGGCCATAGATGTTGCAGTTAGTGCAAAAATGGCAGTTTCCACCCACCACATGATGATAAGTGCACTTAGGGCACAGTGGGTGAGGGCCGGTAAACGCACGCTTAGCTGGAGGTGCGTTCGGAGCGGCTGACTGAAGCGGCTGAGGGTTTGCTGGAGCTGCGAGCGCATAGTTCTTACTCGGGTTTCCTCTTTTGTGTCCCTGACGCTTTCCCTTCAGATCACTGGATGGTTCGGTAGCAGCAGTTGGTTTGGCGACAGCTTGATTGGCAACTTTCGCATGGTTCTTGAAATAACCATCTTGAACTCGCTGATCATTGATCTCAGCGGCGAGCATGTAGGTTTCCTCGATGGTTGTAGTACGAGCAACCTTCACAAAATATGCGACACATTCGGGTAGACCACGGATGTACTTGTTGATAGCTTTCTCAGTAGTATCAACTTGGCTGGGACAGATGATGCTCAAAATTTTGAATCGAGCGGTAAATCTAGCATGTCGGGGCCATCTTGTTTGATACCCCGAAACTCATTCTCGAGCTTTTGCATTTCATGTGGAGGACAGAACTCCTTCATCATCACTTCCTTGAGTTCCTCCCAAGACAGATTATAGGCTTCATCATTACCACGCCTATTTCTTTCGGTGGTCCACCAATCGAGAGCACGGGACTGGAAGACTCCTGTGGCGTTCACCGTGCGGAGGTCATCAGGGCATCCACTTTGCCTAAAGGTGACCTCAATGGCGTCAAACCAATGGAACATAGAAGTCGGTCCATCATTGCCCGTGAAGGCGAGAGGTGCAAAAGCCTTGAAATTTTTGAAGCTGAATCGTGGCTTGGGGTTTTCAGTTTTGAGTCGACTAAAGAGTTACTGCTCACAGCATGAATTTCCGAGACGATTTGCGGGATGACTTTTGCCACTTGTTTGGCGACTAGTGAAGCGATACGCTTGTTGTCGCTGTGGCGCTTAGCAGTACAGCGAGTATGAGATCCGAGTGACGACATCTACAATGAAAATATTCGATAGGATGAGATTCGATTAATAGAGTTATGTTCAAAAACCTTTATTATTATTATTACAAGTAAGGCTCGTTATCACATAAGCACGTAGGCACATAACCACATAAGCACATAAGCACGTAAGCACATAAGCACATATTTTGCATGTATTCACCTTCTAATAGTAACAATACGAAACTGCGTTTCAAGAGATAGTGTAGCGAGGCAGCGATACATCGTAGCTTAGCGTGAAATAACCGAGAGAAGTAGCGCGTTGCAAGCGGAGCGTTAAGTTGGATTATCTGCGTTTGTTTACTAATGTTTTAGATTGAGATGGTTGTGCGAGTTGTGCATACATTCGATGGAGCGTAAATGCGATAAATCGATAAAGCGTAAAATCGTAAAATCCGTAATTCCACACATAAATAATAAATAACCTCGATGATGCGTATATCGATGATTAGGCTTAAATCAATGGGGAGTGTCCGGGGTTTTGAGACATTTGACACGCCAAGGTGATTCGACTACCCTTTGCATTTGGACTCACGCTTTGGCCTAATAGATAAGCGCTCTCACCGCAAGCGGCTAGCGACGTTTACCCTTCCAGTTAATACGTGTTCCAAACCATCGGTATAACCGAGACTTTGGTGAGATTGAAAATCGAAGAATGGAATTCGTCATTAAGGTACGGGTTTCACCCCTGACTTAACGACTAGTTCCAAATTGTGGTTGCGCTCGCCGATCACATCGGGAGTTCCACTAGATAGAAATGGAGACTTTCGTCGAGGTTTGCATATCACTTCTAACTCAACGAATATATCTCGTGATGAGTAATACGCGGGATGAGCGATCCTATCGAGAGTTCTTGGTTATCACACCTAATCTCAACTTGATCCTCATTTGTGAGATACGAGCGTTTCATAATCGTAAGTTGTGGTAGCTTTAGGAAAAGCTAAGTATGTTGGCCGTTTCGTGCGGAGTTGTCAGTTCGTACCAAATGGAACTTCTCGCTTTGAGGGTAACACTTCGTAGGAAAGGACTTGTTCGCACGATCGGGTCAGTTCGTAAAGTTTTTGGGTTCGAAATCACAAAGTTCAAGCAGGTGAGACATCAAGTTCTGCCGAACTTGCACCCAATGGGTCAAGTCGAGCGACTTGATATGCTTGTTGTTGAACTTCTAACTTTGAGGATAAGGTCAAGTTCGAGCGAACTTAGGTCAACTTCAACTGTTCTAGGTCAAGTTCGAGCGAACTTGACCAATTTCAGTTGATTTGGCCTCAAGTTCGGGCGAACTTGAGTGTTTCGGGCGCGTAGTCGATGCGTAACAGTCAAAATCAGTATCCTAACCATAGACTTAGGCTAAACATGGCAGTTCTACCTAATTTCCTACAGTTACGGGCTCTGATACCAATCTGTCACACCCCAACCGATGCGGAAACATCGGGGTAGTGGCACTAGGCGACCAGATTGTCTCATGAGAATTCCATAACAATTATCTATCAACATCATTTAACATTTAACGTCCCATACCATTAAACACAATATTTCAAAATAACCATTACAAAAACTCGTTTTTCCCACAAAACAAAAAGGTTCGATTTTCCCTAGATTTATTACATTTGAACTAAACAAAACAACTAAACGAAACAAACTACTTCCAAAGCATCCAAGCTAAAAATCCTCAACCTGTTACATACGTTAAAATACAAGTCAATACAATTAAGTAAAGGTGAGCATATAGGTTTAAGTATTACTAGCATATTAGAGAAAGCGTTCCCGAAATAATCTAACTACATATCATGATACACCAAAACACATCACATAACATAGGCTCATTTCTCATGCTAACTACCGTGAGAAGGCTTGCGCGTCCATCCTAACTAGACCCCGTCGGGTGTAAGCCACACTATAGTACCATACTAGCTAAGGAGGCAACTTAACGAAATAAGTCCTAGTCACATGTTTCTAGTATCACGTATTGAGCATACACATTCAGATTATTCGCGTGTGATAAACAGTTTGATTTGTGAAATGATTTTTGATAGAGGAACGTATGTAACACCCAAAAGTGCATTAAAGTGAAAATGGGTCAAGTATACTCACTGTGGGTGCGTTTAGGTGAGATGAGAGATCTGAGGAGAGTCGGGAAAAGCGCTGGATCAGCCTGCATACGTGTGTAACATTTGTCAAAAACGGGTTTCCAAAACCCGCTCCGTTTTGTAATCGAATATCAAGTTATAAATGTCACGTTGTGTATTTATGGTTATTTTGATTTTTAATGATACATAATTAATAAACAAACTAAACTATAAAAATTATATTTGATAAAAAGTGAAAACAAAATAAATAAAAATAAAATGTTGCTGCTGGGACTCGAACCCGGATCAGCCGGAATTGAAATCCAAAGACTTAACACTCACACGCATAACCACTCCGCCACTTGTTTGTTTTCTGTCAACTTTAGGAAACAAATAAGTCTTATACACAAACCTAGTTAAACCGGTTACGCTAACTGAAAAACTGAAATCGGCTATTCAACCGTCTAAACGTTTGAATAATCGCGATTTCAGGTTTATAACCGATGCACCGACGATTTTAATCAATTCAGACTTGAATTGACTTCAATTCTGAGAATGATGAGTGTTATAACCGAAACTATTCAACAATCCGAATTACTGTAATCAAAGAGCCTCTCGCGACTCAGAAACATCATACAAACTTTCCATTTCACTTTCGTCATACATTCGGACCATCAGAAAGCTTAAATCAACTCGCCGGAAAATTCTGCAAGTTCGCCGGAAAACCGTATTTTTCCTCAAATCGGTAAGTTCTTCAATACCATCGTAGTCTAACAGTTGTTAAGCTATTTCTAACTCAAACCTTCCACTTGAGATCAAATTCAGACGTCGTCATCGGATAATTTCTGCTCGCCGGAAAACTTCTGAAAATCTTTATCTTCGTCTGTGAAACGGTAAGGACCTTCAAACACACTGTTAACGTTTGTTTAGCACTTCAATTTCATGATTAGCTAATCAAAACGATTAATTGATTTGCTCAGTTGAAGTTCTTAAAAACAGAGACCGACGCCTTGCCGGAACTCAGTAATCAACCGTTCACCGGTATGTTTACTTCAAATTATCATCCCTGCTATCTCATATCAGTCTGTGTAATGCTTAACAATCGAAACAAGATAAGATGGAGTAATCTGCTGTCGGTAAAATCCAACGAAGAAGATGAACTGTGATAACAATATAAGAATAATTAAAATTGGTATTTTGAACGGGTTAGACACACAGTCAAGCGGTGGACTGTGTGCGAACAAAAACACGCATACGTCCCGAGTTCGAGTCTTGACACACGCACCTTCGCAGTAATAAAATGCCTTTTTGTTTAAAACTGAACCGGGTTAACTCTGTTAGATGTTAAGTATAATAAAAACCGAAATATTAACCAGGTTAGACACACAGTCCAGCGGTGGACTGTGTGCAACACTAACTCGTACGTCACGCGTTCGAGTCTGGTTAACGGCACCGGTTCGATGATTTAAAAATCTTTTTTTAAAACAAATGAATTTTGAATAAATCGAATTAGTATATAAATATAATTAAAAACAAGATTATTTCGGGTTAGACACGTAGCTCAGTTGGTAGAGCTACGTGCACGCGTACGGGAGGTCTCGGGTTCGAGTCTCACCCAGCGCATACATGCACACTGGCCGAACCGGTCAACAGGTCAACAAGTCAACGGTCAACGGTCAACGGTCAACAGTCAACGCAAAAATAAACAATTTTTTTATATATTTATTATTTATTTTAATTTAAAAATCAATTAAAAATACTTAAAAATAATATTTATAAAGATAGAAAATAGCCTTAAACTCACAAAAATATATCTAAAAAATTCCATTAAAATCCTTAATAAAATCCACTCATTTACTATATTTTGCCGTTATTATTTAGGTTAGTAATTCTCGTTGTTCAACTCTCCCGACTCGTGCGCATCTCATCATCTCCAATCAAACGCACCCAATGTGAGTGAATCTTACAAATTCCCCGTTTTAATCACGTTTTGGGGTGTATCATGTGTCTTGCTATATATTATATTTAAACCATTGTGCATACATCATATCATGAACTTGTGTATTCAGCTTGTTTCAACTGTTTGTGTGGTTATTGTTAGATTCAATTTATTATTTCAGTACATGCAATTTCATAGGCCGCCGCTCCCCATTACATTATGAGCGTTGAGCATGTTCCCCATTACATTATGAGCGTGAACCTGGCGTGCCCACATACGATCGGCTCCGTTTGATTGAGCCTTGATCGCACAGACATTTATCATTTTCAGTACATGCAATGCAATCGGCTCCGTTTGATTGAGCCTTGATCGCACAGTTTCATTCATGTTATTTATCGTATGATGTTGGTATGTTAATGTATGCTATCATATGTTATTGTATGTTATAGTTGTGATTGCTATTGCTACTGCTTGGGTATTTACATTTGCTCATTTATGATTATGCACAATTTTTCATTGATAAACTAATAAGTAAGTCAATAATAAATGTTTATCTAACAAGGTTCACTCGCCAACTTATGTTGACCCAAAAACCCCCAGTTTTACACATGATACAGGTGAACCAGCTGCAGCAAGAAACACTTAGGATTGGACTAGAAGAATAAAATGATTTAGAGTTTGGGATTGTTTTGTTTGGTTTATTTTCTTTGTATTGTATGGACATGTTTGGATATTTGGGAATGTAATTTTGACTTTAATAAATATGAAACATATTAGTAAATATCATGAGCTTTGGTGATAACCCAATTATGCCCCGACTCTTATTCCGCTGCCGGTCGGGGTGTGACAGATTGGTATCAGAGCCATGACTATAGGGATATAGGATAGGTTATTAGACCCTTAGAGCCTATACTATAGTTGATTAGAAATTTTTAAGATTTTTGTGTGTTACATGCCAAATTTCATGATGTTTATATGTTTTATGTTAAATGTTACATTCAATGTTATGCAAGCATGTTCATAAGTATATTATCATATAATGCCTATCATGAATCATATTCTCATAACATATCACATCCATGAAAGCACACACCACATCATGATTGCTTTTACAATGATTTTTGTGTTTTCAAATCTCATCAAAGTGAGTTCTCATGACGGGCATGTAGTAACTGGAAGGGTACCAGTACCGGTAGTCGGAACTTCCTGTCTAGGCTGGCATACGTATAAATCCAAAATAAAGGACCAGTTTGCCGACCTGGGGACTAACGATGAGAGTACGAAGTACCTATTAGGCCAAAGCATGCTATACCAAACGTCGTGTGAGCTAACCCCACTTTGAGTTGTCATTGTGTCTACACCTGGACACATTCCGACCATACATCTCGTGAACATATTTTGTGGTTTGCATTCGGGTGATGCGAGTGTTAAATCGCCAATACTAATGTGAATCCTACCAAGCCAATAGCCATGGGGGCCCACATGACTATACAGGTGAAGGTATGGGGGACATTTGAGGCCCAACATGAGCAAACCCAAGACATCCTATGGATGTAGTTGCATTATTGATATTTATGTTATTTTCATTTTTCTTAAAGACACATGACACCTAAAAAGACTCCATAAACTCACAATCTTCTTATGTATGTTCCTGTAGATGTCGTCCAGACAACAACGAGGGGGTAAAAGATCAGGAAGGTCTCAGGAACGCTTGGCCACACACATCGCGAAACAAATGGCCACGATACTGCCTGACATTGTGGTCCAAGTACAACAAGCCCTCGCCACAAATCCCACTAATCCTCCCCAACAGAATGACCAGAACATCGACAACCCTCCTACCAGCAAGTGCTCATAAAACATTTCAAATCTTGTGATCCTCCTAAATTTGAAGGGACCGAAGGTGTCACTGCTCTCCTCCATTGGTTCGAGGAAATGGAAAACACCTTCCTCAACTGCGAATTGTCCTGAGGATCGCAAGGTTCGATACGCCACCGGGAGACTATTTGGGGTAGCTCTCACTTGGTGGAATACTGAAAAAGGGAAGAGGGGAATTGATGATGCAATGGCCTTAACTTGGGAGGAGTTAAGGGAAATCATGACTAGGCGTTTCTGTCCTAGGAGTGAAATTAAAAAGTTGGAGGACGAATTTCATTCTTTAAAGCAGAAGGAGGGAGATCACACCACCTATAACAAGAGGTTCTTAGAGTTGAACCAAATGGTTCCAAATTTGTTTACCCCAACTTATCGTTTGATCGAGCATTATATTCGAGGACTTCCCTCGAAAATTCAAGATTCAGTTCTCAGCATCGCACCGGTAACACTTGAAGCTGCTATGGAGCTAGCGACTGAACTGACTGAGAATCGAATTCGCAACGGGAAGTTTAAAGAAGAGAAAAAGAAAGCCCCTGTTGAGGGTCAAACTTCAAACCATTCCGTCTCCTCCTCTAAGTTTGTTAACAAGAGGAAGCGCAACACCAGAAACTTCGCTGTTACACAAACCAACTCCTCTATTCCTGCTGCACCCATTACCCAAGTCGCTCCTTCACCTGCACCATACAAAAGACCATACTCTGGCCCGTTACCAAAATGCAACCGTTGCCAACATCACCATGCTCCTGATACCCTTGCCAACATTGCACCGGCTGTGGTCGCGCAGGTCATACTGTTCAAACCTGCCGCATGCCCCAGCGAACGAACCGCCACCAGCCTTCAACCCAAACCCACCAACAATTAATGGGTCAAGCCCAACAACCCCTACAATATCCACCCGCCCAACATTTAGCCCAAACATATTACCAACCCAATTATCCTATGGGTCAACCTATGCGGGCTTGCTACAATTGCGGAGACCCAAGCCATTTCAGAAACACTTGTCCAAGGTTGGTAAACATTATCCATGCTCAGGCCCAAGCCAACCCGGTGAATCAAGCGAACCAAGCTCCTCCACCTGCAAGAGGAAGAGCTTTCAATATCAACGCTAATCAGGCTAGAGCTGACGGCAACGTGGTTAACGGTACGTTCCTTATAAATGGTAGATATGCGTCTATGTTATTTGATACTGGTGCGGATAGAAGTTTTGTGTCCTTAGAATTTGAACCCATCTTAAACCAAAATCGGGATAAGCTCATGGAATCCATAACAGTAGAAGTTGCTGACGGGAAACCAGTTTCATTAAACTCTATTATACGCAACTGTACACTCACCTTAAACGACCACGATTTCTCAGTCGACCTTATTCCTATGAAGCTGGGAAGTTTTGATATCATAATTGG
This sequence comes from Scalesia atractyloides, assembly GCA_947069175.1. NCBI lineage: Eukaryota > Viridiplantae > Streptophyta > Magnoliopsida > Asterales > Asteraceae > Scalesia > Scalesia atractyloides. Next base: position 65,361,463 of record CAMTDV010000004.1, on the reverse strand, counting down.
TATGGACTGGCTCAGTCAACATCAGGCAGAAGTTGTATGTCGCAAAAATTTATACGTATTCCTCTTTCAAACGGTCAGACTCTTCGAATCCTTGGAGAAACCTCGTCGAAGGGGCTTAGCTTAATGTCTTGTCTTCAAGCCCAAAAATATCTTCGCAAAAATTATGTCGCGTTTTTAGCTCATATCATCAACAAGGGAACCATGGAGAAGAAACTTGAAGACATCCCAGTAGTAAAAGATTTCCCGCAAGTTTTTCCTGATGACATTTCAGGACTTCCTCCAGTTAGAGAAGTCGAATTCCGTATTGATCTTATACCTGGTGCTACACCAGTTTCAAAGTCTCCTTATAGGTTAGCCCCCTCTGAAATGCAAGAGCTAGCCAGTCAATTACAAGAGTTGACTGACAAGGGATTCATACGTCCTAGTTCATCGCCTTGGGGTGCACCTGTCCTTTTTGTAAAGAAGAAAGATGGATCGTTTCGTATGTGCATCGACTACAGAGAGCTCAACAAATTAACAATCAAGAATCGCTATCCATTACCTCGCATTGATGATCTTCTTGACCAACTTCAAGGTGCCAGCTACTTTTCCAAAATCGACCTTCGATCTGGTTATCATCAACTTACAGTACATGAAGAAGACGTCCCAAAGACCGCATTTCGAACTCGTTATGGCCATTATGAATTCATGGTCATGCCATTTGGTTTAACCAACGCTCCAGCAGTCTTCATGGACCTAATGAACAGAGTCTGCAAACCTTATCTTGATCGATTTGTTATAGTCTTCATCGACGACATTCTTATTTATTCAAAATCTAAAACCGATCATGAGCGTCATCTTCGACTCATCCTTACACTTCTAGAGAATGAAAAGCTTTACGCCAAATTCTCCAAATGCGAATTCTGGTTAAAAGAGGTGCAATTCCTCGGACATGTAGTCAATGACAAGGGAATACATGTCGACCCCTCAAAGATCAAAGCGGTACAAGAATGGCAAGCTCCACGTACACCAACTGAAGTAAGATCTTTTCTTGGTTTGGCTGGTTATTATCGTCGATTCATCTCAAACTTCTTACGCATTGTTGTACCACTCACGACTTTAACTCATAAGGGAAAACCTTTCATATGGGGACCCAAGCAAGAAGAAGCCTTCCAAACTCTTAAACAAAAACTTTGTGATGCACCAATCCTTACTCTTCCTGAAGGTTGTGATGATTTCGTGGTCTATTGCGACGCGTCAGGGCAAGGATTAGGCTGCGTTCTAATGCAAAGAGGAAAAGTTATAGCTTATGCTTCGAGACAACTCAAGACGCATGAGAAGAACTACACCACCCATGACCTAGAACTTGGAGCCGTTGTGTTCGCTCTTAAGATATGGAGACATTATCTCTATGGTACTAAGTGTGAAATATACACTGACCACAAGAGTCTTCAACATATCTTCAATCAAAAGGAGTTAAACATGAGGCAACAAAGATGGGTCGAACTTCTAAATGACTACGACTGTGAAATTCGATACCACCTTGGCAAAGCAAATGTGGTGGCCGATGCACTTAGTCGAAAGGGTTATGCGAACTCCATTCGTCTTCTATGTTCGCAAATCATAACTGACATTAAAGATCAAATTCGAGAAGCCCAACATGTTTCAGTAATGGAAGATGATGTACGAAAGGAGATGTCCTGTGGAGCTGAACTTAAAATTGAAACTAAATCTGACGGTATTCTATACTACCTAGATCGTATCTGGATTCCTAACCACAACAATCTTCGTGAAATTCTTATGAAGGAAGCTCACAAAACGCGATACTCTATACACCCAGGAGCCGATAAGATGTATCAAGGCCTACGATATACCTATTGGTGGCCTGGAATGAAAAAGGATATTGCTGTTTTTGTTTCTAAGTGCCTTACATGTTCCAAGGTGAAAGCTGAACACCAAAGACCCTCAGGACTTCTGGTCCAACCTGAAATACCTGTATGGAAGTGGGAAAATATAACCATGGACTTCATTACCGGGTTACCTCGCACTTCTGGTGGGTATGACACTATATGGGTAATAATTGACCGACTTACAAAATCAGCTCACTTTATTCCTATCCGCGAAGATTTCAAGAACGAAAAGCTTGCTCGTATTTATATCAGCGAAATCGTAAGCCGACATGGGGTACCGTTAAGCATTATTTCTGATCGTGATGGTCGTTTCACTTCACGAACATGGCAAGCAGTACAAGCCGCTATGGGTACGCGATTAGATCTCAGTACCGCCTATCACCCTCAAACTGATGATCAATCTAAACGCACCATTCAAACTCTTGAAGATATGCTTCGAGCATGTGTTATAGACTTCAAGGGAAATTGGGACGCTCATCTACCATTAGTTGAATTTTCGTACAACAACAGCTATCATTCAAGTATCGGCATGGCACCTTTTGAAGCCTTATATGGTCGTAAGTGCCGATCTCCAGTATGTTGGCACGAAATTGGGGAAGCTCAAATCACTGGTCCAGAATTGATCCAAGAAACCACAGACAAGATCCATCAAATCCGAAACAATCTTCTAGCGGCTCAGAGTCGTCAAAAGAGTTATGCAGATAAACGACGGAAGCCTTTAGAGTTTAACATTGGTGATCATGTACTTCTAAAAGTATCACCGTGGAAGGGAGTAGTTCGTTTTGGTCAAAAAGGCAAGCTAGCACCACGCTACGTAGGACCTTTCAAGATACTCGAAAGAGTAGGACCTGTAGCATACAAGCTTGATCTACCAGAAGAACTCAACAGGATTCATCCCACATTCCACGTGTCGAACTTGAAGAAGTGCCTCGCTGATAAAAACCTCCACATTCCCCTGGAAGATATTCAGATTGACGAATCTATGCATTTTATTGAAAGACCAGTAGAGATCATGGACTTCGGGGAGAAACGTCTACGACGGAGTCGCATTCCAATTGTTAGGGTACGCTGGGAGTCGAAACGGGGACCTGAGTTTACTTGGGAACGTGAAGACTCAATGCGCGAAAAATACCCACATCTTTTACCTACTATTACTTAAATTTCGGGACGAAATTCCTAAAAGTAAGGGATACTGTAACATTTGTCAAAAACGGGTTTCCAAAACCCGCTCCGTTTTGTAATCGAATATCAAGTTATAAATGTCACGTTGTGTATTTATGGTTATTTTGATTTTTAATGATACATAATTAATAAACAAACTAAACTATAAAAATTATATTTGATAAAAAGTGAAAACAAAATAAATAAAAATAAAATGTTGCTGCCGGGGCTCGAACCCGGGTCAGCCGGAATTGAAATCCAAAGACTTAACACTCACACACATAACCACTCCGCCACTTGTTTGTTTTCTGTCAACTTTAGGAAACAAATAAGTCTTATACACAAACCTAGTTAAACCGGTTACGCTAACTGAAAAACTGAAATCGGCTATTCAACCGTCTAAACGTTTGAATAATCGCGATTTCAGGTTTATAACCGATCCACCGACGATTTTAATCAATTCAGACTTGAATTGACTTCAATTCTGAGAATGATGAGTGTTATAACCGAAACTATTCAACAATCCGAATTACTGTAATCAAAGAGCCTCTCGCGACTCAGAAACATCATACAAACTTTCCATTTCACTTTCGTCATACATTCGGACCATCAGAAAGCTTAAATCAACTCGTCGGAAAATTCTGCAAGTTCGCCGGAAAACCGTATTTTTCCTCAAATCGGTAAGTTCTTCAATACCATCGTAGTCTAACAGTTGTTAAGCTATTTCTAACTCAAACCTTCCACTTGAGATCAAATTCAGACGTCGTCATCGGATAATTTCTGCTTGCCGGAAAACTTCTGAAAATCTTTATCTTCGTCTGTGAAACGGTAAGGACCTTCAAACACACTGTTAACGTTTGTTTAGCACTTCAATTTCATGATTAGCTAATCAAAACGATTAATTGATTTGCTCAGTTGAAGTTCTTAAAAACAGAGACCGACGCCTTGCCGGAACTCTGTAATCAACCGTTCACCGGGTATCTTTACTTCAAATTATCATCCCTGCTATCTCATATCAGTCTGTGTAATGCTTAACAATCGAAACAAGATAAGATGGAGTAATCTGCTGTCGGTAAAATCCAACGAAGAAGATGAACTGTGATAACAATATAAGAATAATTAAAATTGGTATTTTGAACGGGTTAGACACACAGTCCAGCGGTGGACTGTGTGCGAACAAAAACACGCATACGTCCCGAGTTCGAGTCTTGACACACGCACCTTCGCAGTAATAAAATGCCTTTTTGTTTAAAACTGAACCGGGTTAACTCTGTTAGATGTTAAGTATAATAAAAACCGAAATATTAACCAGGTTAGACACACAGTCCAGCGGTGGACTGTGTGCAACACTAACTCGTACGTCACGCGTTCGAGTCTGGTTAACGGCACCGGTTCGATGATTTAAAAATCTTTTTTAAAACAAATGAATTTTGAATAAATCGAATTAGTATATAAATATAATTAAAAACAAGATTATTTCGGGTTAGACACGTAGCTCAGTTGGTAGAGCTACGTGCACGCGTACGGGAGGTCTCGGGTTCGAGTCTCACCCAGCGCATACATGCACACTGGCCGAACCGGTCAACAGGTCAACAAGTCAACGGTCAACGGTCAACGGTCAACAGTCAACGCAAAAATAAACAATTTTTTTATATATTTATTATTTATTTTAATTTAAAAATCAATTAAAAATACTTAAAAATAATATTTATAAAGATAGAAAATAGCCTTAAACTCACAAAAATATATCTAAAAAATTCCATTAAAATCCTTAATAAAATCCACTCATTTACTATATTTTGCCGTTATTATTTAGGTTAGTAATTCTCGTTGTTCAACTCTCCCGACTCGTGCGCATCTCATCATCTCCAATCAAACGCACCCAATGTGAGTGAATCTTACAAATTCCCCGTTTTAATCACGTTTTGGGGTGTATCATGTGTCTTGCTATATATTATATTTAAACCATTGTGCATACATCATATCATGAACTTGTGTATTCAGCTTGTTTCAACTGTTTGTGTGGTTATTGTTATATTCAATTTATTATTTCAGTACATGCAATTTCATAGGCCGCCGCTCCCCATTACATTATGAGCGTTGAGCATGTTCCCCATTACATTATGAGCGTGAACCTGGCGTGCCCACATACGATCGGCTCCGTTTGATTGAGCCTTGATCGCACAGACATTTATCATTTTCAGTACATGCAATACGATCGGCTCCGTTTGATTGAGCCTTGATCGCATAGTTTCATTCATGTTATTTATCGTATGATGTTGGTATGTTAATGTATGCTATCATATGTTATTGTATGTTATAGTTGTGATTGCTATTGCTACTGCTTGGGTATTTACATTTGCTCATTTATGATTATGCACAATTTTTCATTGATAAACTAATAAGTAAATCAATAATAAATGTTTATCTAACAAGGTTCACTCGACAACTTATGTTGACCCAAAACCCCCCAGTTTTACACATGATACAGGTGAACCAGCTGCAGCAAGAAACACTTAGGATTGGACTAGAAGAATAAAATGATTTAGAGTTTGGGATTGTTTTGTTTGGTTTATTTTCTTTGTATTGTATGGACATGTTTGGATATTTGGGAATGTAATTTTGACTTTAATAAATATGAAACATATTAGTAAATATCATGAGCTTTGGTGATAACCCAATTATGCCACGACTCTTATTCCGCTGCGGGTCGGGGTGTGACAACGTGAACGAAAGTGCATCAGTCTCCGAAAAGCTAAACCGGTTACGTTTGGGTTGAGCAGTAGACAGGTTCGGGCGAACTTGTATGTAAACATACAAGTTTGGGCGAACTTGCATAACGTGTTGAGATTTTGAGAAAAGCTCGGTCGAACTTGGTAAGTTTCTTAGGAAACTTGGCAAGTTCGGTCGAACTTTTGTGTATTGCTGAGTGAGATAGACAAGTTCGAGCGAACTTGGTAAGTTTCCTAAGAAACTTGTCAAGTTCGAGCGAACTTGTTGATTTATGGTGAAGGTTTGGCTCAAGTTCGGCCGAACTTGACCCAAATGGAGCAAGTTCGAGCGAACTTGACTCTTGAGCTGCATAAAATCAGTTAAATCTCGAGCGAACTTGATGTTTTCGGGTCCAAAATCTTGCTTTTTCGCGTCGTTTGCTGAGGAAATCGGGTGGCCATGTAACATCCGTCAAAAACGGATTTACCAAACCCGCTCCGTTTATCAACCGAACAGTCAGTCAAAAATTTCCTTGCGAATTAAATGCCCAAAATATTTTTAAACGATCCGTAATCAATTATTATACGGGAATATATATTTAGTTTTTGAAAAACTGATGAAAATCTCAAAATAAAAATAAAAGTACTCTGCCGGGTTTCGAACCCGGGTCAATACCGATTCAGCATCAGACTTATCTCTCAACACAAAAACCACTGCGCCACTTGTTCCGTTTGATAAATAATAGAATCATTTAATTCATAAAGGGACGTTACGAATTCAAAACCGGCGCCCAAACAGTTCAGTCGTCGGAATCCCGGAAATCTCGCGAGTCTTAACTACAATTTACGTTATAACGTAAACCATTAACCAGACATCGGTTATAACCGATGTTTGAAGTCCGCGACCAAACCATAACCGCTGGAGTTTTATGATATACGAACACAGTCGGAAATCAGACCAGATTCTTCAACAATTTGCCCTATAAATTCACCCACAACCCACTGCAAACCTTTTCGCTCAAAACCACACCTTTTCTCGGCGTAATTCCACTCGCCGGAACTTTTCTGTTCGTCGCCGGAAAACCGATTTCCTTGTTTCTGAACCTCACTGAGCCTCTGAGCTTATACCGGAGATACCCACACCCTTTTCCAAGCTTTCCGGAGACTCGCTGCTGCAAGACATCTGACGCCGGAGCTTATTGCTGTCGTCGGAGTTCTGCCGGAAAACAGAGGGTCCAGTCGGTATACCTCTCCGCCCAATTTCTTTTTCTTTTCTCATTTATCTCACCGTAATGAACTGAAACACACTAATAAACTGATAAAAACCTTGAACCAGTCGATTTCCGATTTCTGGTTCTAACTTGACGAGGAAGACGATGACCGCTATAACGTATAAGTATAATTAAAATCAGGATATTACTCGGGTTAGACACACAGTCCAGCGGTGGACTGTGTGCACATAAAACGCAAAGGTCTCGAGTTCGAATCCCGTCTCACACACGCTGCCTTAATAAAAATCATTTTTTTGTTAAACTGAACCGGAGTCGTCACTGGTATATGTTAAGTATATTGATAACCGGAATAATAACCAAGTTAGACACACAGTCCTGCGGTGGACTGTGTGTTTGTTTATATCACAGGTCACGAGTTCGAGTCCGGTCTTCAGCACCGACTCGGACAATTATCTATTCTTTTTAAATAAGGCAGAAAAGGAAATATCTAATTTGTATTTAAGTATAATAAAAATCGAATTATATAACATGTTGAACACACATTCCAGCGGTGGACTGTGTGTTAGATTAAACCACAGGTCCCGGGTTCGAGACCTGTGGAGTGCATGTCCGATTCGCTTAAACTGTTTTTAAAATAAAAATGATTTTCGGTTTAAACTAATTAGTATATATATATAATTAAAATCAGATATATAACGGGTTAGACACGTAGCTCAGTTGGTAGAGCTGCGTGCACGCGTACGGGAGGTCTCGGGTTCGAGCCTCACTCAGCGCACTTGTACTCCGAATTGAACCGGTCAACGGTCAGGTCAACGGTCAGTCAAACGGTCAACGGTCAGAAAAAAATAAATTTTTTTATTATTTTTATTTAATTATTTTAATTAAAATCAATTAAAAATACTTAAAAATAACATTTTTAAGGTTAGAAAATAGCCTCAAACTCACAAAAATACACCCAACAATCCTACTAAAATAGTTTAATAAAATCCGTTTACTTACCAAACCATAATGCGATTTATCTAGGTTAAATCTCACTCGTGGTTAAAACCACTTCGCGTGCATTCAACGTCATCAACCGAACGCACCCACTGTGAGTGAATCTTACAACTCTCCCTTTTAAATTATACGTTTTGGGGTGTGTCATGTGTTATGAAAATAATTAATTTATTTATTTAAACTTATGCCATACCACATCATGACCTAAACTTAGATTGTTTTTATTGTTGTGATTTACTTATTTCCTTTTATCAAATTATATGAAACTCATACATTAAGCCCATCAGTTCCTCGTGGGAGACGAGTAGAACATCGCGTGCTTCACATCAAATTCATTATTGTTCATGTGTGTATCATTGAGTTTATATTGTTTGTAGTTGTGTCATTCATATTATCATGTTTATGCAATTCATTCATCAGGCCCCTCAGTTCCTCGTGAGAGACGAGTTGAGCATCGCGTGCCTCTAATTGTTCCATTATTGTTCATGAGTGTTTCATTTAATATCTTATGATTGTTGATTAAGATACATCTAATTTTACTCATGTTTGGTTGTGCACATATTTCATAATCAATTCAAATAAATTTGTTCAAATGTTTTCCATAGGATTCACTCGCCAACATTATGTTGATCCAAAAACCTTTTTACACATGATACAGGTGAACAGGTTGAAGCAAGGAAAACATAGGATATGCCTTAGAAGAGAACAAAGAAGTTTAGATTGTTAGTTAGATCATGATGTAACATTTATTGTAAATTTCCATTTAATTTGTATTAATGAATATGAAACGCTTAATAAATGTCATGAGCTTTGATGATAACCCAATCATGCCCCGATCAACTTTTCCGCTGCGGGTCGGGGTGTGACAGGCCATCCCTCCAACCTTAAGCCACTGAGTAAAACTTAGGCTGGAGAGGTCTTTTGGAGCGAACTTAGCCATTTTACAGAAACTCGGGCTAATACGGGCGAACTTGATGGTTCGTACGGGTTAGTCCAGCTTGTGTAAAGTGACGATTTCGTCCTTGTGCTTCCGGATCTGAGATCTAGCTTCGACAACGCATCGTTCCACTCAAAAGTGAACGAAACATATGTCATTAGTCCAAAAATGGTGTAAAAATCAATACTTTAAAAGATTTTGCTCAGATCTAGTATAGATCTGAATGAAAACAGAAGTTCTAAGGGAAAAAGATGAAGATTTCGTAAAATAGAAGGGATTTGATGAAAACGAAGGCAATGCCTTGTGCAAAATCGTTGTAAAACGTTGTTGAACATCATTGTAGATGAAATCGGGTTGATTCTTACTTAGAAAACAGAGGGTTTCGGGTTTCGGGAGCTCAGAGCAAAGTTGCAGCAAGTTCAAATGAGAGAATGGGACTGAGTATTTATAGGTGAAGGGTTGGTGGATGTCAAGTTCGGCCAGTTCGCGCAAACTTAGGTGAAATTCAGAAGATATTGAGTCAAGTTCGGCCGAACTTGACCCCAATGGGGCAAGTTCGAGCGAACTTGTGGAAAGATGAGTGTCTTTTTTGGCCAGTCAAGTTTGGCCGACTTGGGATCACCAAGTTCGAGCGAACTTGACCCAAATTGATGGGTTTTCTTTGTTTTTCATTCGTTTATCGATTGTTCAGCGATGTAATCGATTTATAAAGTAACGTCAAGCGGTTTAGCGATGATTTAAGCGTTGTAATAGCGAGTCAACGCGTGAGAGCGAGTTGCGTGAGTTTACGAGCGATTAAACCATGATAATTCCAATCCACATATAACACATAAACACGTATAACACACAAACACGTAAACTAATATTACCACATAATTCCAATATACCAAATTAAGTAATTGCGTTGCGATTGCGATGGGATAGCGTGAGATATGCGAAGCGTTGCATTAAATAGGCGCTTAAATAGCGTTTAGTTGTGATTTAATAATGCGATGTAATGACAATACATATTTAATTTAATACGAACATTTCTATTAACGAATCTCGGAGTACAAAACTGGAAATCAAAATAAATACACGAAAACAGGAACAACTGAAAATACGGGTTGTTACAGTCATGTTAAGGCGGAATGTCTGAAACTCCAACAAGGGGCAAAAAAGGAAGGAAATAAGGAAGAGCCGTCTAAAGCTCACGGAAGGATGTTTCAAATGACATCCGACGAAGCTAAAACTCGTCCGGATGTTGTGTCATGTATATTCTTAGTTATTTCAATACCTGTATATGTTTTGTTTGATTCCCGGGCTAGTAGATCGTTTGTTTCGAATGAATTATTACATCATCCTTACTTTATAATTGAAACGATGCTAACGCCCTTAGAAGTAGAAATAGCTTATAGTAAAAGTTATTTGCTGCATGAAGTATGTAGAAATTGTAAATTTGTAATTGAAGATGAAGAGTTTAGCATAGATCTTGTTCCAATGGTGTTGGGAGAATTTACGGTGAACGTAGGAATGGATTGGTTAGCCCGAAACCATGCCAAAATTAAATGTGAAAGAAAGATTATCCATGTTTTAACACCCGGGGGAAAGCGGGAAAGTATACAAGGAGATAGAATTGTTGAGCTAATACTTTGCTCCATTGTTCAAGCTGCCAAGTATGTATGGAATGGAGGTACGGCGTTCCATCCTATGTAGTGGACACCGATCGAGTTGCTCCAAAACTCGAAGATGTCAAGGTTGTAAATGAGTTTCTGGATGTATTTCCAGAGGACCTACCCAGACTTCCACCAGAGCGTGAATTTGGAATTTAGAATCGAGTTATGCCCGAATGCCAAACCGGTAGCTAAGGCTCCTTACCGGTTGGCCCCGACCAAAATGAAGGAATTAATGACTCAAATCCAAGAATTACTCGATAAGGGCTTCATACATCCGAGTGTTTCACCATGGGGAGCACCTGTTTTATTTGTTAAGAAGAAGGATGGCTCGATGCGAATGTGCATCGACTATCGAGAATTAAATAAGCTAACGATGAAGAATCGTTACCCGTTGCCCAGGATCGATGATCTATTCGATCAACTTCAAGGGGCAAGTTGGTTCTCAAAAATTGATTTACAATCGAGGTATCACCAACTACGGGTGCGAGAAGAAGATGTGTCCAAGACTGCGTTCCGGACTCGATATGGACACTATGAGTTTCTAGTGATGTCCTTCGGGTTAACAAATGCTCCGGCTGCGTTCATGGACTTGATGTATCGAGTATGTCGAACTATGTTGGATAAGTTTGTAATTGTTTTCATAGATGACATATTGGTATACTCTCGAAGTGAAGCCGAACATGCTACTCATTTACGTGAAGTGCTAGAGACGCTCCGTAAAGAAAGACTTTATGCAAAATTTTCAAAGTGTGCCTTTTGGCTTAGAGAAGTACAATTTCTTGGTCATGTAATTAATGCGGAAGGCGTTCAAGTAGATCCATCCAAAGTAGAAGCGGTAATGAAATGAGTTCCCCCAAAGAACCCAAGTGAAGTAAGAAGCGTCTTAGGTTTGGCCGGTTCTGTAGGAGGTTCATTCAGGACTTCTCTAAAATAGCCTCGCCTATGACTAAATTGACAAAGAAGACGGAAAAGTATATGTGGGGTAATGAACAAGAAAAGGCATTCCAGACTTTGAAAGAAAAGCTTTCAAGCTCTCCGGTATTGACATTACGGATGGAACGGAAGATTTGGTTGTGTATACCGATGCCTCACGTCAAGGTTTGGGATGTGTATTAATGGAAAGGGGTAAGGTCGTCGCGTACGCATCGAGACAACTTAAGCAACACGAAGGCAACTACCCAACACATGATCTAGAATTGGCGGCAGTAGTGTTCGCATTAAAAATATGGAGGCATTATTTGTACGGGGTCAAATGTACAATTTATTCGGATCATAAAAGCCTCAAATACTTTTTCGAACAGAAAGATCTAAACATGAGGCAGCAAAGGTGGTTGGAACTTATGAAGGACTACGACTGTGATATTCATTATCACCCGGGGAAGGCCAATGTAGTGGAAGATGTTCTAAGTCGTAAGGACTATCCACCATCGATTTTAGTAAAGTCCATGAGAATAGTAGTCACGCCTAATCTTCTTGAAAGAATATGAGAAGCCCAAATTAAGTCGATAAATTCCAAAGACCCAAAGAAAGAAAGAACTAAAGGTTTCGTGAACAATTAGAAGAAAATACGAACGGTATGAAAACGAGGTATGGTCAAATTTGGATACCTTGGCAGTGTGACGTGAAAGATCTGCTTTTAAACGAGGCTCATAAGTCACGGTTTTCAGTTCATCCGGGAGCCACAAAAATGTATCGAGATTTGGGAGGAGAAATTACTGGTGGCGGGAATGAAACGAGACATTGTCAAATATGTTGCAAAGTGTTTGACGTGTTCTTAAGTAAAAGTAGAACATCAAAAACCATATGGGAAATTACAACCTTTGGAAATTCCGGTGTGGAAGTGGGAGCACATAACAATGGATCTTGTTAGTAAGCTTCCCAAAACGAGGAAGGGGCATGATGCTATTTGGGTAGTCGTGGACCGTCACACTAAAAGTGCTCATTTCTTACCCATTCGGGAAGCTTATACTTCGGAAAGAATGGCGGAAGTTTATATAAACGAGATCATATCTCGGCATGGGGTTCCCGTATCTATTGTGTCCGACCGAGACACTCGATTCACCTCACGATATTGGAGGAAGTATCATGAAGAAATGGGTACCCGATTACATTCGAGTACCGCATATCACCCTCAAACTGATGGCCAATCGGAACGAACCATCCAAATGCTAATTGATATGTTGAGGACACGCGTTTTAGATTTTGGAGGAAGTTGGGACGATCATCTACCCTTAGTAGAATTTTCTTATAATAATAGTTATCACAATAGCATAAGGATTTGAAGGCGGCTCAAGATAGACAAAAATCGTATGCAGATCGACGGAGACGTCCGATTGAGTTTCAAGTGGAAGATTATGTTTTGCTAAAAGTCTCCCCATGGAAAGGAATAATTCAGTTTCGTAAGCATGGAAAGTTAGGTCCTCGTTATATTGGACCTTTTAAGATACTAGCACGGGTCGGAACGATAGCATATCGGTTGGATTTACAACCGGTGTTGGATAGAATTCATAACACCTTTCACGTGTCACTTTACGAAAATGCCTTGCGGATGAAACGGCATATGTGTCGTTGGATGACAATGAAGTGGATGAGAGATTGAATTATGTTGAGAGGCCCGTAGCAATAAAAGATTATAAAGTGAAACAACTTCGTAACAAAGCCATTAGACAAGTTTTGGTCCAATGGCAACATCGGAAGGGATCGGGTCTTACATGGGAAACGGGAGATGATATGCGGGAACACTATCCAGAATTATTCGGTATGTAATCAAGTTTCAGGACGAAACCTTCTTTAAGGGGGTTAGACTTGTAACACTCCAATTTTATGGGTTATTTAATAAAAGTAAGTTATACACATGAAAGAATAGATTTTTTTAACCATAAGAATATAATACCATTCTTGAGGGGCCAAACACGGATAAATGAAAAGATGAAATAATAAAATACAAAAAAACAAAACACACACATCAGTGATGTGTGTGTGTCGACCAAGCCAAGAAAGAAAGGGGGAAAACCCTTGTTCATCACCAATTAGCAAAAATTGACAAGGAATTGGAGTGTAATTTGATGCATGTACTAAGAATTATGATCTCCTAAGTGTTCTTAACACCAAGTAAGTCAAATTTTATGTTTTAGTGATGTTTGATGAATTGGGTTATGAGTAATCCATGGATGTATGACATGAATGTTAGTTACTATCAATGTATGGAAGTTAAAATATGCTTACTTTTGATTGTATTGATGATTTGGGGTAAAAACCCACTTGAAACTTGTAGATGATGAAGCTTGGTGAAGTTTATGTGTATTTAGTATAATGTTGATGATTTAAGTAGTGTTATAGAAGGTATTTTGGGTTGATAATTTGATACGAACCCTAAGATATATGATTATGATGATAAATTGTGAAGATTGAATGATTATGTTGAACCATGGATGAACTAGCAAGAATGTGCTTAATTTACTTGTTCATTATGATTTGTTGATGATACGCACACCATGTGCTCGATGAAATGCCTCAATCAATTTGATTGTGATTTAATGCAAATGCTTGCTAAATGGATGTTTTATGATGGTGATGGTAATGTATATAGTTTATTAGCATCATAATGTACTATGAAGAATGCACAAAGTATGAATTTAAAAGAAAACTAAGAGTATGATGTTATAACGTATAGGAGCGAAGAAGGAGGAAGGCACAAGCCATTCCAAGACGCAAGCAACGCAAGACCACGGTAAGTTCTCGTGAACTTCACTATATAATAGCATGAATTACAACATATGCCTCGTGTTTATTTGCCACTAGCTTATAAATCATTTTTTGAAATATGATAAATGTGATGTATGAAATACCAAGAGATTATGAAGTATGTATAACAATCCGTCACGAACGGGTCAAAACGATGAATGATGTGAGCTAAGAATGGATGTGCAACGACTTGTTGTAAACGGGTCAAAATGGATGAAGTTTCGTGATGACGAAACGGTTATGAATTTACCCGTTACAAACGAGTCGGATGGATTCAAAATAATGCTTACGAAGGAATGATAAATGCAATATCCGTTTTCTAAATGGAATTGCTAGAATGGAAGGAATGAATGACGAATGCATGAATTTAACAATTGACCTTGAAAACGGGTCAAATATCTTATTTGTTAGTAGATGTGAAGTTTGAGATTTAGGAATTATACTAATGAATATTTTGAATTGGATGATAGGAAAATCTCACCTTTGAAGATGGCGAGCTTGGATCGAACACACTTCACCGCCCGTTTTACGCTTCCGGTCTATGTTTATGTTCAAATGGGTCAAAACTCTCTTTTGCTTGTAAATATTAACTAAATATTTAGGATTTTCGTAAGTAACTTTAAAAACTTGTATTTTGCTATGGTTGTTCGGATTAACACTTGTGACAACCTTTCGATGGTTGTGTTTACCCGAACTATATAAAAGGGCATTTTTGTAAAAATGCAAGTGATGAAATGAAAGATTTAAATTTTTGTCATTTTTTTACATGATGTTTTGATATTATGAAAATATGTGTGTTATATGAGTTATTTTCTAGACTAACCGCTAGGGAATAATGATGTTTGAAGATTACGTTGCACCAGGACTAGCGAAGAAGACTACATAATTGATCTTTGAAGAAGTTTATCATTATACTTTGAAGATCACAGTGTGTTACCAGACAAATTTTTATTCGATCAAGACTTGCTTATTGTGAAGATTACCGTTTACACTGATAGTCAATGAAGTTGGTAAAGCATAACATTGATTAAGAAAAACGAGATTTCGGATTTTTCATGGGTATTCGCGTATTTGAAATTGACCAGTGAAGTATTCAAAGTTTTTATCAAATTCCGGTTGGGTTTTTGACAATCAGAGGATCGAGCAAGGAGTGCATTTAAACCTAACGCAGATGTGGTTAACGTCGAAATGGAGAAGCTACAATGATTGGTTTCAAGTTCATGAATAGTTCATGAAGATTGCAGTTTAGCAGATCAGGGCCTGACGCGAATGTGGTTGACGTCGAAATGGAGAAGCTACAGTGATTGGTTTCAAGTTCGTGAATGGTTCATGAAGATTGTTGTTTAGCATATCAGAGAATTATGTCATGAACCGTGCAAATAAAGACCTAAAGCATTAGTTCAGGGGGAATCTATTAATGTGCAAATGCAAACCCGAAGCGTCAATCGTGGGTTGACGTGACACGTATAGTGGGCCATGGTTATAGTCATTGTGTGCCAACTATAAACCTTTTTTTTTAATTTCTTTAAAAAAATAACTTATACATCTCCTACATAAACAAACCCATTTCTTACATTTTTTTACAAAATCATTCATCAACTTATCTAATTTCCTCTCAACTTTTACAATTCCACTTCAAAAAAATTCAAGAAAATGGTAACCATTCCAAGAACCGAAGAAGAAGACATCATGTTGTGTAAATCATGGGTCGAAGCACTAACTCACTACACACCTCGTAATCACTCGAGTGATTCCGTTTTGGCAGGAGAATTTTCCAACAATTACTCCACCACACCACATCCATCACCGCAACAGACCATCGCCACACCACCATAGTCGTCCACCAAGTTACTCTCTCTCTCTCTCTATCTATCTCTCTCTAAAAACCTAACTTTCTATCTCTCTAAAAAACTAAACACACTGGTGTATATTTCGTTTAGATCCGACAACCGCCACCTCCACCACCATCGGACTCCAACGACGGGGTCTTGTGTTCAAGATCAATTTCGTTTCAAAGTTAGGGTTCATGTTCAGAGGTTGGTTTCGGTACAAACCATATTTATCCTACAAACCATGAGAACAGATCCTAACCCTTAAAAAAGTTAAATTAGCACATAGTAAAACAACACATACATAAAAATAGCACTTTTGAATTATATTAGCACATGAAAATTAATCAAGATAATTGATTTTAGCACATATGTAAATGATATCAGCACTTTTCTTTATGTAAAATTATATCAGCACATTGAAACAAAACGGAAGATCCAAACAAAGAATTAATTGTTTGTTAGCATAATTATAGGGAATTCAATATACTTAATATTAGAGTAAACTTCCATTTTGTTCCCTATGGTTTGCTCATTTTAAAGGTTTTGCCCCAATTATTTAAAAATAGTCATTTTCCTCCTTGATGTTTCAATTTTTTCGCCAGTTTGCTCCACGGCTTTAACTCAGTTAAAATGGTCCGTTAAAAGTAGGGGTATTCCAGTAATTTTATATACAGGTATTCAATTTTATTAATCCCTTGATTATTTTTTTTTTTGTATTTTATTGATATTAAAAACATGAAACTTTAATTATATATTAATATATAATACTTTTATTAACATATTCAATTATACCTAACCTACCAATCTACCTTCACCATTCACAAAAACCATCTTCTTCTTCTGAGTTCTAACCGCCACTAGCAGCATTCGGCCACCACCACCATTCTGCCATCACCATCCTCCACTTCTTAAACCATTTCTGGTGTAACAGATTCTCCGGTGTAATAGGTTCTTCGATTCGGTTTTACCCTTTTCAAATCTGCTTTCAGATCTTTCTAGAAACAAGAAAAAGTAGAAGCAAATGGGGGCTCATAAGAGAGAGAGAGAGAAAGAAGAGAGCTGCCATAATTAAAACAGGTCAAGACCTTCAAATCTTTCTCATCTGAACCCTAGAACAACATCCTGATGTTCAGATGTGGTGAAGATTACTGGGTGAAGAATAAGATACGTCTTTTTGTTCCTTGTTAGTGGAGACAAGCGTCGGTGATGCGTGGTGGCTGCTGGAGAGGCGGTGACAGATGGAATAAACCAGATTTAGAAGGTGTGGTGCTGATGTCGGTGATATCAGGTGGAGGTGAAGTGTGATATCGGGTGGTGGTGAGGTGGTGGGTGGTGGAGGTTGGTGTCACACCCCAACCGATGGCGGAAACATCGGGGTAGTGGCACTAGGCGAACCAGATTGTCTCATGAGAAATTCCATAACACTATTTAACTGACAATATTTAACGTTAATATCCCATACTACTAACATATAATCCTTAAACAAATTACAGAATTTAAGCATTCTCATAATACAAATCAAGTTCGATATCCCCTAGATTTCTATTACAATGTGTTTCTAGATGACCAAATCCTAACCGTTTGCAAAGTAGACAAATCCTCAACCTGCCACATATATTAAAATAAAACGTCAATACAATTAAGTAAAGGTGAGCATACAGGTTTGCGTACATAATAGATATAAAAGCGTTTTAGCATACACCGCATGACATACGTAAGAGATGTGAATCATGTAACTACTTAGATTCAAGTAAACCAACAAACCATGTGAATCATGACATACGTAAGAGATGTGAATCATGTAACTACTTAGATTTCTATTACTTGTGATTGCGTTTGTATTAGCGATGCGTTTAATAAGCGATTAGATGCGATAATCATTGTAAACAAACATAATTAATTAACATAACTTTCTTATAAATCGAATCTCGGGATTACAAATGATTGAGATAAATGAATTACACGGGAAACGGAATAAAATAAATAACAATGAAATTTCGCGTTGTTACAGTCTCCCCTACTTTAGGAAATTTGTCCGAATTTAAGTAGCGGTCGTAAAAAAGAGTTGCGGGTATACCTTCATATCACTTTCCAACTCCCAAGTGAACTCGGCGCGGCGTTTGCCTTCCCATCAGACTTTCACAATAGGAATGCGAGAGCTTCGTAGTTTCTTGGTCTCTCGGTCCATGATTTCGACTGGCTTTTCCACGAAATGAAGAGTCTTGTTGATTTGCAGATCTTCGAGAGGTACATGGAGATTTCCTTCAGCTAGGCATTTCTTGAGGTTTGACATGTGGAAAGTCAGGTGTACGTTGTTGAGTTCCTCCGGTAGTTCGAGTCGGTAAGCCACTTTGCCAATTCTTTCCAGAATCTTAAAGGGACCCACATATCGATGGTGCTAGTTTCCCTTTCTTTCCGAAGCGGATCACTCCTTTCCAAGGTGCAACCTTTAAGAGAACGTGATCTCCCACTTCGAACTGTAGGGGCTTGCGGCGTTTATCGGCTAACTCTTTTGGCGACTCCGAGCTATCAAGAGATTGTCTCTGATTTGGAGGATCTTGTCTGTCGTTTCTTGGATTAGCTCGGGACCGGTGATTTGTACTTCTCTGATCTCGTGCCATGGAATAGGCGATCGACACTTTCTTCCATCTCAAAAGGAGCCATTTGAATACTAGTATGATAACTATTATTGTACGAGAATTCGATCAAAGGTGAATGCGTATCCCAATTACCACCGAATTCTATGATGCACGCACGAAGCATGTCTTTGAGGGTGCGGATCGTGCGCTTAGTCTGACCGTCGGTTTGCGGGTGAAAAGCGGTACTGAGATTAAGCGTAGCACCGAGAGCGGACTGAAAAGTCTCCCAGAGAGGTGAGGTAAAGCGACCGTCGTGGTCAGAGATGATGTCACGAGGCGTCCCGTGTCGATAAATGACTTCTTCGATATAGATTCGTGCTAATCGTTCTACCTTAAAGTCTTCTCGTATGGCAATAAAGTGCGCGGATTTAGTAAGACGATCAACATAACCCAAATGCTATCGTGACCAGAGGAGGTGCGAGGGAGTTTCGTAACAAAGTCCATAGCTATACTCTACCATTTCCACATCGGGATTTGGTTGTTTGAGCAAACTAGAGGGCCTTTGGTGTTCGGCTTTAACTTCGAGCAAGTTAAGAACTTTGAGACGTAAACGGTGATATCCTTTTTCATGTCCGGCCACCAGTACTTAGGACGAAGGTCCTTGTACATTTTGTCGGCTCCGGGATGAATGGAGTATCGAGATTTATGAGCTTCGGTCCTTAGCAATTCACGAACATTGTCACGGCTAGGAATCCAAATGCGATCGAGATAGTAATAAATACCATTAGGTTTGACGACGAGCAAAGTTTCGGCACCACATTTCATTTCTTCTTGCAGGGTATTCTCGTTAAAACAAGCGAATTGGGCGAGCGAATCATATTTTCAAGATCATTCAAAGCTTGAGAGTCACGAACACTATACACATAGCTTCGTCGACTGAGAGCATCGGCTATGACGTTTGCTTTGCCGGGATGGTAGCGTATCTCACAATCATAGTCGTTGAGAAGTTCAACCCATCTACGTTGGCGCATATTCAGTTCCTTTTGATTAAAGATATGTTGTAACCTCTTATGGTCGGTGAAGACCGTACACTTGGTATCGTAAAGGTAATGTCGCCATATCTTTAATGCAAAAACAACTGCACCGAGTTCGAGATAGTGGGTTGTGTAGTTCTTCTCATGGATCTTGAGTTGTCGAGATGCATACGCGATAACCTTGTCTCGTTGCATAAGAACACAACCAAGACCAAGATTAGAGTCATCGCAATAAACAACGAAATCGTCGTTTCCGTCGGGTAAAGGGAGTACAGGAGCGTTGCATAGCATACGCTTGAGAGTTTGAAAGGCTTCCTCTTGTTTAGAATCCCAAATGAAAGGCTTATCCTTATGGGTTAAAGAAGTAAGCGGAACGGGGATTTTAGAAAAGTCGGCGATGAATCGACGGTAGTAACCCGCCAATCCAAGAAAAGAACGGATTTCAGATGCATTCTTTGGCGTAATCCAACTCTTGACAGCTTCAATGTTTGCAGGGTCGACGTGAATTCCTTGACTTTTAACGATATGGCCGAGAAATTGGACTTCTTCGAGCCAGAATTCACATTTAGAGAACTTAGCATAAAGGCGATTTCCTTGGAGAAGTTCGAGAACTAAACGAAGATGGTGCGCATGTTCGGCTCTCGACTTCGAGTAGATAAGGATGTCATCGATAAACACAATGATGAAACGATCCAAGAAGGCTTTACACACACGGTTCATCAAATCCATGAAAACCGCGGGTGCATTTGTAAGACCAAAAGGCATGACCACGAATTCGAAATGGCCATAACGAGTACGAAAGGTGGTTTTAGAATATCTTCTTCCAACACGCGTAACTGATGATAACCTGAACGTAACTCGATCTTAGAGAAACAAGTAGCACCTTGAAGCTGATCAAATAAGTCGTCGATTCGAGGAAGAGGATAGCTGTTCTTTATCGTAAGCTTATTAAGTTCCGATAGTCGATGCACATTCGGAACGTCCCATCTTTCTTTTTCACAAAAAGAACGGGTGCGCCCCAAGGTGAAGTGCTCGGGCGTATGAAACCTTTATCAAGAAGCTCTTGAAGTTGGCTAGATAGCTTGCGCATTTCTGATGGTGTGAGGCGATAAGGAGCTTTAGCAACAGGAGTAGCATCGGGAATTAAATCGATACGGAATTCAACATCACGAGTAGGGGGTAAACCGGGTAAATCGTCGGGAAAGACCTTAGGAAATTCACAAACAACGGGGACGTGTTTAAAGGTTTTCTTTTCTTTCTTCGGGTTCACGATGTGGGCGAGAAAAGCAACGCATTGCTTTCACAAACACCTGCTCGCTTGAGTACATGACATAAGCATCAACTTCTTTGAGGGAGTTTCACCATAAACATGGAGTTGATCACCGTTAGGAAGAGGTATACGAATCATTTTATCGAAGCAAACAACTTCAGCATGATTTTCACGAAGAAAATCCATGCCTACTATGATATCGAAGCTACCTAACTGCATAGGTATGAGATTGATCGAGAAGATGTGGTTGTTGAGATCAAGAGAACAACCACGTAAGACGGAGTTAACGGTAACGGTTCTTCGGTGGCGACTTCCACATCAAAAGTCTTTGGGAGTTTAGCGCATTTACATTTTAAAACTTTTTCGAATTCCAACGATAGAAAACAATTATTGACACCAGTATCAAATAAACATGAAGCATAAATACCATTAACAAGGAACGTACCATTGACAACATTGTTGTCATTCTGAGCCTGGCGATGATTAAGATTGAAGGCTCTTCCATGCGCAGCTTGTGGTTGTTGCTGCTGAGGCTGCGGTGGCTGTGGCTGAGGCTACTGCTGAGGCTCTTGCTTCACGGATTTTTTTGGGCAGACATTGCTGAAGTGGTTTGGGTCTCCACAAGTGTAGCAAGCACGGGCCTTTGGGGCTAGCGCTTGCTGCTGGTTGGCCTGAGGAGGAGCAGGTAGAGCTGGTGCTGTTGGAGCTTGAGGAGCTGGTGACGAGGACCACTACGGCAGCTGAGAGTAAAGTGGCCGTAGATGTTGCAGTTGGTACAGAAACGGCAATTGCCTCCAACTGCGTGGTGATAAGTGCACTTTGAGCACAAAGGATGAGGACCAGTATACGACGCTTTGCTGGAGGTGCGTTTGGTGTAGCAGACTGAAGCGGCAGAGGGCTTGGCGGAGCAGTAAGTGCACAGTTCTTGCTCGGGTTCTCTCGCTTGCAACCTCGGCTACTGGACTTTAATTCTCGAGACTGATCGGAGGGAGCTGCTGATTCGGTGATTGCTTGGTTAGGGACTTTGCTGTTCTTGAAGTAACCAGCCTGAACACGCTTGTCATTGATTTCTGCGGCAAGCTGATAGGTTTCCTCAATGGTGGCGGGGCGTGCTGCTTGAACAAAATCTGCGACGCAATCGGGTAAATCACGCAGATATTTCTTGATTGCTTTCTCGGTAGTGTCCACCTGACTGGGACAGATAATACTCAACTGCTTGAAACGAGCTGTTAGACCAGCGTTGTCGGGACCGTCTTGTTTGATATCCCAAAATTCATTCTCCTGCTTTTGAATCTCATGTGGAGGATAGAACTCTTTCACCATGATTTTCTTGAGTTCCTCCCAAGTGAGTCCGTAGGCTTCGTCGTTCTCGCACGTGTTGCGCTTCGCCGTCCACCAATCGAGAGCCCTCGACTGGAACACGCCGGTGGCGTTGATAGTGCGCAGAGCCTCGGGACATCCACTCTGGCGGAAGGTAACCTCAATGGAATCGAACCAGTGGAACATAGCACTCGGTCCTTCGGTGCCAGAGAAAGTAAGTGCTCCACATGCCTTGAACTGCTTAAAGCTGAAGGAAGTCTTGGGTGCGTCGGTTTTCGAATCAACCGATGAGTTGCTGCTGACGGCATGGATCTCGCTGACGATCTGAGGAATGACTTTAGTCATTTGCTTGGCTACCAGTGAAGCGATGCGCTTATCAGCGTTGCTGCGCTGGATGTTCCTCCTCATGTGTGATCCCATGGAAGACATCTACACGAAGGATTTAGATTAGATGAGATTCGATTATAATAGGTTTATGTTTAAAATATTTGTTATTATTATTCAAGTAAGGCACAAAACCACGTAAGCACGTATCCACATAAGCATATAACACGTAAGCACATAGGCACGTAGGCACATAAGCACGTAAGCACATAATCACATAAGCACGTAAGCACATATTTTGCATGTATTCACCTTAAATTAAAATCATGCATAGCGCGTATGAGATGCGAGTAGTATAAGCGTAATAAGCGATATATATAAGCGAGATAAGCGACTAATACCGCGTATGAGACCATATGCGTAAGAGAGATGAGCGTTTTAGATTACGAGAGCTGTGCGAGTTGTGCGTATATTCGATGGAGCGTAAAAGCGATAAATCGAGAAATCGAATAAGCGAAAATTCCCAAAATTTAAACACATAAATGATAATAAACTCGATGATGCGTAAAATCGAAGATTATAGGCTTAAATCAATTGGGAGCGTCTTGGGTTTTGAGACAGCGATTACCCAAAGTGGTTCGAGAATTCTCCGAGTTCGGACACACGGTTTGTCCTAATAGACAAATGCTCTCGCCGTACTACGGTTAACGGCATTTATCCTTCCAGTTACGCCGTGTTCCGAGTCATCGAATTAATCGAGACTTTGGTGAGATTGAAAATCAAGGAGTGGAACTAGTTATTAAGATGCGGGTTTCACCAATAACTTAACAACTTCATTCCTAGTTGTGGTTACACTCACCGATCGAGTCGGGAGTTCCACTAGATAGAAATGGAGATTTCAGTCGAGGTTTGGATATCACCCCTAACTCAACGAAGGTATCTCGTGCGATAGAGATTGCGTGGAGTGAGTGATCTTATCGAGAGTTCTCGGTTTTCACACCTAATCTCGACTTGATCACTCGTTTGCGATATACGAGTATTTCCAAGCGTGTATATTGTGCTAGCCTTAGGAAAGGCATGTAAGCATTTATGGCAAGCAGTTTAAGCATTCAAGTCGAAGATTGGTCAAATCGGGTACTTAAACATATGACTAGGTCGAACATGGCAATTCTACCTAATTACCCTATAGTTATGGCTCTGATACCAATCTGTCACACCCTAACCGATGGCGGAAACATCGGGGTAGTGGCACTAGGCGAACCAGATTGTCTCATGAGAAATTCCATATCACTATTTAAGCGACAATATTTAACGTTAATATCCCATACTACTAACATATAATCCTTAAACAACTTACAGAATTTAAGCATTCTCATAATACAAATCAAGTTCGATATCCCCTAGATTTCTATTACAATGCGTTTCTAGATGACCAAATCCTAATCCGTTTGCAAAGTAGACAAATCCTCAACATGCCACATATGTTAAAATAAAACGTCAATACAATTAAGTAAAGGTGAGCATACAGGTTTGCGTACATAAGAGATATAAAAGCGTTTTAGCATACACCGCATGACATACGTAAGAGATGTGAATCATGTAACTACTTAGATTCAAGTAAACCAACAAACCGCGATTGATCGAGGCATGCGAACAAGTGTCCACATCCTAAAGGAGAAAATAAATGAGAAATGTAAAATGCGAGCCTTAACAACCCCAGGCCTCTGGGTGGCGTGTCAACCTCTAGTATACTATCATGTTAAGGGTGGCGTATAAGCAATCAAGCAATACATACAATTCAGCAGATTTCATGTATAGTCATGTAATTCAGCGGGTTGTGAATAAGCGTTTGAGAGTTGTGTGATGTGTTTGATATACGAACATATGTGACACCCAAAAGTGCGTTTAAGAGTAAAAGGGGTTCAAGTATACTCACTGTGGGTGCGTTTTTGGAGAGAGGGGCGGGATCTGAGATGAGTTGAGGGGAGCACCAGATCAACCTGTAAGCAAACAGAAGTGCATCAGTCTTCCGATATGCTGAAATGGTTAACGGTTGAAGGGGCAGCAGACAAGTTCGGGCGAACTTGTATGTGTGGACTTACTGTGAGTACAAGTTCGGGCGAACTTGTCCCTTTTGTTGAGGGAGGATACAAGTTTGGGCGAACTTGTCTGATTTCCTTGGAAATCAGTACAAGTTCAGGCGAACTTGTGATATTTTGGTGAGTTTTGATCAAGTTCAGGCGAACTTGGTCACCAATCTGGTGACAAGTTCGAGTGAACTTGATGCCTTCTGAGCGAACTTGACTGTTTTAGCATCCAAATCGTGCGTTTTCGCGTTGTTTGCTGAGGAAATCGAGTGTCCATCCCTCCAACCTTAAGCCACTAAGTAAAACTTAGGCTGGAGATTTGGAGCGAGTTTAGCCATTTTATAGAAACTCGAGCTAATCCAGGCGAACTTGATGGTTCGTACGGGTTAGTCGAGGTTGTGTAAAGTGACGATTTCGTCCTTGTGCTTCCGGATCTGAGATCTTGCTTGACAACGCCTCGTTCCACTTCAAAGTGAACGAAACATACGTCATTTAGTCTGAATCTTGTGTAAAAATCGATGTTTAAAAGGTTTTACTTAGATCTAAGCATAGATCTAAGTGAAAAACAGAAGTTTTATGGAAAAAGATGAAGATTTTCGTAAACAGAAGAGATTTGATGAAAACGAAGGCAAAGCCTTGTGCAAAATCATTGTAAATCTTTGTAGAACGTTGTTGTAATTGAAAACGGGTTGAATCTTACTTAGAAAAACAAAGGGTTTCGGTTTTGGGAGCTCCGGGCGAACTTGCAGCAAGTGCAAATGAAGAATGGAGCTGAGTATTTATAGGTGGAGGTGAGAAAAGAGCTGGAATGATCAAGTTCGGGCGAACTTGTACCAAGTTCGGGCGAACTTGATGATTTTCATTTGGTTACAACCAAGTTCGAGCGAACTTGGCATATGAGTTGTAATCAGGTGGCCTAGACAAGTTCGGGCGAACTTGTGATGCACAGTTCGGCCGAACTTGACCTAGTGGCCAAGTTTTATTTGATTATTTCGCGTTAAGTGTTCGTTTGGCGATTCGGTTCGTATTAGATAGTTACTTAAGCGTTATAATTGATATAATAGTGTGATTTAGCGATTCGTGCGAGTGAGAGCGTTGCGATAGCGAGTGTAAACATAATCCCTAAAGCACACATAACACATAATTAACATAAATAGAACATAAATAACTGCGATTTGCGATGCGATGAGATAAGCGATGCGATGGCACAAGTGGTTATTACACAACAACACACTCGGCTATTAAAGTAACATAGTTACTTGTGATTGCGTTCGAATTAGCGATGCGTTCAATAAGCGATTAGATGCGACAATCATTGTAAACAAACATAATTAATTAACATAACTTTCTTATAAATCGGGATTACAAATGACTGAGATAAATGAATTACACGGGAAACGGAATAACATAAATAACAACGAAATTTCGAGTTGTTATAGTTGGTGGCGACAGCCAGTGTTTGTGGTGAGAGAGAAAGTAACCCAAGTTTGAGGCATCTCTCTATATATGTATATATGACATAATAAATAAAGAATTAAACTTTTATTTTTTAGTATTAAAATAAATACTTAAATCCCTATGTATAAAAATACTAAAATATCCTTCTGATTACAAGTAAAATTACTGAAATACCTCTACTTTTAATTGGCCATTTTAACTGTGTTAGAGCCGGGGAGAAAACTGGCGAAAAATTGAAAATCAAGGAGGAAAATGGCTATTTTTAAAGGATTTGGGCAAAACTGTTAAAACAACCAAACCACATGGAGCAAAACAGAAATTTACTCTTGATATTATTTAGGTTATTATTTTACAATTTCTCTATAATTGGTTGGACGCCATATGACACTTTTTAAATGGTTCTTACAGTTTGTATGTAAAATATAGTTTGTATTTGATCCTACTCATGTTCATGTATGTTAAGAAGCTAATAATCATAAATAAATGGTAGTTATCAGAAAATGATATTCGAAGCTAAACTAGAAAGTAGAAACAAATGGATGAAGCGGATGACATAAGGACTTATTTTTTCTGGAATTATTTTATTATTTTGTTAATATATTTCACCTACGGAGCTTGTAATATTAAAAAAAAAATAGTATAAACCGAAGTGGAAAAACATACAGATATATAGTTTGTTTGAGTGAAATGTTAATTATCTTATAGTTTAAACACAATCATCTGAAAGCGAAGCTGAAACGTGCAATAGGATTAGGCAAATTTGAGAAAGGTGTTTGGTTAAACAAGTATAAAATCAACTTGTATTAGATTGTTGAGATATTGGAACCAATTAGGACCAGCCACAATGTTTCACAACAATTTTTGCGCTTTACTTAAAAAAATACACATGTGATGATTAAACTCGTAATTTTTTTTTATTTTTTTTAAAGTCGGGACTAAACGTGTAACGTGGAGCAAGGGTGTTCATGGTTCTAGATGGTTGGGTACTTTTTAAATATGTTGGTTGGTTGAAGATTTTTCAAACCATACTGAAAAATTCGAGTTAATGTTTTTACTCAAAGACGGTAAAAAAAACTAAACCGTAGGATTTTGTGCAATGTAGATCAACATACAATATGCTATACTTTTTATACGCTATACATTTTCACCTTAATGCCACATCACCCCTCCATCTTTCACTCTTATCATTCTACCCATGTCAGATTATTACCAATGCGATGCAAGGTGCTAAATGCATTCATAAATGTGGTCATTTAGTTGTCATACCGGATTTTCACAAATGCACCAAAACACTAGTTTTCTCTTAAACCCTTCAAACATTCTTACCAATTCTTACTTTTCCACAATATCACCTCTTTTACATTTATTTTTAATAATCCAATTTTTTTTAATTTATTTCAAAAGTAATTTATATTAAACCTTTTTTTTTCATTTAGAAAGTGTCACATCTGTTTTTGTTAATTTATCTTATTACTACATTTAATATACAAAAATGTCATGCACAAATCATTAATGCATCTTAAAAAACACAATAAAAAAAAAGAAATCAAAATGAAAAAAAAAATAGTTCTTATGGGAGGGGCCGAACACAATTGTTCATCTGGTTGCACGTACTCACGTGCGCCTTCAACAAACGCTCTCCTCTCCAAAGAATGTTTGGAACATGTAAAACAAATACCTTGCATGGGATTTGATGTTATACCCATCATTCAACTTTTTAAGTTTTTTTTTTTTTTTAACGGCATTCAACTTTTTAAGTTGTTTAATATAAATAATACTCCTTTTATATAAAACAATTTTCACTAAACAAAAACAAAACATAAAGATAGAATTAAATGAAACTTTTTAATAATAATCATAAAAAATCATAAAAATCCATTTTTTTAATAATGTTGCTTTTTAACGATGAAAGAGTAGCGAGAATTGTTATACTAAAATAATAAAGGTTAAATTTGTATTTATAGGTATCACTAGTGTTTAGAAAAAAAAAATAATAATAATAATTTTTTCTTGTTTTACCATTCTTAATTGGTCCCATGACAACAGTCGAAAAAATTAATGCTTAAGATTGTGAGAAGGGGCCAACGAGTGGGGATGAAAATTGCAAGGAAGCGGTCACCGCTATCTTCCCGCACCACCACTCATGCCACTCTAGCGCCTCCCGCACCTCTCCCACATGTCTAACTCATGAGATGGATTTTAGCTAAACTAATAGGGTTTAATATTATCTCATGCTTGATTGGGTCACGTTGATTGTAAGTGCAATAAGTTATTTGAAATTACATAGATCTACACACAAAAAACTTATTTGTTAACTCGAAACACGTAACTTATTTGATTCTATAAATTTAGTTTCATGTGTTGTTGATACAGTAGAATTGATCAGTGACATTATTTTACTCTTTTTAATAAGTTAGTGACTTCAATAATCAACATGTCTAAACTATGAAGCCCAACTGGACCTAGATTCTTACTTACACTTTGGTAGTAACTTACTTTTTGAGTTACTATGTTTTATAGTGGTTTAATTACTTGAATTCAAAATCAAAAAGTTTAACGTCCTGAGTCCCTGATCACTCACTTTATAACGTTTTGAGTTCAATTTTTTTAACACTTGTACTTTGATATTGGACTCAGATGGTTAAAACACAGGGACTCAAAACGTTATAAAATGAGCGGTTAAGGACTCAGAGCGTTAAACTTTTTGATTTTGGACTCAAGTTGTTAAAACCACTAAAACACAGGGACTCAAAAAGTAAATTGCTATTTCATTTATAATGCAAACACCATTACTAATGGCCAGTGGCGGATCTAGAATATCCACCAAGCGGTAACGTTTTATAAAAAACGGTAACAAAATCGAAAAAACGTCAAATTTTTTTCAAAATTTACACTAATTTAACACTACCGCCGGAGCGCCAAGCCGTAGCGGGGGTTGCCCCTAGTTATACATTAGGTCCGCCACTACTAACGGCTTGACACACGGTTTAACCTAGAAACCATCAAAACCATACTATAAACCCCCTAATATGGACATACAACAAACTAGGGGTGTTCATGAGCCGATCCGATCCGAGCGAGGGTCTGCTCGTGCTCGGATTGAATTACAAACGATCTGATTGGATCGAATTTGCAAAACCGAGCACAAAGGTGGTGCTCATGCTCGGATTGAATTTGAATCGAGTGGATCGTTTTCGCTCGGTTTCGCTCAGCACTGAAATTAAAATACACAAAAAAAAACTGAAATAAAGACTATTACAAGGCTGCATTCAACAAAAACAAATCCTAACTTAATTAAAACATGTCCAACACCTTACAAACAAAAGCAATACATAACTAAAATCATGATTCTAAATCTAAAAATGTTCTTAACAATATCAAGAAGCACAAAATAAATCAAGACGCACAAAATAAATCAAGACGCACAAAATAAAGTGCGAAATACAAATTGTCATTTAGCTTAAAAGCCAGAAACTTCTTCTTTTAATTTTTCTTGGGCTACTTATCTATATAACTATATATATAAATCTTTAAAATCTATAAAATATATATTAATTATTGAATAAAAATAATTTGAGCGAAACCGAGCGATCGACGAGCGAGCAGACCTTTGCTCATGCTTGGCTCGTTTTCAAATCGAACCGAGTCAAGCGGCTCATTTACAAACTGAGCGGGAATCGAACGAGCATTTTTCGGGCATTTTTCGAGCGATCGTCGAGCAGCTTGGACAGCCCTACAACAAACCAAGCCTTCTTGGTCTGTGGGTTAGACCAGCCGTATGAAGGAAATCCGGGTTGCTCAAAGGTGCCCCTAAAGTCTGGAACGTCCAAAGATACCCGTTTCTGTATGTTGGTTTGTTTTGAATTACAAATTTGTTTTTTAAACATTCTGTCATGATACTCGACCAGAATTATATATTTGTCAGGGAACTAGAAGGAATAAAAACTTAATATTATCCAGAAAATAAACAAAGTCTATATATTATTGTTTTACTTTTAATATAATAATAATTTTTAGTTTTAGCTTTTTGATGTGAAGTGTTTAAAATCAGTATATTAAAAATATATCAAGACCGGATGCTTGGAACTCACAAGTCACAGCCACCAGAATAACCAGAGTCACACAAGCAATATAAACACGAAGCCGGCTACGTAACAAAAACAATCGTCAAATACAGAAACTCGCCAGATTTCTAGCACCTCTGCTTTTTCATACGACCACCGCGTATCTACAAGCAATAATTATTATCTAGATTTTTTCAAAAAATGAAAATTTAGATCTTTTTTTATTCATAAAATTATGCAGACTTCTTGCAGTGGTTTTCAAGCCATTCCATTGTAACACTTTTCGGCCTCTCCAATGGCAACCCGAGAGCTCGATCCCATATGAGCTGAAACCGAAATAAGACCATACATAAAGACATGCCCAGAAAAAGGAAACTTTAAACATTATATATAATTGGCTAACCTGAGAACAGATTCCAATTGCCCTCGATACGCCAAAGAGAACGGTGTAATATCTGAAACAAGTTAATGTTAATAACCATAAAGTACAAGCGTTATAAAATATGATTGTTATATAAGAAAACCGCAAAAATGATCATTTTCTTGGATGTGTTTATACCTATGTATATACTATATAGCAATGTTAGAAACAAAGCACTCACTGAGAGTCGGGTATCTACTTTTACTCGTGTACCAAACTTTTCCCAAAAGATGACTTAAAACTAATGCAACATGCAAACACCATAGCACGTAATATTTAGGATTTAGATAAATAAAAGTAGATGATACCCGACCAAAGATTTGCGTATCTCTAAGGCTATGTGTGTGAAATTGTTCTGACATGACCATAGACGTATAGCATAGTCACAAATAGCTACTTTCGTGGTTTTCTCCTTTTAACACGAGCATTTAAAAAGAGTAAAAATTGCATACCTTGCTTCAGTTAAACCATAGTAGTTTAGCAACACACCACTATGAGCATCAACATTTGGCCAAGGGTTTTTCACCTACAAGCACAATACCGATCAAAATTGATGGAAGTCCGGTTTTGAGTACGGACATTTCACAATAAATTATTATTCGTAAAAAGAATCATATTCATATCACTGATTATAAATGTTACATGACTGAAACTTTGGTATTTACTTTTTTTTTTTTTGTATATTTTTATGCTCTACATTCTTTTATTTCTCAGAAAAGTAACAATCCAAAAACGTGTATTTTTTTATTATTTTTCCTTTGTATATAAAATCATTGAAAAGAAGCTTACCTTGCCAAGCTCTGTTAGTATTGGAGGCACCACATCATAAAGTTTTGAAACCTAAAAGAAAACAAAAAAAGAAAAAGATTAAATAGTTATATAGATAGATAGCATGAGATGGCGATTCCTAACACGGACCAAAAATTATCAGGTTCTGGTTGTCATTTCTAACGCCTTTTAATAAACAGGTCGTGTTGGGTTGACCTATGTTTACATACATATTTGGGTTGACCTGTTTAAGTAAACTTGCCAACCCGTCAAATTGTTTAGAATCAGAATTAAAAAATATATATACATACTATAAAGTCAACCTGCCCACCGATCACAACCTGTTAAACCCATTTATCACAACCCGATTACAATTCATTAGACTCATTTACATAAATCTTTACACTGTTCCTGTTCGGCGTTGTACGATTTTAATTGTGTCTGGGTTAGCGTTTGATGTTAACACAAGCAAATAGATGGGTCGTGTTTATGTTCATCAATTCAACCCAACACAACTGACACTGGGCAGTCACTATATAACATGATAACAACTGATTGCATGATTAATTATTAGGTGCTAACCAGCTGGAACAGAGGATCATTAGGCAAATGTTTCAATGCAAATTCTCGTTGGCACATATATCTGGGGTCTGTTTTTCGCAAAACACCATGCCCAAATCCAGGAACAACCTGCATATCAAAATCAATGAAAATTTACATATACTTGTAAATTAAAAAAAAAAAAAAAATCCCTTCTAATTACATACTTTGCCACTGTTTAAGGTTTTCCAGACATAATCCTTCAGTTGGTCCTTGGTTATGTTCTCTCCACATTCATCTACCACCGACTTTATCCATAGCAGAACTTCCTGCACAATCAAATAATTTACTTATGAGCCAGTGAGTCCGAAACATTATACAATTATTTCTATATTTTCTGATGATAATGGAAGAATCAAGGTGAAGAGATAGATAATTTAAAATTAAAAAGAAAGTTACAAAGGGCTAACAAAATATACCTGGTTAGCCAGACCATGAAGGGGTCCGGCTAAACCGTTTAATGCTGCAGCAAATGAGAGATACGGGTCCGAGAGGGCACTGGCAACCTAAATGAACCATCAAAAAAAAGTTGTTAGACGATGAACACGCGTAACCAATTACGAAGTTGGCAGTCGAGTAATAGTTTTTTAATTCCCATATAAACGAGAACTTCAAAAACTTTTAGGGTGAGAAAAGAGTTTAAATACTTACAAGATGACCGGTATGAGCACTAACATTTCCACCTTCATGGTCACTGCAAAATTTATATGCCAATTAAAAACATATTTTATATTTCCTTTAAGCGTAGGCTCAGATATTATAATATATAAATGCATAATCTCACCTATGGATGGTGACATAGAGCCTCATAAGCTCTTGCATTTCAGGACCATCAAATCCAAGCATGTGTGCAAAATTTCCACCGTAATCTAGTGAGTCATCCATGGGTATCCTTTCTCCATTTTTGTACATCCTTCAAAAAATAATGTGTGATTGAAACTTAGTCGCTAGAAATATAATTTCACCAAATAAAGCCCCCGGAGCACAGGGCAGCATGATTATTTAACCAAAAAACAAAGATACATACAAATACTTGTATGCATACCTGCGGTAGACATATGCAGCTACAGCTGGCACTTGAGCAATCAAGGAAAGTGAGTCCTCATATGTCGGCTCCCAGTATCTATTATAAGCAGGAAAACATCACATATTTAGTTATGCAAGAGTAAGTAGAGTTATTTCAACATATAGATTGATATTCCACATATACCCACTTGGATTTATGGATCCCTTTCTCATAGGCTTTTGAAAACTCACTTTGTACCTGATACAAGAATGAGTAGTTAAAATCTCAGATATAAATTTTGAAACATGCAACAAGAGCATGATCATATAATTTGACTGAGTATATTGAAAGAATATGTGAAGTCAACGGATCTTGATATTGGCTACAGTATGACTGCTCATAATAGGTTCCATAGATAACAGTATTATTTTAAATGATTTGATCATAAGTTCATAACTCTTCATACAACACAGAATGTAACAGGTGAAGTTTCAAATAAACCTGAAGAGCCATAACACCAGTTGTAAACTGAGTCATTGGATGAGCTGTAACAGGTAGAGCATCGATGGCTTTGTACACATGATCTGCAACAACAAAGGGAAAAGGCTAAATTTAATTTAAAAAAATAACTTGAAAAAATAACTAAGTTTCAGAGTATGAAAAATTTGTTGATTCGCTTATAGTAATACTAAATAGTTTTATATATGACTGAAGTTGACCTGGGATAGTGGCGCGGGCTGCGCAGTTCCTTGGATAAAGCATCCACTTGTTCTTTAGTTGGTACCTTATTTTAGAGATTACAGTAATAAAAGTATTAGGTCAAAGTAGAAATAGAAATAGTCTATATGTATCAGAACCTTATCAGTGAGCAAATACAAAACGCTAATTAAAGAAACCGGATCACCACAAAAATATAGTAACAATAATAACATATGGATGGTTGTCTACCTTTCCGGTCAAAAGAAGCCAAAGAAGACCCTCAGGCAACGGCTCACCACCAGGCTTTGCTGCTGGTAATAACTTCTGACATTCGGGGATAGATAGACCCCGGAACACGAATTCCCTAAGTAATAAGAAAAGAAACCCAGTTATGTATATTTTGAATTTCAAAAGGTTGCAGATAATTCCCACAGTGGACCTGAGTTTATACCTCATCTGGGTCAAGCAAGGATGTTTCCCAAAGTAGACCTGTCATTCCTCTCATACCACCAAGTACCTTTACATTTGTAACACATGAATAACAGATATCAGATAAAATGTTGCACTACTGCAAGAAGATGAATGTAAACAAATCCAAACAGATTGCCTTTAAACAACAAACAGGAAAGCACAAACAAGCAAAAAAAATATGAAAAAGGTAATAAGAAACAGAAAGAGACGTTCATTTACCATGTCAACAGTAATGTTACCCAACTGTACTTTTCCATATTCTGATTTGATCTTTTTTAAGGCGCTCCTGCAAAGATTGAAATAGTTAATAACGATTATGATCCTGAAGAGATATATAAAGTTGGTGGTATTGGAGAGGAAGCCGTGAATATGCATAACAAGTGAATAGTATGTGATATTTGATACGGTAGGTAAGCAACTTAGTGAAGAACTGTCACCTTCACGTAAAGAGCTAGAATTGTATTCTAAAGACATGTTAAAAGAATTTAACTTATTTTACAGGCTAAATTCGACATTTAGATACTAAAAAGTGCATAATTAAACAATGAGTACATTAAAAGAAAGGATTTGACATAGTAGAGTAACAGACAAGAAAATTGCAGAAAGAACATGACACCCGTAACCATAAATGCGAAAAATGTACCTGCTGTTCTGGAATCAATTCCTTAAGCTGAGAATGAAGGTCCTACATGGAACATAAACATATTAAGGCTTCTGAACCAACTTCTAAAGATTCAAGGATTGTAGATATAAATATATATTGCGCCTATTAACATGCTTCACAAATTTCTATTGAGCAAGTTGGAGTATATTTTTTTAGAACAGCTAACTCACACACCATCTAAACCTACTCCTAAATATACACCTTTTGTCCACCACGGGACTTTAACCCTCACCATTACCCTTTGGTGCAAGTTGGAGTATGTACTAGCAGGGCAATGAAGTTCCAAGTACAAGTGAATAAAGAAAATGAAATAGTACTTTGCACATAAGTTAATCCTCTGGCATTTGAAGCATAGTCATTTACTTGTGCCAAAAAATAACTTTTTCAAGAAACAACAACTTGCATAAATGTAAGATCATAGCCTCTGATACAATGTCCTTTTCATTACTGTCCCATGTTTTATTGTGATGGGCCAGAATACATAAATGCTTCAGTTCAAAGGTGCTACATAAATGCTTGATAATAGTCGAATACAAGCCCACAATCCAAC
This sequence comes from Scalesia atractyloides, assembly GCA_947069175.1. NCBI lineage: Eukaryota > Viridiplantae > Streptophyta > Magnoliopsida > Asterales > Asteraceae > Scalesia > Scalesia atractyloides. The sequence continues at coordinate 65,325,991 of CAMTDV010000004.1, read as the reverse complement.
ATTTAAGGAGCATAGGAGATTACATATTTCTGGTCATCAATTGACCCATGTACTAACTTAATTCTTAGACTTCCTTTATTGCTTGATGAAAATAGGCTCTATAGCATATGATCTATTAACATAAGAATATACACTCACACATGTCCACTTTGACAAGCACAATTATTTTCTGAAAACTAATTTGACCTATTCCAACTTCCAAGGGACATCTTATAAAAAAAGTCAACAGACATTATTAACCTTCTTAAATCCATAAACTCCAACTTTACAAAAGCTTAGTCTCTTTGTTTTATTTAGCAAACAGACAGAATTTGACTTTTTTGGTCCATAACTTAAACTAAAATGCTCAAATTCTACCAATTAAAAACTCTGTGACCATTCATGTATACCTAAGGTTCATATCAGTTTATAATTTTATACAACAAGTATGCTTAAAACAACTTACAAGGTCAGAAGAGGTCTGGATTTGCAGCCACCTCACCGAATTACTCAAACTAGGCTGTTGAACCTGTTAAACAAACACAAATCACCAAACCATGAGACCTAACAATAATAACTAAAAAACATCTTGCTGCTCTCAATTAAATTCTGTACACCTAACAAATACTCAATTCTCAGTTATTTGTTTTCAGATAAAACTTATCACATATCCACTTTCCGAAAGTAACTCGTTTCTATCGATTAACTTGCATCAAATAGGTCATTGAATTACTCAATTTGTAGTGAATTTTAAACTATTTGAAAACAAAACTACATTCTGCATCATAACAACTATTGTTAGCAATTGAAACACGTTGATCAAAATAATACTATCAATTTATAGAAACTACAGTCAAATACAATTTAACTATCGATAAATAACAAAAACAAATGTGAAAAACAAAATAATAATAATAATAATAATAATAATAATAATAATAATAATATAATAATAATAAATCAGATAACAACTTACAACACGATTTCTTAGCTTCGAAAGAAGCGAAACGCTCCGGTAAAACACCATCTCTGATAAACAAAACAAACAGCACTGTAGAATCAACAAAAACAGTCATCAAATAGGCGCAAGAACACAGATCTGACGACTGAAAATCACAGAAAATGAACCGTTGATCGATCGATTTTATATGAATACGAAATTGAAATTGATGTTGTGATAATGATTGATTGATTTACCTTGAGATTCGAAAGGAGGTGGTGATGATGATTGATGAAAGGAGAATACTGGAAAAAAGGAGAGATGGAATGGTGGTGCGTTGTTGAACTTGAATATGTAAACGAATAAAAAAAAAGTGTAAAATGGAATGCATAAGCCGTCAGGGTAGAATTGTCAATCCCTAACTGTCTTTGGACTTTTCTTGGGGAAATATTGTTCAAGATTGGGGAAAAGTAAAATTAGGGTAATTCTTCAATTGCTAACCATATTATTGGCGGAACTAGCTCAGTAATTTTAAGGGTATCCCATAAATGAAAATTAGTGTGCAATTATACAACAATAATAAAAAGAACGATAATAAATAACGTAAAACAAATATCTAATAGATTTATCCTCTTCATAGCTTGAAATTGTTCCATCGCATCGTCATCTTTTACTTTTTCGACCTCATAAACCATAGCATTGTTCAAATATTCTTGGCCCATTCAATTTAGAAAAGCATCTTTCAACGGTTACGGTTGCAACCAGTAAAATCAAAGCTAGCTTCCCGATAAACCAAAGAACAAGAACTACATGTTCCGGTTTCCACCATAAGACAGCAGGATCACTTATTCAATTATAATATTGTTTTGGATCTTGGGTCTTCTTTCAATTCTGTTATTGTTAATTCGAGCTTAATTATTCTATAAGTTTTCAGGTTGTAAAATGTTTGGGCTTATAAAAAATGGGATTTTAGTAATATCAAGTATCTTATTTTTTTGGTTAAAGGTATCCTCGTATTTTTTTCGGGTATCCTTTCTACAAAACCGAAAAAAAACACTACGAATACGGGGTTGAGCCGTAGCCCGTGCTACGGCTCGTTACATTGTGGTTCCTCCCCTGAACCATACATCCTCTTATTAAGTGTGGAGAGGCGTCTCACGGGTGTGGTTCGAAGGTTGGTGCCCTCGTCAGGCATACCGTCATCACCCTTGCGGGTAGGTTTTGGTGGGTATGAATGGAGGGTAGAGGAAGTTGTTGACGGTTGGTTAAATATGACCATTGTTGTGAGGGTTTATGACTGTTGGAGTTATAAAAAAATTATTATAAAATTAAGTACCATATAAATACAACTCCTTTCTTATGCAAACACTACACCACACTTCACAATCTTCTTTCTTTCACAAACACTACACAATCTCCTATCTTTCGGCTGAATAGACGGAACACGGAGAAATCTCGTTGGTGAGGGCTTGCATTAGTCTCGCCGAGAACACGGTTCGAGGCTAGTGCGAGATGTGACTTCAAATCCTGATGTATTACATGAAAAAATGGGTACAAAGACATGTAAGGTATACGAGATTGTGAACTAGTGGCATATGGTCCAAACTAATGGTGCCAAGATTGACACACTTCTCAAATAGGTGATGATGTGGCCCTTTGTGAGTATAAACGGACATACAAGCCCAAGGACCTTGATTCCACCGTGAGATGTGGAAGATTATGATAACTCATGTGCAATTGAGATAATTTTTTTAGGTTTAATTTTATGTATTTTATTAATTTTAAGATATGTTATTTGTAAGTTATGATTTTTTTAATGAATGTATAAATTAGTATTTTAATATGTTGAATTTGTTTTTTGTTTAAAAAAATAAAAAGTTCTTGAGTTAATATAAGATTGGAGGGGACTATGGTACATAAAAAGAACGTCCCTCACCTACCATGAACTTGTACAAAAAAACCCTCACCTTACTCATGAGATTATAATGCTAAAGAGTAAAATGCCCGGTTAGTCCTTGTGGTTTTGTAAAATAACACCTACAGTCCCAACTTTTGGAAATTACACCGATGCTCCTTGTTGTTTGACAGTTTGTTACTCGGATAGTCCTTGGAGTGGATGTCCGTTAGTTTTTTCCGTTAAATTTATGTAAAATGACAAAATTACCCCTTGCTTTTATTAAGATATAAGAAAAAACTAATTAATCATTTAAATTATCAATTGGGCGCCACAATTAATTATTAATTATTAAACACGATATATAATACCCCACCCCCACCCCATCTTCCTCTCTAAAACTCTGCATCTTTCTTCAAAACCACCACTACCGCCACCATGCCACCACAAAACCACCAGTCACCACCACCATACCACACCACATCTACCAAACACCACCAATCAACCATTGTAACATCCACAATCACGATGCCATCGTCACCCATGTCACATTGCCCCACCACCTAAAAACCCCAATTTGCAAACCCTAAACCACCATTGTTGCACCACCTCCTCCCTTCAAGCTTTCCACCATCATTTCCGGTGCTCATTTGCTTCCATAAGCAAACCTCATCCTCCGGCGACCTGTTGAGCTCTGCAACAGTTGTGGCACATGGCGGTTTTGGCGAAGGAAGCCAAGCTATGGGGAGGACAGTTCGAGGAAGGAGTTACAGACGTTGTTGAGAGGTTTACGGAGTCGATTTCAATGACCGAAGCATGTTAATCGAAATTGAATAAGCATTTGTGGGAGCAGATCGTCAGTAGGACGAGGGATTTGATTTGTCTCCGATGAAAGTTGTTGATTAAAGGACTCATGAGTTGTAAACAGAAGATAATGAAAGCTTATATAAAACAACTGAGTTTCTTGTTGACCAGGTTAGATTAACAAGCTTAAATATTTAGGTGTTCATGATTTGTAGTTAATTTAGGGGTGTTGTTCAAATTGAGCATGTAGGTTTTGGTTTGTTGTGAAAATATTCAATCTTTGTGGGTGATTTGATGATATCCAAGGCTATACTGCAGGTTTGGGTTTTTTTAGGAGGTGGTTGTTGATTTTGGGGTGGGGATGGTGGAGGGTGGTGGTTTCAGTGGTGGTGGCAAGTGACGGTTTTAGGTGGTTTCAGTGGTGGTGGCAAGTGGCGGTTTTAAGGAGGTGGTGGGTGGTGGTGTGTTTTAGGATGAAGAAGAAAGTGGGTCCCACCTTTTTTATTTCTTTTAATGATTTAATTATCATTTTTGATAGTAAGGGTAATTCTGTCATTTCACACACAACTAACGGAGAAAACTAATGACATCCACTCCAGGGACTATCCGAGTAACAAACTGTCAAACCACAGGGAGCACCAGGTGTAATTTCTAAAAGTTGGGGACTATAGTGTTATTTTATAAAACCATAGGGAGTATTCGGGCATTTTACTCTAATGCTAAACCAGATAAAGGGATTATCTTTATTATACATTTTAATACTACTAAGTTGCAAACCCTTTAGGAAATTTTGACACTTACCATAAGATGTATATATAGTTTGAAAGCTATACAGATATTTTATATGATTTGACTTACTCTTTTATATAAGGGAAAATGTCACAGAATAGTAACCAAGTTTCAAAAGTGTTCTAATTAGGTCACTCGTATTGTTTTTGTCTGAATTAGATAACTTACATTCAAATCGAGTCATGTCCTTTTTTCCATATGTCAAGAGAAAAATCGAGCATAAGATGCTAGGGTCGATTGTATTAATATATGAAATTTTATTTATTAAAAATAAAAACACTTTAATTACATTAAAAATTAAAAAAACAAAGTTAAAATCACGTCATCACTGGAAGTTAGCTTCAAATGAAAGTGAAAAAAGAAACAAAATTTCACATAAACCACGGTTACCTATGAAATGGATGAAAAACCCCTTAATTTTAATAAAAAATGAATTTCGAGTGACCTAATTGGAACAATTTTAAAACCTGCGTGATCTAATTGGAACACTCTTAAACAAAGTAGCTAATCAGTCTTTTATTTTTAAAGTAAGCATTTATGTGTTGTATTATTTTATAGTCATGTTTATCATAAAATTAAAGAATGGGTGGAGGTGTTTGATGTAAAAGGGTTTTTTGGTTTCCTTATTAGGTTGGTTTTTTGATGTTTTAAAAAAAATGGGTGTTTTTCTAAGGTGGCAGCTGATAGACATATTTTTGGGTGTTTAAATATACCTTATTGTGGATGTCTAATATTATTCACTTCTTGAACGTGAGATCATTGTTCTACAGTTAGGTTAGGTTGATAAGAGGACATCGGTTAACAGACGACAATTTCGTGGTTGCTTGATGTATATGCCGGGAATTATAGTCGTCCCCTTGATATTTAGCCGGCGAACAATCAACCCTACAATCCACTTTCTAGCATAATTAGAAGTGATAATGATGTCTACAAGGCTGGCTTGGGGAGTGTCGGGTGGACAACGGCCAGGCCTAGTCTCCCAGAAGGCCTATTTAAAAAAACAATATTATATATATTTATAAAAATGTATATTTAATCTTAAATAATATAAGGTCCAACTAGTTTAAATAGTTAAACCCAAATTCGATTTTAAAGCCAAATAAAAACAGGCCCAACTACTCAAATTGTTAAACGGTTAAAATAAGTCCACCAATTAAAACTCATTACAAATTTATAACAATTAGTTTATCGTATTATATGGTCTTTTTTATATATGATTATTAAGTTTTTATTATAGGTTCTGACCTTTTTTATTCGCCCAGGCCAAAATATTTCGGAGATTACCGGAATGTTCCTAAGTGTGTGTTTGGTGGTGATATGGTGTATTTGGATGGTATCGTTATAGTCAAAATGTAAAAACAATATCATATGGAAACACATATTATTAATGGTGGATGAGGTGCCATGCAGCAAATCCAAATTGGTTCAAAGCCGCTAGGCAACATCGCCATCACCCCTGCGTTTTGCAATGCGGGTTCTGGTTTGCTGTAAACATTTGCCGCTTAAACATCACACGTCCTCAAATCTTTTTGAGGTTGACCAGTCATAAATTGGATTAAGGTAGTTGTGGGTACTTGTGGTAGGGGTCGCCAGTGTTTTGCTCGATATAGAGCACTTGGGATTGTAAATGACATGACAACATCTGATTGAATATGGCTATGGTAATACCATAGGATGCCCCTCCCACCGTAGGTGGTTTTTTATGCTTTGGTTTTCTTGTTGACATCTCTTACTTATAAGGCCATTTGTAGTGGTAACACCACATAACCTCCTTTGGTGGGGGTTATGTGACAAATGCCACAAAAGTGCAGGGGGTGGGGGGTTATAGATCATAATGATGTGTAGTGTAACACAAATTGCCCATCATTACTCAATTTTTAATTTTGTTTTTATTTTCCGTTTAATCTCTAAATTAAAAAACTAATAACATTTCATTAAATAAAAAAAGTTCCAATAAATAAAAAACAGTCTAAAACTCAAAGATTATATTTTTTTCCGATGATCGCCTTTCTTTGTAGAGCCATTTCCACTCCGGTTAGGTGGTCGTGCGGCTTCGAGTAAAACTCAAAATCTCTGTCAAATTGTTTATCCTTCATGAGCTCGACCACCTCCTAGTTCTCGTGCATGCGTTGAGCCCCGAGGTAGAGTATGTCTAGAAGGCGTTGATTCCTCTCCATAAACGCTTCAGTCAAGTCGGATCCCCCCGACGATGACTCCGACCTCCTCGATCTTGCACCGTTTCTCTAATCGGATGGTCTTTGTAGCTCCGGTACTTGCTCTTCCGCCCTCCTCACCCGTAAATAATGGATTTACATCGTTTAGGTCAACGTTTCGAGCGTCGGACGTTGGCATTTCGGGTTCAGCCGACTCGTTGGTTTTCGACTTCTTTGACGGCTTTTTATTTGTCCGTCCAACTCGAAGAAGCTTCTACTGTCGGTTCGACATTGGCCCATTTAGGGCTATAACGAAGAATTCGCCAAACCTTCAAGTAGGGGAAATTCCCTCGGGCAACTTGATATTCTACTAAAGCCGGTCGCATTATATCCTCGTCGCTCTCACTGTTTTTCCAACCGATTCGTGGACATTGATAAATTGATTGAAAAGTGGTGCACTTGTTGTTAATATCGGTCCACTTGCTCAATATTGAATCTGGTTGTCGGTAAGCGTCTCCCCTACCATGAGACCGAAAAACCCTTCCGAGTTCTTCTCCAAAATAAATATTTATTTTGATTGTTTGCTAAAAAATATACAAAAACAAATATAGTTTTTCACAAACAAATTATATGTATATATTAAAAAATAAAAAAGTCTATAGAAAATCTTACCTATTTCAGGAGACATCCAAACCCGGTTCCATAGGCGGTGGGTCGAGTGGGAACTAGAGTAACGGATTGGTTATGAGCGTTCGGTTGGTTGAAGTCGCCCTGGAACGAGAGGAACAAAACCACGGTTGTAGGGATACATGGTAGAGTGCGTGGTATAAAAATATTTTATAAAATAAAGAGTGAAAGAATGGTTGTAGAAAATATTGTAACAACCCGCACTTTCGCGCTCGTTACTCTCGTTACGCCTAGCACCAGAGATTCGAATCATAATGTGAACTATATCGCTTACTACGCTACAGCGCATACTTTCGCACTACATCGCTTATTTCAATATGCTATATCGCACTTCACATCACTTACGCTTACCACGCCTTCGCTTATACGATTATATCACGTGAGTATGTAAACTACTCGCTCGCTCTCGTACCAACGGAACGCAAACTCAAAACGCGGATTATTTATGTTATTTATAGATACATATGTGTATTATATATATAAAATATATATATCAATGCTCACTCAAAACAGCCTCTCGCTCGCTCACTCGCTAAGCTCGGCATAACGCACTATTGTGCTACGCAACGCTTAACGCCATTGTAAAACGCTTAACGTACCTAAACTAACTAATAAGAACGAAACCACCGAACGAAAACAGCCGAAACACTAACCAGGCTCACTCGTACGACCTACTTGTTGTCCCGCACGACTCTTCGTTCAGCCGTTCAACCTTTCGAAGACTGATGCACTTCTGTTTCCAGCGCAGGCTGACCCGACACATTCTCCAACTCCGTCTCGTTCGTGTTTGTTGATTACGCACCCACTGTGAGTATACTTGATCCATTTTCGCTTTAAATGCACTTTTGGGGTGTAACATAAGTTCATAACAAAAATGCACTATATGCACTAAACCGATTTATCACACGCGAATAACTGTTATCCATATTTACACGTGATGCTAGAACATATGTGCTAGGACATTGTTTGGTTAATTCCACCTTAGCTAGTATGGTACTATAGTTCGGCTCACACACGACAGGGTCTAGTTAAGGGCTTCACACCTCTCATTCGCAGCCATCTCGGAATTTAGCATGTGAGATGTTTGAATTAGTTTATATGTTGAGTGTATCATATTTATGTATATGGTATTTCGCGACACTTTTATTTATCATATTATTACGCCAAACCTGTATGCTCGCCAATACATTTTTGTATTGACTTATTTTAAAGTATGTTGCAGGTTAAACACAGGTTATCATGAATCAAGATTAGGCTACTTTAGATACATGCCTAGACTATTTTAAAACTAGTTGTCGAACTTGTTTTGTTCAAGAAACTTGTAATCCGGTTCGATTATTGTATGAATGTTTGTTTAATTGTATGGAAATTGAACTTGCTAAATATTGTCATTAAAATAGTCGTTATGGATTTTCTTAGCAATCTGTTCCTTAGTGCCACATCCTGATGATTCCGCCATCAGTTGGGGCGTGACAAGTATGGTTTTTAAAAAGTGTAGAGATTAGTATGAATTTATATGGTCTTTTTTGTTTAAAAAAAAAGTTACCGTTCAACGGTAACAACACAAACCCCAACCCTTTTCTTCCCGTCATAATTTTCGTGATGGTTCACCGAAGCCGTGGTATGGCGTCCATAGGGCGGTGTTCGTCAGCGCTCTGGCATAGGGATGAGCAAATACAAATACCGTCCCGATCCCAAACATCATGAAAATTTGATACCGATATATGCCGGTACGGTACAGTATGGTACGGTATCGGTATTTTACCGGTACCGTACTGAACCCGTCCCTATCCTGAAAATCCCGATACCGAAATGCCAAAAAGTGAATACCGATTCCAGTACTGAAGAAAATCGGTACAATATTTTCGGGATCGGGATGGTATTTGTTACCATTTGCTCATCCCTACTATGGAGGGTGGTGGCACTATATGCGCTACGACTATGGATGGTCTAAGTTATAACTTGGGCGATGGCCGTAGGCATTAGGTGGTTACTTTTCATGTTTTTCCTTTTCTATTTACTGTTTTTGCTTGATATATTTTCTATGAACTATTTAGAATACTTTTGACAATAATTTTGACAATAATAAAAGAAAAGATACAGATAAACGTTAGGTTTTGATCAAGGACAAAAGGAGAGAACGATAAAGAAACATAGCAGAATGTGGTCTCAAAGTGCAAACGCCTCACGGACAAGAGTTTGCTCCTCCACGTTAGCAGTGGCGAAGCTTGACGTTTTCGAGGGGGGTCGAAAACGTATATACCCAAAAATCTAAACGAAAACCACATATATAACACTACTGAGCGAAAAGTTCGAGGGGTTGGACGCCTCCCCGGCCCCAACTAAGCTGCGCCCCTGCACGTTAGGAGCGTCACAAGCGGCACTCACCCTCTCTCTTCTGTCACATATTTGGTGCACGACTCCCATGCAAAATTTTCACTCCCTCTCACCTTCTCCTCTCACATACTTGGTTCAAGCCCACCCATGCGAAATTTTCATTCCCTCTCACGGCTCACCTCGCCACGTCCTCCCCACCCATTTCTCTCTCTCCCACATTAGTACGAACGTTATCTATATATACACTACAAAGTACCAACTCTGGGTATGTAAGCCAGAAAACCCCAAAATTCACAATAACACAAACAAAAACTACTAATGGAGTAGCTAGCTACCGCCTACCACCGCATTACATGTTATTTGCAAACTCTAAAAGAACACAAAGACAGGAAAACAAACGGCCCATTATTTTAAAGAGAAACCCAAAAGTAAAAAATAAAAAAGTTGGCGTAATAGTAACACGAGCCATTTAATCTTTATTAGGGTTTAAGATCTAGGATATAGGAGCAGCGTCTGCAACCAATTTACACTTGGTTAAATTTGCAGGCTGGTGAGGTACCATGGAATCATAAGAACCACTATACATCATCTGCATACAAGTAAAAAAGAATCGATTAGGCATTATAGACACGAAACACCAGTTAACCACATAACCTATAGTCTATAGCTACACAGTGAAACACGTTATCTTTGGTTTTAAAGAACGTGAGGCGCTCTGAGGCATTTAAGTCTCGAAAGATAGGACATGAGGCTATGGCTTCACGTACATGAGGCATTGGTCTATGTGCAACCAGAATTTGCATCCCTCTCATCGCTATTAGTTATTACATTTTTTAATCACATAAACCATTCATAATCTCTTCATCCTTTTGATGACTTTTACATATCAGCCTCATCTTAACCACTTTTGACCCACATGTACATGAACCGCAGCCTCAAGGTCCTGAGGCATTTTTCAGATCAGGCGCGCTTTTAACCAAGGTTACACATCAGAGGCTCTGTGAGGGACAAAGTCCTGAAAGATGATAATTTTGACTTATTGTATTCAATGACTTGCACCAGAAACTGTTATCTTTGAGTAAATGTTCTTTTTCTGCTGCATTAGTTGCCACTACTCCTCATCAGACCATGCTAATTTTAATAGCCACATACCAAATAAAAGAAGACTAATAGACCTAAATGGTTTCGTGAGGAATGTATTCATCAAACTCAAATATTCAAAACACCATATGAAAAAGGCATAAATGGTTAAAGGTATTTCAAGAAACTTTTTTGTGACCAGATAGATGAACATCAGACCATGTCCCTCAAGACGATCCAAATTCAACTCCTATGTCTGTAACCTAAACAAATGTTCTTCCCTATAGTCTAAAGCCTACACTCTAACTTGTAATGTAAACAAAAGAAGCACAAACCATGTTCTAAAGTTCATTTTACATCCATAGCTAATGAACCATCTTTCTTTTCTTTTTTCAGTCAAGTTCAAAATGACAATCACTAGATGCAAGATATGAGGAAGCAATATATGGATATTGAATGTCTGCTAAAACATAAAACCAATATGCATTCCATATGTTATACAAATATTCAGCAACAAGGACACTATCAAGTACCCATTTTTATGAACACCAATCTAACCTACTCCTAAATCTACATTGTTGTCCACCGCGTGACTCAAACCCTGGATTTCTCGATGAGGGGCACCATTTTACACACATGGATACCGCTAAGCTAAAGGCCCTTTGGTATCATCAAGCACTAGTAAGCAAACTATACAACCAATCAAACAAGTGGAATCAATAAATATACCTTCAAATTTACCTGTAAAAACAGGCCTTGTATGCAATGTTCTAAGACATCACCACATCATCATCATCATTAACTCTAGTAGCAATCTCACCTCCGTCAACCGGCCAGCTCGGCCAACTCGACACCGTTTCCACACTATTCGTCCGCCCTGAATCAGGCATCACATCCACCTGCACCTCCTCACCAATCTGCGTCGGCGAAAACACAACTTCCACCTCCCCCTCACCCACCCCTTCCCCGACCCGCCTCTCCCGTTGATGCCTCATCGGAAACACCAACCGATGCCTCCGAGCCAAATGCCTCAATCCAAACCCTAACAACTCCTCATCATCCTCATCATCCACCAAATCCCCCAATCTCAAAACCCTAGACCTAGACCTCCTCCTCACTTTCGACTCCCCGTCCACCGGATCAACTGGCAGCTGGAACCGACACACTGGACACGAATTACGCTGCGAAAGCCACGGAATTATACAATCAGGATGATACATATGCTTACACGGCAACTCCTTCGTCTCATCATCAATCACAAACTGATCCTTACAAACCGCACATATAACAACCGGATCAATCTCAAGCAACGCCGCCGTGATCTTCACCGTCGGAATCGCTTCAACCGCGGATTTCGCCGCCGGCGAGTGGAGGCGAGAGGTGGTAGCTGTGGCGGACGGACTGTGGACGTAATGGGAGTTAAACAGGTGGTTAATTACACGGTGAAAGGACGGGTTATCGAGACCGTCAGAAGCTACGGCGGTCGGAAACTGAAACGCGTCGGAGTAATCGGCCGCCGGTAACGACGGATCGAGAAACGATGGGAATAATAACAGATTCGAATCGCCGTGATTGTCAGGGTTAGGGTTAGGTTAGGTTGGTGAAAGTGATTGGAGAATCTAATTCTTCGAGGAAATCGGAGTTGCAGTGGGGGCAGAGGGAGGAGGTGGGTAGGAGGGAGATGCTCATGTCACACTCGTGACACCAGTAGGTGCGGCGGTCCATGACGGTGGGGATGGTGGTGGTGGTGGTGACGGTGGTTGAAGACATATTGTGGTTGGTTTGGTGATGGGTCAGGTGGGATATTATTGTTTGGATGAGAGTGTGCGTGAGGGTGGGACAAGATTGGTTGGTTTGGTTAGTGTCGTTAGTTAACTCTTGTAAGTATATGGCAATAATGTAAATTGGTTGATTGATTTTTTTTGTAGTTTGGTTAAAGCTTGTGTCCTAGTACTTGTGTTTTTAATGCTAGTGTTTGCACCACTCAATGTAGTGAAGTATGTATACAACAAGTAAGGACGACAACTTCTAAATTTGAGAAAAAAGTGACTAGGAAGAGCGGCATACCACGATCACTAGAACACTTTGTATGAGATACCGTGGTTTCGTATGTCCGAGATAAATCACCAAAGGAAAAAAAAAAGATCGTTATATAAATTACAAGCCTCAAGCACCTTTGGTTTGTGTTAGAGTAAATATAAATATAAATTGAAATCATCAAACTAAACCACATAACTCAGTAAGTGTATTGGTCATGAACTAGTAAAGCCAATAAGACTGAGTTATTAATATGTGAATCTCTATCAAGTCCTAATCGACATATAAAAGCATGGAAAGTAGTAATCAGAGAGAGGAAGGTAGAAAACATAAAGTAGTTGCTCGAGATTTCAATAATAGGGAAAAGTTACTGTTTAGACTGAGAATCATACTGATAAAATTGATGACTCTCAAGAAATAAGTACTATAAATGAAATTGAGTTATCTGAATTCTAAATATTGTCATAATTAGTCGTTATGAAGTCTTTTGCAATCTCGTTTTCGTTTCACTCCGTTGTTTCCGCCATCGGTTAGGGGTGTAACAATGAGATTGGAGACTTGGTGTAGTTTTGCTCACTTTATTGCTTGGATATTACTTAGAGTCTTACAAAAATAAGGAATGTATGTATATGACCTAAAGTTTCTAGATTTAAACATTATCCTTAGTTATTTAACATGGAAGTTTGTTGGTGACTTAAAAATGTTCCAAAAACAAAGTTTAAGAAAACAAGTATATAATGTTTTAAAAATAATCAAGAAAAATCCTACTTAAGATAAAATACGGAACGTTAGGATCCACCAAACCCAAACCACATCTAGGTCTAACACATCACCCAAACCGACCCGACTCGATTACCACACACATACTTAGGATAAAATGGATAACCCAACACAAGTTAGTCATCAACACAAGAAAAAAAAGGTATCAAAAACGTTTTAGGTAAGTGAAATGATAAATGATACTCTAAAAGAAACATGTCATAAAAAACAAGGGTCAATTGCATATTCCTCTTATAAAAATTTTAAATTGTATATTTACCCAAGTAAAATTTTAAATTGCATATATCCTCTTCCTTAACTAATGGTATGTTCAGCAAGGAGCTTTTAGAAGCTTCTAGCTTTAAGTTTTTAAAAAAAAAACTCATGTCTAATAAAAAGCCTTTTTGGTTGAAGGAGCTTCAAGCTTTTAGGTTAGGAGCTTGAAGCTTTTGGTTGAACGCTCCTACTAGTATCGTTTAGAAGGAGCTACAACCTTTTAGGGAAAAAATGACTATTTTAACCTCTAAAGATAATGATTTTTTTAATGCACCAACTTTTTAATGTCCATTTTGGTCATTTTATACATTTTATTAAAAGCTCCAGCTACTCTACCAAACACCTAAATATATCTAAAAAAGCCTCCAGTAACCAGCTTTCAACTACCAGCCTCCAGCTACTTTTGCCAAACATACCCTAAGTAGGATTGTAACGTTCTAAAGCACTAGTAAAAAAGTCAAATTACAAATTTATCAATTGATACTAATCCATACTGAGCAAAATAAGTTGAATAAAATAATATTATATTTCTATGCTGCTTAAACTCTTGCAAAAGAAAAGAAGGTATCTTGAATTCTTTACAATAAAGTAATATACATCGAAAGAGATGAATTCGATAACGGTACATGTCCAGTCGTGAGGATTTTTTTTTTTTTTGAGAAAGTGTAACTGAAGAGTGATGTTTCTGAGAGAGAGAGAGAGAGCGCTTATTTTAAACCAGAGGGGGAAGCAGCTTATTTTGAACCAATGTGATAAGGATTTTTAAGTTTAAAAAGGGATTTAGTTATTTTAATAAAGGAGGGGAAATATGCAATTTCATTTTAGGTTTGGTTAAATATGCAATTGAAAGTAATTGTTAAAGGGAAATATACAATTATCCCAACAAACAAAACTCGTAAATTATCATAAACACATTTGCTAAAAAACACTATAACCAAGGTAATTAATAGGAAACAAGACCTCCTAACTAGGAAGCGTCACTTAGAAACAGTCTTTGCGGAAATCAACTATAAGTTAGGCAAGTTGTTTTGTCATATTAGGCTATAGGGTATGGTTATGACCAGGGCCGGCCCAACAGTGTATTGATCCAAGGCGAGCGCTTAGGGCGTTCAAAATTTTAGGGTCCCCATTGGACAAGTAATTTTTATATAGTGTGTATAATAGTATTAATTCGATTGCATTCACATATACAATTGATGTAGTTTGCTGGTAATTAGTTTGTGTTTTCTAGGTAGATAGTTGAGTTCGAGTCCCGGCATTATAACTTTCAGCGTTGTTTGTTTTTTGTTGTTTTACTAGAGAGGCCCCTCCTAGGACATAGGCCCAAAATATGGTTTCATTTGCAGATATTGGTTTTGTTTGGGACTATTTTCTAGGGTTAATGGGTTTTGGTTCATGTTGATGGGGCTCTTTCTGGATTATTTTTTGCTTCATAATTTGAGTTCATCTTTTAAGCATAGTGATTATTTATAAGTATTGGAGGTGGAACCTAATATTCGAGTAGCTCCACAAAATACTAACTCAATCAAGTATTTCTTTTCATTTGTTAAAATTGTTCGGTTTAGTTGGCATCATCAATTCAATAGTTGTGTTCTGTTTTTTTTATTTATCAAAAATTTCGGGTGAAGTTCATTATCTTTATTTGTCTTCAAATAATTGTTAGTCACAACCAATAATTCAAAATGGAAATTGGTTCACTTAGAAACATGATTAATTAGCATCATTTTTATGACCCAATTTAACAAATCGGAATTTTTGCCCCACTAACAATGAGTCTCAAATCCGACTTCAGTAACTTATTTTTGACTTATCAATCTGGTAAAATAAAGATAGGTTATTAATACGCTTCTGAGTAGAATAATATTTTTCTTTAGAAGGCCCTGATTTTAAAATTCGCTTAGAACCTCCAAAAAGCTTGGGCCAGCCCTGGTTATGACCTTAAGACCATCTTTACCCTCCATATCACCCACTCTCATCATCATTCAAATCCACCATTCTATATAGTGTGGTCATTACCAAACCACCATCCCCATTAAAAAAATGTTTTATATAAAATATATTTAATTAATTAAGGAAAAGGATATGCGTAGTTGTCATGGTTTAACCCATGCCAACTATGGTGGTTCCCTAAAAGGGGTGGTGTAGCACATCATACACCATCTTAGGTGGCAATCCATGATCCGTCTCATGCTCCTCGTACCCCTTAGCCTTGGTGATGAGAGAAGCCCTTTGTCTGAGAGGTAGATCTATGTTAACCCATTTTCGTTCATTTTAAACTCTATATCATGCCTTACGCTACTAGTAGGATTGGCTGGTGGCTGGTAGCTGGTAGCTATAGTTTTTTAGATATATTTAGGTGTTTGACAGAGTAGATGTAGTTTTTAATAAAATGTATAAAATGACCAAGATTGACAAAAATAAAAAAAATAATAGTTATTAAAGGTTAAAATAGTCAATTTTCCCCTAAAAGCTTATAGATCTTTCTAAACGCTACTAGTAGAGCGTTCAATCAAAAGTTTTAAGCTCCTAACCTAAAAGCTTCAAGTTCCATCAAACAAACAAAGCCTTTTATTGAGTAGGAGTTTTTTTTCTTAAAGGTTTAAAGCTTGAAGCTCCTAAAAGCTTCATGTCAAACATACCCTAATCTAGATTAAACAAAAACTTAAATCCCAGACAATAAAAAAAAACGTTTCAATCTCAAACTAGGCAAAGTGACCCATCTACTTAAACTAGTAGTGTACAAAAGACCTGGTTCAAGACTCGACCAGAAATCGGTTCTTATCCAACCCGACATGCGGGTACAGACTAATTCCAAACCAAGGTTAAGAAAAAGATCCGGAATCGATTTCACCTCTAGCTGGTCAAAACTTGAACCCAAACGGGTCAAAACCCGTAAAAAAACTGGCTAAACCGGTAATAAATAAACCCGTTTTTTTTTAACGGCACAAATAAACCCGTTTTGTGCACAGCTAAACTGATTACATCCGAGTTTTTTGTTTTTAATATTCCGTGGGGCGGCCCAACTATGGATGGGCTTTTGTAAACCATGAACTAGGGTTTCATCGATCGCTATATAAACAACTCACAACAGCTTTAACTAACAGTCAACTTGATCTTTTCCTCCTATCTTTAGGTCAGATCTCTTCACTGTGTTCTTTTTAATAAGATTTTTGGTTTTGTCGATCTTAAGCTTTTTTTGTTGGTTGATTTTGATAACATGTTGTTAAAGGCTATGATGATTTAAACATGTATACCATCAAACTCTGAAAGCTTTAAGCTATTTTGATGAATTTCAACATTACAACTGAGCCTATGCTTACAATTATACAATTTTTTTTAATTGATTTGATTTTGTATTCATTGAGTCGTTGTAAGGCAACAAATTAGAGTCTCTGATGTGCTTTTTGGTAGTATATTCAGTGCTGTACGTTGCCGATACCAATTTGTAACTGAGATTCTGGTATTTG
Organism: Scalesia atractyloides; assembly: GCA_947069175.1. Taxonomy (NCBI): domain Eukaryota; kingdom Viridiplantae; phylum Streptophyta; class Magnoliopsida; order Asterales; family Asteraceae; genus Scalesia; species Scalesia atractyloides. The sequence goes on along the minus strand of CAMTDV010000004.1, from coordinate 65,308,789 downwards.
TCTGTTAATCGGACTTTTGCATTCAGATGTTTCTACATTATTATTCGAAAAATCTGGTTGTTATTCATCAAACTATTTTATAATTAGTATACTATTTCAGTTCAGTCTTCTTCACATGTTGGCAACATTTTAGAGTCGCTAAAGCGTTTAATCTGTAGCGTTTTAAGTGCTGTTCGTTGCCTATATAAACTGTAGTTGACTGGTATTTGGATCAAGTGGTTTAATCTGCTCTTCCTGCCATATACTTCCACATTATAAGGAAGATTTCTCCTTCACATGCTAGTTTTATCAAAAGATTTATTTTAAGATATCTTGTACGAATTAAGTAAGACCTAAGAGAATCAACTAGTTGTTTAAACCGGACGTTGACTTGTGACGATATGACCCTTTGAGAGGGCTAGTCTCCAATATGAATATGAATAAATTGGTTAACCATGTATCCTAATTTTAATAACTACCTAAAACATGTAAACTTGTGATAGTGGTAGATTAGTATTACCCTCTATCGTTTAGTGCTCATGAGAAGAATACCCAAAAGATTATGATGAGACCAAAAATCAGAAACGCTCATAGTTTTGGCAAATGCTTCGATCTAATTGTGTTAAAATATCCTTTTAATCACTTCATGAGCAATGATATCTAATTATTAATGTTTTCAAATTAACAAAGAAATATTGGAATTTAATAATCTTAACTATTTGTTATAGGACGCTAAAGTCTCAGATGAAAAACCAACCAGTAGCAGTCTCAACTATTGTTTATTGACGTATTGGCCACCGATGGATCTTAACTAATAGAACTATAACACCTTTAGTCTCTGGTCGCTAGAAAACTGTTTTTGACCAGAAAAAGTTGTCTAAAGGTCTGATGTAAGATTACAAAGAGATTAGGGATGAAAATGTTTCTAGCCAAAAACTTGAGTTTTTTTTGTCAAAAATGGAGGCTTTTACTAGAAAAATGTTCTCAAAGGTGTGTAATAAGGTTACAAAGAGGTTTGGGACGAAAATGTTCAGTTTTCCGACCAAAAACATTATTCCGGCGACCGGAGACTAACAACGTTAGAGTTCCGTTAGTCAGGGTCTATTGAAGGTCAATATGTTAATAGTTGGGACTGCTAGTGATTTTTTTTTAAGTTGGGACTGTTAGCAGCAACGGTGAATAGTTATGATTATTAAAATACAATATTCCATTAACAAAAAGTTAAACAAATATAACTCATCAACTTCCTGCTTCCTCCAAATGACCCATTGTTTAAAATGTGATTACCAGCTATCCTCCAAATGACCCATTGTTAAAAATGTGATTACCAGCTAAATTCGTATGCATAATTTACCCAACCAAAAACATGAATACCATTTTTAATATGACCATTATACCCTCCTATTTCTTCTTTTATTTCTCCTTACACTTCAAATTGATGCAAGTTTTATGAGAACGATATAAATAAAAAAATCATTCAAATCCAACAAAACAGAGAAACTAATATTTAAAATATTATTTTTACTAAATAAAAAAGATGTGCTCGGTTTAAATTACAAAAAAAAAGCCCCGGGGAAATTAAATTACCGGTTCGGATTTGAAACCATCCAAGTGTTTTGACCGATCCACATTGGATCTCAAATTGTTCACTTCTTCAGACCGTTTTTATCCTTTGACAATTGTTCTGAACCTTCTTCGACACCTCTGTGCTTTGTGGATTGTGTGTTGAGCATATAGGTCTGGTACAGGTCTGGTACATGTATCGTATAGTGTAGTATACTACGGCATATGTGAAGTATAGGGCTCTTATGAGCATATAGGTGTAGTAAGTGTCTCGTATATATTTGTAGTTGTAGTATAGGTATAGTATAGAATAGATGTAGTATATGTATAGTATAAGTGTAGTATAAGTCGTGTTGTAGTAATCGCTAGTCGCTAGTCGGGCGGTGGGTAGGGTCAGTGGCGGACCCAAGATTTGTTTTCAATGGGGTCCATTTTTTCAGTGTTCAAAATTTTTAGAACAATACGTTCAAATTTTCGGGTCGGTCCTCGTTTGGGTCGGGTTATAGCAAGGTTTGAATTAGATTTAAAAACAAACAAGAAAAATGGGCTATAGAAGGATTGAACCCATGACCTTTTTGTTAGAAAATAGGAGGATTTACCACTACACTAGCTTTCCTTTTCTTTCTATGGTGTCCACCTAATTGTATTTATGGGGTTCTTAGACAATTTAATATAACGAATCTACTAATTTTTTAAAAACATTGGGGTCCATGGACCCCGACCCACTAGACATGGGTCTGCCCCTGGGTAGGGTAGGGTAGGGAATAGCGATTAACTGGGATTTATCGGGATTAATCGGCATCTAGTCGGGATTTTTACAACCATGTCATGTATAAACCTCGTATAGACCTATATGTGTAGTATAGATCTCGTATTTGCTTATAGTTGTAGTATAGTATAGTGAAATAAACTACACTATCGTATATAACATTATTATATGATTGGTGGAAATTATAAATTTTGATTTTTCTCCTATACGCATTGTATAGGTAAAAGCTGGGTCGTATAATACCCTAATACGACTCGTATTGACCTGTACGATGTGTATAGGGGTGTCGATTCATGAAAAAAGGGGCGTATCAACATAGACCCTCTATACGCATCGTATAGCTCAATACGTATCGTATAATGGTACTATACGACCCAATTTTGATCTATACAATGCATATAGGGGTAAGATCAGAATTTCATAATTTTTTAAAATTATATAATAAATGCTATATATGATACTATAGTTTACTATACTATACTATACTACGACTATAGACATATACGAGATCTATATGTCACACCCCAACCGATGGTGGAAACATCGAGGCGGGACGAAATAGATTGCTCATTGCTCACAACGCTAATGGTGACAATAATTAATTCAACCGGATTTCATTTCATAAACAAATTGTCATTACAATACATGGAATTTCAAATAACAATAAACAAAAGGCAAAATTCGATACAACATAAATAAACTAAGGCGTCTATATGTGTATCTAGCATCAACGCTACTTCAACTTCATAGCATCATCCTCCTTAACCTGTAATATGTTAAAATAAAGTTCAATGCAAAAGCAAAGGCGAGTACACAAGTTTATGTAGAAGCATAGGTATAAGCATAAGGTTTAAAACGAATCCACATGGCAACTAAGTTTATACAAGCGCATCATACATGGCTTGCAATATTTCTAGTCAACCCATCTTGCTTTAAAGATAGTTTAACATGACCTCTCGTTCACGGGTGGTGCGTTACTCCTATAGCGTTATACATGTCAAATGGAGGCTCGTATAAAGCCAATGACTATCGTATTACATAAGAATGGTCCAAATATAAGCATCAAGTAATGTATCAAAGTGTTCATGTATATTGGATTGTTTCGTGCATTGCATAAAGTATAAATTTAGTGATTTTTGTATAAGGTAAACATGTTACACCCAAAGTGACATAAAAGAAAATGGGTCATGTGTACTCACGGTTTTGCAAGCTTTCCAACTTGATGGTTCCATAAGAGTTGTTTGGTTGTTGGAGGAACACCGAGTTATCCTACAAGAGGAAAACGTAGGTGTGAGTATTGGATGTTAATGGAGGATTCGGAATTTGGAATAAAGCATAACAAAATAATGTATATGAAAATATTCACTAAGGTCTAGCACTCGTATTGACACTATGAGAACCCGTTAGGGTTTATGTGATTTCATAGGTTATAACACCTATTAGAATCGTAACGAGGAACTAAACACTTTGGTGATTAAACTTAGTAACTTGACATATGATTATTTAGTCATCATCAAGGTTCCAGTTTCAAGTATATTATATAGTCCATATATATTTTATCATAAGTCTAACTAACAACAATATCATGGAAGTCATGTAGGAGGTATGACCATCCATTTAGAACCTCGTGTAAAGTTCACCACTACACAAGTTGTTGTAGACAACAAGGAGGGTCAAAAACAAGAATAATAATGGAAATGAAATTACATGCTATCACTATACCAAGTAGCCAAGTAATCTACAACCCAGGTGAGCTGATGTCGACATAAGTCGAAGGTTAGACGAGGTTGTGTTACTTTCAACTAGCAAACTACTTGGGGTAGAGATGGGAAATCATCAAGTGATGTGTGGACTTGTATGTAGGATAGCCCAAGCTAACCATGTAGTCACACAACTTCAAGTTCAAGACTTGACATCACTTGTGAGCTTAAAGCTCATACAAAACAAAAAGTTTGGAGTGGTAAAACATCTCCTACTTTATGTGAAACAATCTTGGTTAGGCTCACTAACCATAAACTTGATTAGGAGCACAAGAACACAAGTTTGGTTGAGGTAAAACATAAGTTTAAAGAAGTTTTGTCTAAAACAGAAAGTTTGGAGCCTTTTTGGTGAATTTCCAGGTCTGGATTCTCCGTGGAATCAAACCTAAGGTTCATCCAAGTATCTAGAAAGACAAGTGAAAATACTAAGAAATGAAGAAGTTATGCTCACTTTGGCAAGATGTGATGAATCTGCCAAGTTCTTGAGATTTCAGTAGATTTTGATGTGTTTGAGAGGATTAGAAGAGTGAAGAAAGTGTAAAAATGCTTGGAGATGGCATGGTATTTAAGGAGAAGAGTTTAGGGTTGTTGGGAGGTGTTTAATGGAGGTTTGGAGGTGATTGGTGGAGATTAGATGTTAGGATTTCGTGCAAACTCGCAGCTGATTCAAGTTTCTGCCCGCTAGAGGTCCTTGCGGACCGTAACCGTATACCCATACGGTTCGCAAGGCCCTTCAGAAAATCATTTTTTTGTTGATTGGGGCCTTGTCTAATGTTATATATTAGTTGTTTTACGATTATTTTACGGTCTTTAACATATGAAGCATAACCCAAGGGCTAGTATAAGTATGAATGAGTATGGTTACGTATAAATATCACGTATAAGTTTTGTATGAAGCATGAATGTTACGTATTATGAATTTATCAAACGTTTGCAAGTAGTAAGGATCAAGTATCATATGTATGAATGTATGAACGTTTATATAACATGAATGAAATAAAATACAAGTTTCATTATGATTCAAGTCTCGGATTACAACGATTACAACGAAAGAACGAATAAAAGATTACAAAGTTTCCAAAAATAGAATTACAACACGAGCTCTCTAAATATGGAAAGTACGAAAAAGCAGGGCGTTACAGTCTCCCCTCCTTTAGGAAATTTCGTCCAGAAATTTAGGAAGATGTAACGAAGAGATGCGGATACTTAGTCTTCATGTCACTTTCAAGTTCCCAAGTAAATTCAGCGCCACGTTTCCTTCCCATCGAACCTTAACGATAGGAATTCTACTGCGCCTCAATTTGACTCCTCAGTCTATGATCACGACTGGTTTTTTCACAAAATGCAATGTTACGTTGATTTATAGGTCTTCGAGGGGAACTTGAAGTCCTTCTTCAGCTAGACATTTCTTGAGATTTGAAACATGAAAGACAGGATGGACGTTAGCTCTTCGGGTAGGTCCAGTCGATACGCAACCTTGCTAATCCTTTCGAGAATCTTGAAAGGACCTACGTAGCGAGGTGCGAGTTTGCCTTTCTTACCAAATCGAACAACACCCTTCCAAGGGGATACCTTGAGAAGTACGTTATCACCTACGTTGAATTCCAAAGGCTTACGTCTTTTGTCAGCGGAACTCTTTTGTCGGCTTTGGGCTCTGAGAAGATTGTCATGAATTTGTCGGATCTTGTCCGTTGTCTCTTGTATAAGTTCGGGACCGGTGATTTGAGAGTCTCTGATCTCGTGCCAACAAATAGGAGAACGACACTTACGACCATACAATGCTTCAAATGGTGCCATTTGAATACTAGTGTGATAACTGTTGTTGTACGAAATTCTACCAAGGGTAAGTGACTCCCAGTTTCCACCAAAATCGATTATGAATGAGCGAAGAATATCCTCGAGAGTTTGGATAGTGCATTTGGTTTGACCATCAGACTGAGGGTGAAAAGCGGTGCTAAGATTGAGACGAGTGCCAAGGGCGGATTGAAACGTTTGCCAAAGGCGGGAGGTAAAACAAGCATCGCGATCGGAAATGATGTCATTGGGGATACCATGACGACAAATGATTTCATCCGTGTAGATACGAGCCAATTTCTCGACTTTGTAATGTTTACGAATGGCGAGGAAATGAGCGGATTTGGTCAATCGATCAATGATGACCCAGATGCTATCGTGACCAGACGAAGTGCGAGGAAGCTTAGTAACGAAATCCATAGCAATACTCTCCCTTTTCCAGACAGGAATTTTTGGTTGTTCGAGTAGGCCAAGGGGCTTTGATGTTCAACTTCACTTTGGAACAAGTGAGGCACTTCGAGACGTAAAGAGCGATATCCTTCTTCATCCCCGGCCACCAATAAGATGCTCGAAGGTCATGGTACATCTTGTTGGCGCCAGGATGAATGGCGTACCAGGATTTGTGGGCTTCATCCATCAAGGTGTTTTGAAGGTTGACAAGGTCGGGAATCCAAATGCGGTTGTGGTAGTAAAGAATACCATCAGGTTTAGCTTCGAGCGGGTTTTCAACTCCACAATTCAACTCGTTATCGAGGTTACCCTCGTTAATGACTGAGAATTGCGCATGGCGAATTAGCTCGGGAAGTTTTTCCACGGTTTGGTAACAACGAATACTCTTTACATGAGTTTTACGACTAAGTGCATCAGCTACAACATTCGCTTTACCAGGGTGGTAGCGAATATCACAGTCGTGGTCATTTAACAATTCTACCGAATAACGTTGACGGATGTTAAGTTCAATCAAATATATGTTGAATGCTCTTGTGGTCCGTAAAGACCATACACTTAGTACCATAAAGGTAGTGTGGCCAAATCTTCAATGCAATCTGATACAAATATTGTCACACCCCAACCGGTGGCGGAATCATCGGGGCGCGGCACTAGGCGAATCAGATTGCTCGAGAGAATCCATAATAACTGTTTACGCGACAATATTTAAACATTCATTGTCCATACTAACAAACATATAATCCATAAACAATTATTACAAATATCAAAACATCTCTCAAACAAACATAATTCAATCTTCCCTAGATTTCCTATTACAATGCGTTTCTAGAGATAATTCCTAAATCCGTTTTGTAGCAAGTAGATCTCAATAACCTGCAACATACGTTAAAATAAATTGTCAATACAAAAATACATTGGCGAGCATACAGGTTTTGATATAGTAGCATAGTAGATAAAAGTATAACGAATTCCTTCATACATAAACATGATTCATACAACATATAAACTCACAAGACAATTTATCATGCTATACTCGCTGAGAGCTCGTGCGTACATCTTAGCTAAACCCCGTCGGATGAGAGCCCCTCTACAGTACTATACTAGCCAAGGTGGAGATAACGAAAACAGTTCTAGCAATCACGTATAATATGTATAACAAATATTCGCGCGTGATAAATCAGTTTAGCATGCGTTGTGTATTTTTTATAAGAACGTGTGTTACACCCAAAAAAGTGTATTAAAGCGAAAATGGGTCAAGTATACTCACTGTGGGTGCGTTTAGGTAAGAGTTCGGGATCCGAGGAGAGTTGAAAAGAGCGCCGGATCAGCCTGCATACGCGAACGGAAGTGCATCAGTCTCCGAAAAGCTGAAACGGTTAAGTTTGGTCTAGGCAGCAGACAAGTTCGGGCGAACTTGTGTGTAAACACACAAGTTCGAGCGAACCTATATGGTTTTGATAGGTTTAGAGTCAAGTTCGGGCGAACTTGCAAGTTTCTCAAGGAAACTTGACAAGTTCGGGCGAACTTGTAGGTAACCTTTATAGGTGAGACAAGTTCGGCCGAACTTGTGAAGTTTCCTGAGAAACTTGACAAGTTCGAGCGAACTTGGGGTTTCTGAAGAGAAATTTGCACATTTCCACTCAAGTTCGCCGAACTTGACCCCCAGAGGGAAAGTTCGAGCGAACTTGACATCCATGCTGCCAAAAAGTCAGTGCAATCTTGAGCGAACTTGGTGTTTTCGGGTCCAAAATCTTGCGTTTTCGCGTCGTTTGAGGAAAATCGAGTGTTCATCCCTCCAACCCTGTGCTACTAAGCAAACTTTGGTCGGAGAGGTCTTTTAGAGCGGTTTTAGCCGTTTTACAAAAGCGTGAACTAATCCGGGCGAACTCGGGGTTAATTCGGGTTAGTTCGGCTTGTGTAAACCAACACAAACGTTCTTGTGCTTCCAGATTTGGGATCTTGAATGATAAATGCTTCGTTTCATATCAGAAAATGAACAAAACATCATCAAAAGTCCGTATTTTGTGTAAAAATCAATGTTCAAAAGGTTTTGCTCAGATCTAAGCATAGATCTTAGTGAAAAACAGAAGTTTTATGTAAAAAGATGAAAATTTTCGTAAATAGAGAAGATTTGATGAAAACGAAGGCAATGCCTTGTGCAAAATCGTTGTAAAACGTTGATAAACATCGTTGTAGTTGAAATCAGTTTGATTCTTACTTAGAAAACAGAGGGTTTCGGGAGCTCGGAGCGAAGTTGCAGCAAGTTCAAATGAGGAAATGGAACTGGGTATTTATAGGAAGGTGAGAAATGAGGGATCTGAGGAGTCAAGTTCGGCCGAACTTGAATGAAATCATGCAAGTTCGAGCGAACTTGTGAGATCTTGGATGGAGGTGAGTCAAGTTCGGTCGAACTTGCATGGTTTCATGCAAGTTCGGGCGAACTTGAGGGGGAGATGGGTTTTGAGTTTGGTCAGCCAAGTTCGGCCGAACTTGGGGTCACCCAAGTTCGAGCGAACTTGTCCAAATATTGGGTTTTTCTTCGATTATTCCGCGTTAAGAGTTCGTTTGACGATTCGGTTTGTATTATATAGTTATATTAAGCGTTATGGTGAAGTATTAAGCGTATTAAATGGTCATATTTACGTAAATTCCACAATTACTCAAGGTCCGATAAATAAGCAATGAAGCATGGACTTTGTTCCCAAGTCTTTCGAGAGTCGCGTTGCAGTTTAAGCGAGCAGTTAGCCTTGGAAATTCCACGCAAAGTTGATAGTATTTAGTTTGTGCGATATAAGCGCTGTGTTAGTGCGATGTAATGCGTTGTGATGTGATATAGTGCGAAAATATGCGATGTAGCATAATAAGCGATTTAGATTACATTATGATCCGAATCTCTGGTGCTAGGCGTAAAGAGAGTGACGAGCTTGCGAGGAAGCGGGTTGTTACAGTCTCCCCTACTTTAGGAAATTTCATCCCGAAATTTATTCAAATGGGGAACTTGAGAACTAATACGAATAGATAATGATAGATAGCGGTAGAGCGTTAGGCGTAAGTCGAGGAAGAACGAGCGGTTGATTGAGGACTGGCAAGTGAAAATGTCTCGAAGGTGTAAATAGTCGATGGGTGAAACAGATTAATTGACTCATGGTCGATAATTCACAAGCTGGCGATGAAGAAAATGCTTTTAGTCTTGAAAAATTTGTTAACCACCATAAATAGTGTTTAAAGGAAATTGGGTTTATGAAATCTTCTCATAACGTGGCGCTAGGCGGTCGATTCCCTATTGTGAGAAGGGTTTTACTTGTCTAAAAGATTTTCGTAAAAATATTCAAAAATTCTTAGAAAAATTTCCCGTTAAATTACAAAAATATACTGGTAAAAACTAATTTTTAAAGGTATCAAAAAGTTTTAATTAGTGTCATACCCCATATGGCAGCCCTCCACAAAAGTTTGTAATATGGCTAAAACATTTATATGTTGGAAGTACCGCCGGCGTATCCACCATGTTTTAGCCATATCGCATTCGTTTCATGGAGCGATGTCAGGCTTGTTGACACGATTATAGATAGATTCTGGTATCCTTGGTCTACGCGGTAAAAAGGGAAACCATGAAATTATGAGGCTTGAATAACGTCGAACTCCACATGGCATCCTTGCACGGAAGTTTGTGAATATGGCTAAAACACTTATATATAGGAAGTACCAGCGATGTATCCACCATGTTTTAGCCATATTGCCTCCGTCCGGTGGAGTGATGTCATGTGTGCCGACACGACATGGATAAGTTGACGATTTAAATAACGAAGCGATAGGAACGAGGTGCGATAAGCGTTAAAGCGATAAGCGATAAGTGATGCGATAAGCGATAAGCGATGCGATAAGCGATAAGCGATGCGAGGTAGATCCCTGCAATAGTGCGATTTCGTTGCTACAGATTCGCGGGGCATCTAACGTTTGCGCGATCGAGAAAGCAATGAGATGTTACGCCCTTGCGAAGGAGTTTTGCGTGTGAAAATAATCATCATAATATAGGAGGTCTAATAACGTTCAACTACACATGGCACGTCTCCACGGAAGTTTGTTAGCATGGCAAAGCACTTATATATAGGAAGTACCAGCGGCGTATCCACCATGCTTTAACCACACCTCCTCTATCCCGTGGATAGGTGTCATGCTTTTAACGTTAGGGTACCATTAGAACTCATTACGATCCCCGTTCAGACCCCAAAATAATCCAGTGTGCACCCGTGATTAGTTTTGTGTTTTCATGTTTATCATAACTTGTTTTAAAGGCGTGTAGTAGGGGTAAAAAATGTATTATATCGTGATGTACCATATAACATTAGTAGTGAGAACTAGTGTGTGCGAGCTTAGACTAAGTGCGAGGATTCGAGAGAGAGATACATTGTTCGTGTGTTGAAGCGATATCAAACAATAGAATGATTACAAAGCATAAGTACTACGTCGAAAGCTGTACCTTCGTTAACGTCGTCCTGCACCTGGTCGAGGTTGGTGTCTACGTCTTCCTCTGCTGGGGCTGCGGCTTGGGTCGGTGACTCCGAGGGTGTCGATTCATCTTGCTGTCGTGGTCCTGTGCGACATTTGTTGGTGAAGTGGCTGTAACGGTCATAGTTGGTGCAATAACAACAGCTGGCTCCGGCCCGGTGGTGATAAGTACACATCCGACACTGGGGATGAGAGCCGGTGTAGTTACCCCATGGGTAGAATGGAACTGCTCGAAGAGGTTCAGGGTTGAGCCGCTCAGTCGCGGAGTAGTTGAGGCTCGAGCCTTTTCTCTTGCGGCTGGGCTCGGCGGCAGCTTGCGATGAGGTGTCATCGGAGTTGTCGTCGGTATCGTCGTTGGAATCGTCAGGACACTTTGATAGTAGCTTGATTTAGGTTCTTGGCGGGAGTTTTGGCAGAAATATCCGTCCAAGACTCGCTTGTCATTGATTTTCACGGCCAACTGATAGGTTTCTTCGATGGTAGCAGGTCTTGCAGCTGCGACAAAAATGCCCACGCACTCAAGCAAAGCACGTATGTACTTCTTGATAGCCTTTTCAGGAGTGTCGACTTGGCTTGGGCAGATGATGCTAAGCTGTTTGAACCTAGCTGTGAGGCCGACGTTTCTCCTTCGATTTGCTTGATTTTCCAAAATTCGTTCTCGAGCATTTGGACTTCTGGGGAGGGCAATACTCTCTCTTCATGAGCTCCTTCAGTTCCTCCCAGGATAGTGCGTAAGCTGCGTCGTTCCCACGTTTGATGCGCTCGACTGTCCACCAGTCGAGTGTTCGGGATTGGAATACTCCGGTAGCGCATGTGGTCTGGAAATGCTCAGGGTACCCACTCTGAGAAGGGTAACCTCGATGGCATCGTACCACTGGAGCATTTGAGATACACTTCCTTCACCTGTGAAAACCATCGGGTCACAGGCCTTAAATTGCTTGTAGGAGAAAGTAGACTTCGGTGCGTTGGACTTAGAATCTTCTGATGTCTGAGAGTTGCTGAGAGCTTGGACCTGAGTGATGATTTGAGGAAGGACCTTGGCCATTTCTTTGGCCACAAGTGAAGCAATCCTCTTGTCGGAGTTCCTTCGAGCTTGACGTCGAGAGTTAGAAGCGTTCGAAGACATCTGGACAAAAGAGATTTTGAATGAGATTCGATCATAATGATTTTGTAATTGCGATGCGATTTAGCGCGTTAAAAACTTGTTATAGTAATACGTATTTCACATAGGAGCCACATAAGAAGAACACATATCTCCTAAATTCTCACGTATTCACATAAGTGTGTGTAATTACATACTTATAGATATAATAGATATTTAGATACGTATATTTATAATTGCGATATAATGCGAGGACGCGGTTAAGAGGATCGTTATGATTTAGTTATGCTGCGAGTTTTGGCTCTTGTTTTGGGTTGCGATGGCTGTGCGAGTTGTGCATTAACATAGCAAGATAAAAGCGATAAAGCGACAAATCGAAAACATATGAGTTTAAAATTTGTTAAAACGTGCGCGAAGCACATGTAAATCGATGATGCGAAAAAAATCGACAATTGCGGCTTAAAATCAATGGAGCGTCCTGGGTTTTGAGACAGCGACTGCCCAAAGTGATTCGATCATTCCGCCGAGTTCGGACACACGCTTTGGCCTAATAGGTAAATGCTCTCACCGCCCCGCGGCTAACGACATCACCCTTCCGGTTACTATGCGTCCCAAAGCGTTGAAACAATCGAGACTTTGGTGAGATTTGAAAATCGTTGAGTGGGACGAGTTTTCAAGGTTCGGGTTTCACCCTTGACTCGATAACTTTGAATCCCTGATCGTGGTTTCACCTCCCGGACCCGTCAGGAGGCTTCCACCGGATAGAATGGGAAATTTCTAATAAGATGTGGATATCACTTCGAACTTAACAGACAATTTCGTGCAGATGAGATTACGTGGAGTGAGTGATTTGTCGAGAGTTCGCGGTTTTCACACCTATTCCCGACAAATCGACTCGTTGGTGTGATACGAGCGTATTTCAACGTGTGTTGTGGTTGCTTTAGGAAAAGCAAACTTTAAAGTTCAATCCGAAAGGTTTTGGTCAAGTTCGGGCGAACTTGCATCTGTCTGATGTCAAGTTCGAGCGAACTTGATCAAAAGCAGTGAACTTGTTTAATGTTGAGAGGGTACAGGTAAGTTCGGGCAACTTGATCTAGTTCGGGTGAAGTTGCCCTCAAGTTCGGGCGAACTTGGATGTCTGTTCGTATGAGTTTTCGGCGTTTATTCGATGCGTAACGATCTGATTTGGTAATCCTGACTATAGACTAGGTCGAACATGGCAATTCTACCTAAATCCCTACAGTTATGGCTCTGATACCAATCTGTCACACCCAACCGATGGCGGAATCATCGGGGCGCGGCACTAGGCGAATCAGATTGCTCGAGAGAATCCATAACAACTGTTTACGCGACAATATTTAAACATTCATTATCCCATACTAACAAACATATAATCCATAAACAATTATTACAAATATCAAAACATCTCTCAAACAAACATAATTCAATCTTCCCTAGATTTCCTATACAATGCGTTTCTAGAGATAATTCCTAAATCCGTTTTGCAGCAAGTAGATCTCAATAAACTGCAACATAAGTTAAAATAAATTGTCAATACAAAAATACATTGGCGAGCATACAGGTTTTGATATAGTAGCATAGTAGATAAAAGTATAACGAATTCCTTCATACATAAACATGATTCATACAACATATAAACTCACAAGACAATTTATCATGCTATACTCGCTGAGAGCTCGCGCGTACATCTTAGCTAAACCCCATCGGATGAGAGCCCCTCTACAGTACTATACTAGCCAAGGTGGAGATAACGAAAACAGTCCTAGCTTACATGTTCTAGCAATCACGTATAATATGTATAACAGATATTCGCGCGTGATAAATCAGTTTAGCGTGCGTTGTGTATTTTTTATAAGAACGTGTGTTACACCCAAAAAAGTGTATTAAAGCGAAAATGGGTCAAGTATACTCACTGTGGGTGCTTTAGGTAAGAGTTCGGGATCCGAGGAGAGTTGAGAAGAGCGCCGGATCAGCCTGCATACGCGAACGGAAGTGCATCAGTCTCCGAAAAGCTGAAACGGTTAAGTTTGGTCTAGGCAGCAGACAAGTTCGAGCGAACTTGTGTGTAAACACACAAGTTCGAGTGAACCTGTATGGTTTTGATAGGTTTAGAGTCAAGTTCGGGCGAACTTGCAAGTTTCTCAAGGAAACTTGACAAGTTCGGGCGAACTTGTAGGTAACCTTTATAGGTGAGACAAGTTCGGCCGAACTTGTGAAGTTTCCTGAGAAACTTGACAAGTTCGAGCGAACTTGGGGGTTTTCTGAAGAGAAATTTGCACATTTCCACTCAATTTCGTCCGAACTTGACCCCCAGAGGGCAAGTTCGAGCGAACTTGACATCCATGTTGGCAAAAAGTCAGTGCAATCTTGAGCGAACTTGGTGTTCTCGGGTCCAAAATCTTGCTTTTTTCGCGTCGTTTGCAGAGGAAAATTGAGTGCTCATCCCTCCAACCCTGTGCTACAGAGCAAACTTAGGTCGGAGAGGTCTTTTAGAGCGGTTTTGGCCGTTTTACAAAAGCGTGAACTAATCCGGGCGAACTCGGGGTTCGTTCAGGTTAGTTCGGCTTGTGTAAACCAACATAAACGTTCTTGCGCATCCAGATCTGGGATCTTGAATGATAAATGCTTCGTTTCATATCAGAAAATGAACAAAACATCATCAAAAGTCCGTATTTTGTGTAAAAATCAATGTTCAAAAGGTTTTGCTCAGATCTAAGCATAGATCTGAGTGAAAAACAGAAGTTTTATGTAAAAAGATGAAGATTTTCGTAAACAGAGAATATTTGATGAAAACGAAGGCAATGCCTTGTGCAAAATCGTTGTAAAACGTTGATAAACATCGTTGTAGTTGAAACTAGTTTGATTCTTACTTAGAAAACAAAGGGTTTCGGGAGCTCGGAGCGAAGTTGCAGCAAGTTCAAATGAGGAAATGGAGCTGGATCTTTATAGGAAGGTGAGAAATGAGGGATCTGATGTAACATCCGCCAAAAACGGATTTACCAAACCCGCTCCGTTTATCAACCGAACAATCAGTCAAAAATTTCGTTGCGAATTAAATGCCCAAAATAATTTTAAACGATACATAATCAATTATTATATTGGAATATATAATTAGTTTTTGAAAATCTGTCAAAAATAAGAAAATAAAAACAATTTGTTACTGCCGGGTTTCGAACCCGGGTCAGTCACGGTTCAACAAACAACTTAACTCACAACACTTGAACCACTGCGCCACTTGTATTATCTGTTAATTATTAAGATCATTTAATTCATAAAGTGTCTTTCCGAATTCAAAACCGGCGCCCAAAGTTCAGTCGTCGGAAATCCCGGCAATCTCGCGAGTTTTTAAAGACATCTTCAGTTATAACGTAAACTATTACTAGGACATCGGTTATAACCGATGTCTGAGTCCGCGACCAAAGTTATAACCGCCGGAGGAATTATAACCGACGAATCAATTCGAAAATCGGACCAAATCCATCGACAACTTGCCCTATAAATACCCCCTCGAACCTCTGCAAACCTTTTCGCTCAAAACCGCACCCATTCTCGGCGAAAACTCACTCGCCGGAAATCACCTGCAAATCGCCGGAAAACCGGGTTCTTCATTTCTGAGCCTTACTGAACCTCCTAAGCTTATACCGGAGTCACCCATACCTTTTTCAAACTTTCTGAAGACTCGCTGCTGCAAGACACACGTCGCCGGAAGTGGTTGCTGTCGCCGGAGTGCTGCCGGAATAACAGAGGAATCTAGTCGGTATAACTCACGCTTAAATCTTTATTCTTTTTACTTAATCTCATCTGTAATTAACTAAAAAACGCTAAAGAAACCGATTAAAACTTTGAACCAGTCGTTTTTCCGATGCTGGTTAAAACTGACGAAGAAGACGATGTATCTGTAACATATAAATATAATTAAAATCAAGTTATAACTCGGGTTAGACACACAGTCCAGTGGTGGTCTGTGTGCACATTAAACACACAAAGGTCTCGAGTTCGAATCTTGTTCCACACACGCTGCCTTAATAAAATGCCTTTTTGTTTTGTTAACCGAACCGGAGTCGCCACTGGTATATGTTAAGTATATTAATAATCGGAATAATAACCAAGTTAGACACACAGTCCAGTGGTGGACTGTGTGTATGTTTAATCACAGCGCACGAGTTCGAGTCCGGTCTTCTGCATCGACCCGGACAATTATTTACCTTTTTAAATAAGTCAGAAATAAAAACACTTAGTTTGTATTTAAGTATAATAAAAATTGGATTATATAACATGTTAAACACACAGTCCAGCGGTGGACTGTGTGTTACGCAACCCACAGGTCCCGGGTTCGAGACCTGTGGAGCGCACCGGTCCGAATCAATTAAATCGTTTTTAAAAATAAAATGATTTTCGATTTAATCTAATTAATATATAAATATAATTAAAAACAGAAATATAACGGGTTAGACACGTAGCTCAGTTGGTAGAGCTGCGTGCACGCGTACGGGAGGTCTCGGGTTCGAGCCTCACTCAGCGCACAATTACACGATTCGAACCGGTCAAAGTCAACGGTCAACGGTCAAAGTCAACGGTCAACTGTAGCAAAAAAAAAATCAAAATTTTTTATTATTTTTATTTATTTATTTTAATTAAAAATCAATTAAAAATAATTCAAAATAACATTTTTAAGGTTAGAAAATAGCCTTAAACTCACAAAAATACACCCAACAATCCTACTAAAATAGATTAATAAAATCCGTTTACTTACCGAACCATAATGATATTTATCTAGGTTAATTTCACTCGTGGTTAAAACCACTTCGCGTGCATTCAACATCATCAACCGAACGCACCCACTGTGAGTGAATCTTACAACTCCCCCTTTTTAATTACACGTTTTGGGGTGTGTCATGTGTCGCAACATAATTAACTCGTTTATTTAAACTTGTGCCATACCATGTCGTGATCTAAACTTAGATTGTTTATATTGTTGTGATTACTTATTTCATTTTGTCAAATTATATGAAATTCATTCATTAAGCCCATCAGTTCCTCGTGGGAGACGAGTTGAACAACACGTGCATCAAAACCAATTCATTATTGTTCATGTGTGTATTATTGAGTTTATATTGTTCGTAGTTATGTCTTTCATATTATCATGTTTATGCAATTCATTCATTAGGCCCATCAGTTCCTCGTGAGAGACGAGTTGAGCAACGCGTGCCTCTAAATGTTCTATTATTGTTCATGTGTGCTTTATTTAATGTTTAATTATTGTTGAATAAGTTTACATCTAGTTTTACTCATGAGTGGTTGTGCACATATTTCATAATCAATTTAAATAAACTTGTTCAAATGTTTTCCATAGGATTCACTCGCCAACTTTATGTTGATCCAAAAACCCTTTTACACATGATACAGGTGAACAGGTTGAAGCGAGGAAAACATAGGAAATGCCTTAGAAGAGAACAAAGAAGCTTAGATTGATAGTTAGAACATGTTGTAATATTTATTGGAAATTTCCATTAAATTGTATTTAATAAATATGAAACGCATAATAAATGTCATGAGCTTTGATGATAACCCAACCATGCCCCGATCACCTTTTCCGCTGCGGGTCGGGGTGTGACAGATTGGTATCAGAGCCATGACTATAGGGATATAGGATAGGTTATTAGACCCTTAGAGCCTATACTATAGTCTGCCTAAATTTTAATTGATTAGGTGGTTACATACAAACTTGTGATATTTATTTGTTTCATATTTGTTTACATTTACAGTCAAACATACATGCTTATATACATATTCATTATACATATCGATGTTCATGTATTCAATTTATTTTCATACTCTCATTATCCAAAGATTTTGTTGCAATTTTCAAATCTCATCAAAGTAAGTTCTGCGACGGGCATGTAGTAACTGGAAGGGTACAAGTACCGGTAGTCGGAACGTCCTGTCTTGGTTGACATTCGTATAAATCCAATATAACGGACCAGTTTGCCTACCTGGGGACCAACGATGAGAGTACGAAGGACCTATTAGGCCAAAGCATGCCACACCAAACGTCGTTCGAACTAACCCACTTTGAGGTGTCACCGTGTCTACACCTGGACACATTCCGAATATCACACGTTGTATACATATTTCTCGATTTTCTCCGGGTTTTAGTGTACGCAACCTGGCAAACCCGTGCGAACCATATGAAAAACCGGTATTCATGGGGGCCCACATGATTACACAGGTAAAGTATGGCGGCATGTAGGGCCTAATGGCGAGCAAAGCCCAAGACATCCTATGGATGTAGTAAATTTAATTTTTCTATAATTATTTTATGAATGTTCATTCCTAATGCGACCCATGATCCCTAATCGCTCAACAAATGGCTGCCGTAATACCCAACATTGTAATCCAAGTTCAACAAGCACTTACCGCTAATCCTGTCAATCAAGAAAACCAAAACATTATCAACTCTTCCCCAAATACCACTAAATGCACCTACAAGCACTTCAAATCATGCGACCCTCCGAAATACAAAGGGACCGAAGGCGTCACCGCTCTCCTCCATTGGTTTGAAGAAATGGAGAACACCTTTCTAAATTGCGATTGCCCCGATGATCGCAAAGTGCGTTATGCTACTGGTCGTTTATATGGAATAGCACTCACTTGGTGGAATACAGAGAAGGCCCAACGAGACGTGGAAGATGCTATGACCTTAACTTGGAACAAATTGAAGGAAATCATGACTAGACGATTTTGCCCAAGGAGCGAAATCAAGAAATTAGAAGATGAATTTTATTCGTTGAAGCAAAAGGAAGGAGACCACACCACATACAACAAAAGATTCCTCGAATTACATCAAATGGTTCCCAACATGTTCACTCCCCTTTACCGTTTGATCGAGCATTACATTCGTGGTCTTCCGTCAAAGATTCAAGACCCTGTAATAAGTACCGCGCCTGCAACTTTGGAAGACAGCAATGGAGTTAGCAACAGAGCTCACCGAGAACCGAATCCGAAACAAAGACTTCAAGGAGGAGAAGAAGAAGGATAAAGAATCGACTGAAACCTCCGACTCCACCCAAACCGAATCCCCTTCTCAACCCTATCCTAAGAGAAAAAGAGACGGGCAACTTTTCGCTGCTACCCAACGTAACCAACCAGCTTTACACGCCATACCCATCCAAGCTATCCAAATCACCCAAGTGGCACCCAACTCAACCTACCCAAATAAGAAACCATATCTTGGACCTCACCCTCAATGCAACAACTGTTTTTACCACCATCCCCTTACCTTACCTTGTCGACTATGTACAACTTGTGGACGCTATGGTCATTTGAGCAAGGTTTGTCGCACCTTTCAAAACCAAACCTTTTCCCCTACTCAAAACATGGCCCAAACCTATCAACAACCCCATTACCCCATGTTCCCATATGTTCGAGCTTGTTTCAATTGTGGCAACCCTACCCACTTTAGAAACACATGCCCTCAATTGGTTAACGTCATCAACGCTCAAGCCCAATCAAACCCAGTTAACCAAGTAAACCAAGAAAAGCCAACCACTAGGCCACCAGCAAGAGGAAGAGTCTTCAACATCAACGCCAATCCGGTCGAAGATAATGACGGCCCAAGCGAAGATACCCAACTAGTCCTCTTCACCGAAGATCCAGATTCAACTTCTATCGTTTAGTTTTATGTTTTTCTTTATCACATAGAACCAAACATAACTTAAGGATAAAGCCAATGAAACTTTGACGAGAATACGGTGGATATGCCGCTGGTACTTCCTATATATAAGTATTCTTGTCAAAGGATCAGAAGCATTATCTGGCGGTTATGAGAGGTTCCATGTGTAGACTGTTAGAGTAATTATTGTTTATTATTTTCAGTATATGCAATTGCCGAGGCCGCTGCTCCCCATTTATGAGGTTTGAGCTGTTCCCCATTTTATTATGCGGTTGAACCTGGCGTGCCCGCATACGATCGGCTCCGTTTGATTGAGCCTTGATCGCACAGTTCATTTTACATTTTCATTACATGCAATACGCTCGGCTCCGTTTGATTGAGCCTTGAGCGCACAGTTCATTTTACATTTTCAGTACATGCAATACGATCGGCTCCGTTTGATTGAGCCTTGATCGCACAGACATTTTCATTATCAGTATTTTGTGGTTGTTGTGTTTGTAGTAGAGTCGCATTGAACTAACCATAACTTGCGGATAAAGTCAATGAGAATTTGACAAGAATATGGTGGATACGCCATTGGTACTTCCTATATATAAGTATTCTTGTCAAAGGATCAGAGGCATTATCAGGCGGTTATGAGAGGTTCCATGCATAGGCTGTTTGTGTGATTGTTATTTAGATTAAGTTATTCATTTTCAGTACATGCAATACGTTCGGCTCCGTTTGATTGAGCCTTGAGCGCACAGACATTTTCATTTTCAGTACATACAATATGATCGGCTCCGTTTGATTGAGGCCTTGATCGCACAGACATTTACATTATCAGTATCTTGTGGTTGTTGTGTTTGTTGTAGAGTCGCATATAACTAATCATAACTTGCGGATAAAGTCAATGAGAATTTGACAAGAATATGGTGGATACGCCGCTGGTACTTCCTATATATAAGTATTCTTGTCAAATGATCAGAGGCATTATCAGGCGGTTATGAGAGGTTCCATGCATAGGCTGTTTGTGTGATTGTTGTTTAGATTAAGTTATTCATTTTCAGTACATGCAATACGCTCGGCTCCGTTTGATTGAGCCTTGAGCGCACAGACAATTTCATTTTCAGTACATGCAATACGATCGGCTCCGTTTGATTGAGCCTTGATCGCACAGACATTTTTCATTTCAGTATTTTATGTTTGTTGTATTGGTTGTAGAGTTATATAGGACTAATCATAATTCACTGATAAAACCAATGAAAACTTGACAAGAATATGGTGGATACGCCGCTGGTACTTCCTATATATAAGTATTCTTGTCAAAGGATCAGAGGCATTGTTAGATGGTTATGAGAAGTTCTATGTAGGATTTAGTAGTTCCTTGGTAACTAATCATAACTTGTGGATAAAACCAATGAAAATTTGGCAAGAATATGGTGGATACGCCGCTGGTACTTCCTATATATAAGTATTCTTGTCAAAGGATCAGAGGTATTGTTAGATGGTTATGAGAAGTTCCATGTAGGTTGTAGTATTAGAAGTTTTGCTTTAGGATATAACCATATCCTTCCAAACATATCAAAACTCTTACGCATGACATCATATTTAGCGAATCAACTCTGCTTATCAATATTTTTACCGTAGGCAACAAAAAGCGATTCCTGTAACAGGGTACTTAACCCTTACAAGGAACGTTACCGCCTCAAACAAAAACTTAAACCCTTACTTTTTCTAAGCATGTAACTGCCAAACTAAACACCATCATTTTTTAGTCAAATATATCACTACTTAAATTTCGGGACGAAATTTCTAAAAAGTAGGGGATACTGTAACATCCGTCAAAAAACGGATTTACCAAACCCGCTCCGTTTATTAACCGAACAATCAGTTAAAAATTTCGTTGCTTATTTAATGCCCAAATTAATTTTAAGCGATACATAATTGATAAGTATATTGGAAAATATAATTTATATTTGAAAAAGTATTGAAAATAAGAAAATAAAAATAAAATGCAGCTGCCGGGTTTCGAACCCGGGTCAGCCAGCAAGTCAAACAGCATTAACACATAACCATCCAACCTCAGGCGGTTATGAGAAGTTCTATGTAGGATTTAGTAGTTTCTTGGTAACAAATCATAACTTGCGGATAAAACCAACGAAAATTTGACAAGAATATGGTGGATACGCCGCTGGTACTTCCTATATATAAGTATTCTTGCCAAAGGATCAGAGGCATTATCAGGCGGTTATGAGAAGTTCCATATAGGATTTAGTATTGCCTTGGTTGAATTTTGTGTTACATTTATATCATCTTGCTATTTAAAGAGATTTGATTGTGTTCCATTTCTTCATAAACTAACCTCTCCATCATAACAAACGAGAGAGGAACTGTCACCATCCAAACATATATGCTATCAGAATGTGGATTCAAATATTAGCTGTTGTGTTTATTTATGTTCAAATATTAGCTGTTGTGTTTTATTTATGTTCCATGTAGGTTATAGTATTAGAAGTTTTGCCTTAGGATATAACCATACCCTTCCAAACATATCCAAGCTCTTATGCATGATATCATAGTTAGCGAAACAATTCTGCTTATCAATACTTTTACAGTAGGCAACAAAAAGCGATTCCTGTAATAGGTACTTAACCTTACAAGGAACGTTACCGCCTCGAACAAAAACTTAAACCCTTACTTCTTCTAAGCATGTAACTGTCAACACCATCATTCTTTTAGTCAAATATATCACTATTTAAATTTCGGGACGAAATTTCTAAAAAGCAGGGGATACTGTAACATCCGTCAAAAAGGATTTACCAAACCCGCTCCGTTTATCAACCGAACAATCATTCAAAAATTTCGTTGCGAATTAAATGCCCAAAATAATTTTAAACGATACATAATCAATTATTATATTGGAATATATAATTAGTTTTTGAAAATCTGTCAAAAATAAGAAAATAAAAACAATTTGTTACTGCCGGGTTTCGAACCCGGGTCAGTCACGGTTCAACAAACAACTTAACTCACAACACTTGAACCACTGCGCCACTAGTATTATCTGTTAATTATTAAGATCATTTAATTCATAAAGTGTCTTTCCGAATTCAAAACTGGCGCCCAAAGTTCAGTCGTCGGAAATCCCGGCAATCTCGCGAGTTTTTAAAGACATCTTCAGTTATAACGTAAACTATTACTAGGACATCGGTTATAACCGATGTCTGAGTCCGCGACCAAAGTTATAACCGCCGGAGGAATTATAACCGACGAATCAAGTCGAAAATCGGACCAAATCCATCGACAACTTGCCCTATAAATACCCCCTCGAACCTCTGCAAACCTTTTCGCTCAAAACCGCACCCATTCTCGGCGAAAACTCACTCGCCGGAAATCACCTGCAAATCGCCGGAAAACCGGGTTCTTCATTTCTGAGCCTTACTGAACCTCCTAAGCTTATACCGGAGTCACCCATACCTTTTTCAAACTTTCTGAAGACTCGCTGCTGCAAGACACACGTCGCCGAAAGTGGTTGCTGTCGCCGGAGTGCTGCCGGAATAACAGAGGAATCTAGTCGGTATAACTCACGCTTAAATCTTCATTCTTTTTATTTAATCTCATCTGTAATTAACTAAAAAACGCTAAAGAAACCGATTAAAACTTTGAACCAGTCGTTTTTCCGATGCTGGTTAAAACTGACGAA
The DNA here is from genome assembly GCA_947069175.1 of Scalesia atractyloides. Taxonomy (NCBI): domain Eukaryota; kingdom Viridiplantae; phylum Streptophyta; class Magnoliopsida; order Asterales; family Asteraceae; genus Scalesia; species Scalesia atractyloides. The sequence continues at coordinate 65,285,488 of CAMTDV010000004.1, read as the reverse complement.
GAAGACGATGTATCTGTAACATATAAATATAATTAAAATCAAGTTATAACTCGGGTTAGACATACAGTCCAGTGGTGGACTGTGTGCACATTAAACACACAAAGGTCTCGAGTTCGAATCTTGTTCCACACACGCTGCCTTAATAAAATGCCTTTTTGTTTTGTTAACCGAACCGGAGTCGCCACTGGTATATGTTAAGTATATTAATAATCGGAATAATAACCAAGTTAGACACACAGTCCAGTGGTGGACTGTGTATATGTTTAATCACAGCGCACGAGTTCGAGTCCGGTCTTCTGGATCAACCCGGACAATTATTTACCTTTTTAAATAAGTCAGAAATAAAAACACTTAGTTTGTATTTAAGTATAATAAAAATTGGATTATATAACATGTTAAACACACAGTCCAGCGGTGGACTGTGTGTTACGCAACCCACAGGTCCCGGGTTCGAGATCTGTGGAGCGCACCGGTCCGAATCAATTAAATCGTTTTTAAAAATAAAATGATTTTCGATTTAATCTAATTAATATATAAATATAATTAAAAACAGAAATATAACGGGTTAGACACGTAGCTCAGTTGGTAGAGCTGCGTGCACGCGTACGGGAGGTCTCGGGTTCGAGCCTCACTCAGCGCACAATTACACGATTCGAACCGGTCAAAGTCAACGGTCAACGGTCAAAGTCAACGGTCAACTGTAGCAAAAAAAATCAAAATTTTTTATTATTTTTATTTATTTATTTTAATTAAAAATCAATTAAAAATAATTCAAAATAACATTTTTAAGGTTAGAAAATAGCCTTAAACTCACAAAAATACACCCAACAATCCTACTAAAATAGATTAATAAAATCCGTTTACTTACCGAACCATAATGATATTTATCTAGGTTAATTTCACTCGTGGTTAAAACCACTTCGCGTGCATTCAACATCATCAACCGAACGCACCCACTGTGAGTGAATCTTACAACTCCCCCTTTTTAATTACACGTTTTGGGGTGTGTCATGTGTCGCAACATAATTAACTCGTTTATTTAAACTTGTGCCATACCATGTCGTGATCTAAACTTAGATTGTTTATATTGTTGTGATTACTTATTTCATTTTGTCAAATTATATGAAATTCATTCATTAAGCCCATCAGTTCCTCGTGGGAGACGAGTTGAACAACACGTGCATCAAAACCAATTCATTATTGTTCATGTGTGTATTATTGAGTTTATATTGTTCGTAGTTATGTCTTTCATATTATCATGTTTATGCAATTCATTCATTAGGCCCATCAGTTCCTCGTGAGAGACGAGTTGAGCAACGCGTGCCTCTAAATGTTCTATTATTGTTCATGTGTGCTTTATTTAATGTTTAATTATTGTTGAATAAGTTTACATCTAGTTTTACTCATGAGTGGTTGTGCACATATTTCATAATCAATTTAAATAAACTTGTTCAAATGTTTTCCATAGGATTCACTCGCCAACTTTATGTTGATCCAAAAACCCTTTTACACATGATACAGGTGAACAGGTTGAAGCGAGGAAAACATAGGAAATGCCTTAGAAGAGAACAAAGAAGCTTAGATTGATAGTTAGAACATGTTGTAATATTTATTGTAAATTTCCATTAAATTGTATTTAATAAATATGAAACGCATAATAAATGTCATGAGCTTTGATGATAACCCAATCATGCCCCGATCACCTTTTCCGCTGCGGGTCGGGTGTGTGACATTTGAGGAGTCAAGTTCGACCGAACTTGCATGAAATCATGCAAGTTCGAGCGAACTTGTGAGATCTTGGATGGAGGTGAGTCAAGTTCGGTCGAACTTGCACGGTTTCATGCAAGTTCGGGCGAACTTGAGGGGGAGATGGGTTTTGAGTTTGGTCAGCCAAGTTCGGTCAAACTTGGGGTCACCCAAGTTCGAGCGAACTTGTCCAAATATTGGGTTTTTCTTCGATTATTTCGCGTTAAGATCTCGTTTGACGATTCGGTTTGTATTATATAGTTATATTAAGCGTTACGGTGAAGTATTAAGCGTATTAAATGGTCATATTTACGTAAATTCCACAATTACTCAAGGTCCGATAAATAAGCGATGAAGCATGCGACTTTGTTCCCAAGTCTTTCGAGAGTCGCGTTGCAGTTTAAGCGAGTAGTTAGCCTTGGAAATTCCACGCAAAGTTGATAGTATTTAGTTTGTGCGATATAAGCGTTGTGTTAGTGCGATGTAATGCGTTGTGATGTGATATAGTGCGAAAATATGCGATGTAGCGTAATAAGCGATTTAGATTACATTGTGATCCGAATCTCTGGTGTTAGGCGTAACGAGAGTGGCGAGCTTACAAGGAAGCGGGTTGTTACAAATATAAAGGACGAAAAGTGTAATTTACCCTAATTTGTAGTTGACCTTCGAGTCTTACTTAACTTAAGTTATGTATTTCCAATTTTAAAATTTAATGAAACAATGTCTTATACGTCTTACTTAACTTATATATAGGCAAAATGGAAATAAATAATCCAAACTTTCTCAATTTGGCCAATAATAATCCTAAGTCAGTTATTAGCCAATAATAATCCGAACTGGTCAATTTTTTTTTTGTAAAACAGTATGCCTTTAAAATAGCTTAACGGAGTTAAGTTTTTTTTCCCGAATTACAATCCGATGTTTTAGGGCTTTTGATCAGAACGAGAATACAAGTCGATTGATGTAAAACTTACCGCAAAATACTGCCCCCAACCCACGAAAACGGTGCTTCAATTCGGGTATTTAAACTTTAATTAACAAAAATCAAGTCATTTCGAACATAATTTCGAGATAAGTTTTACATCAATCGACTCGTATCCTCGTTCTGATCAAAAGCCCTAAAACATCGGTTTGTAATTCGGAAAAAAAAACATAACTTCGTTAACCTATTTTAACGGCGGACTATTTTACAAAAAATTGGACGAATTCGGATTATTATCAGCTAATAACTGACTTGGGATTATTATCGGCCAAAGTTAAAAGGTGAGATTATTTATTTCCAATTTGCCTTATGTATATTTCTAACTTTGAAACTAAAAAAAACTGTCTTATACCTCTAAAACTCTAATTACCTCCTACATAGTGGCACGTCAACCCTTTCGGGTTGGAGTGTTACAACACAACCCGCCAAGGAGAAGTTTTTTTCAAAAAACAAATTTTCTAAGCTATTGGAAACGATCCCACCCGGAATTTTACAAGCTCAACAAGTCAAGTAACCCGAGAACAATATCAATGGTTTACAAAGTTTTTGTGGACAAACTGAACCGGGCCATCCAACTCTGATTTGTTCGAACTGACTATGCAGAATAACTACCCCATCAGGTTCACTAGATTTATAAGTAATAATTAAGTTCATTAATAAAATGATGTGGAATTATATTATTCATCATAAATATTGTAATTAAAGTTTTAAAATAACAAATATTTTGAATCCTCTAATTTTTCATGAAAGAAATACAGTAATCAAAGTCTTTAAATGATAATATTTTAGAGTCTCTCATTTTTCATACAAATAGAGCTTCGTAAATTGTTTATGATATTGTGATGGTCATTCCCAAATAAACACATTCTCTAAGCTAGTGAAATGCCTTTCGAGACGGTATGTAAAACGCTAGAGGGATGTGACACAAACGGCCGAGGAGAAGTTTATTTGCCAAAGGAAGATGTCGAACGACATATGGTGGCTCATCTAAATGACAAATTAAAACATGATCTTTTTGAGAGACGATTTTTTTTTAGATGTTGTTTTGATCAGCCAAGCAAATGAAGTCATTGATGATAACGTACAGCTTCGCTATTATAGAATTTTTATATTGACAGGAATGAATTTGAATACTGCTATGTATGGTAAATTAGACATCGGAGATACAGCTTTGTTCCAACTTAAGGAAGTCAAAGGTGAAAAACTTCATATTTATTTCGTTCCACGTAAAAAAATTGAAATTATTATAGATCGATGAGCTAGCTACTGTATAGAAAGTCATGAATAAAATAATACATATTTAAACTATTTGTATTATCAGATAAGATAATATGATGAAATTATTATTAACAACTTATTGAAATAAAATACTTGTACGAGGAGTTAATTAATGTACCAATAATATGATTTTATTTTGGGTGTAAAACGTGTACTTATTCATAGTTTAGAATGCGTAGTTATCTAGAGACTCAAGGTTTTGTTATCCATGTATAGCTTTGATCATATCCGGTGCATTCGAGACTCAAGTTTATGTCGAAACGTAGACACGTTCAAATTTGTGCCGGCACATACATAAAATATGCATATAAAAATAGTTTTATAGGTAAAATAACTTCAGAGGTAAACAAAAGAAATCAGCGAACGATCATCATTGAAGGAAAAATAAATTAGTAAAAAGTTTATAGGTTAGAAATGTATATTATATATGGTACAAAGGTAAAGTTAAAATATTAGAAACTAGAGGGTTAGTTTATAAGAGCATTCACATCCAGCTCCTTAAAAATATACATACATTTCACTAAAAACAACTCCTATATCAATATATTTCCACTAAAAACAAATACTTTTTCTCTCTCCTTTCTAATTAAATAATATTTTTGTACCATTATTATTACATTTTCTTTCTCCTTCACTCACAACCACTTTCAATATATATTAAAAAAGTATATGGGTGAACAGTGTCCTCCCAAATATACAGATGAACAGTAACATTTTATCTCTCCTCCACTCACAACCACTTTTTATACTTCTTATATTTTAAAAACCCTATACACAGATTTTGATTCCCAGAATGTGAATGCCCTAAGAGCACTTACATCCAACCCTTCATTTTTATACCCTATATTATACTAAAAACCACTATTTTTTCTCTCTCATTTTCAATTAAATAAAACATTTATCATTACATTTTCTCTCTCTTCCACTCACAATCACAATCACAATCACTTTCAAAATATATTAGAAAATTATAAAGGGTGACTAGAGCATTCGCAATGAAACCCTTAAAAATACGTAAGAGAGTTTAGTTATATTATAAGGAATGGTTGGTAGTGTTTTTGAGTGGTTGTGAGTAGATGGAGAGAAAAATATATAGGAAAGTTATTGTTTATCTCTAAATATATGGGAAAAATTATGGAGAGAGAAAACTGTATAAATTTTTTAATATTTTTAGAAATGGTTGTGAGTGAAAGAGAGAGAACATGTATGATAAATGTATAAAAAATATTATTTAACTGAAAAGAAGAGAGAAAAAGTAGTTGTTTTAGTGGAAATATATAGATATACATAGGGAACTTGAATGTAAATGCTCTAAAACTTGTTAAATAAAGTAGGGGCTAAAAAGTCAATTGTCGGGGTGGTAAAAATGGAGAGGGGACTAAAATTGACAACTTCAAAAGTGGAGGGGCCGACCAAAGTCGGTGGGAAACCCCATTGTAAATTCGTCAAAGTGATTTAAACGTGGTGAGACATTGATAAAGAACAAAATATATATATATATATAGTAAATTGTGGTGTCAAGTTATTTAAATAAAATGAGGTGTCAAGTTATTAAGGAGAACATGTTGGCGTTAAAATGGACAATTATCAAAAGTTAAAAGTAAATGTGTAACTTAGTTAAAGATGATGATTAACTCTATTTCATGTTAAAAATGAAGGGTGTAAAGTGAAAAAACAAAAGTTTTAAAATAAAGGTAAGACTTGTCATTTGTTAAAGGTCTAGGGGTTGAAAGCGTCGGTGAAAAACACCACCTACCTCATTTTAAGATAGTAGTGATACTAAAGCATTTTATTTATTTATTTATTTCTCACGCCCCAATACTAGCACAAAATAATGGTTGTAAACCACACATATCATAGTCTGAATATACATATTAAGGCTAGGTCCTAATCATTTATTGTTAAATTTTTTATTATCTTAAACCACTCTTTTATACTAAGTTTTAAGAAATTTCTTTAACGACTTCGGTTTTTTTAATGGCAACGCTTGTTGCTATACTATTACACCAATAATTATAAAATGGGTCAGAATTGAACTTAAGACTTCTCCACTAAAAAGTATATGTTTTAACAAAGTAGGCTAACTCCACATTGACTTCAAATAATTTAATATGATACCACTAGTTACTTCAATCTTCTTTAACTATTCGAGTTATCGGTCCCACTCCCCCGTAAACAAAAGCCAATCAATGACTCAGTGGTGAAACTAGCCCATTAATTTAGGGGTATCCTGATTTTATTTCACCGTGCAATCATACAATAATAAAAAACGATAATATATAAAGTAAACAAATACCTAATAGATTCGTCATTTTTTCATAGCTTGAAATCGTTCCATCACATCACATCGTCGTCTTTTACTTTATCAAAAGTTTTTTTTTTTCGACCGCACAAACCATAGCATTGTTCAAATATTCCGGGCCATTCAGTTGCGTAAATCCATCTTGACAAACTTCAATTTGGAAAAAATATTTCTCAACGGTTGCGGTTTGCAACTGGTAAAAACCAAAGCTAGCTTCACTACCCGATAAACCAAAGGACAAGAACTATGTGTTCCGGTTTCCACCACAAGACGAGCAAGATCACATATTCAATTATGATATTTTTGGGTCTTGGGCTAAGTTTATCAATTATATTTGGGGCCTCCTTTCGATTCTCTTTTGTAAATTTAGGCTTATTTTATCAGTCGGGCTTAATTATTCTACAAAATTTCGGGTTGTAAAATGTTTGGGCTTATAAAAGATGAGATTTTAGTAATATCAAGCATTCTAGTTTTTGGTTGGGGTATCCTCGTATTTTTAAGGGTATCTATGTATAAAACCGGGAAAAAAACACTACGAATACGGGGTTAAGCCGTAGCCCATACTATGATAATATTATGGTTCCTCCTCGGCAATGGCTAGATATCACGTGGGGTCGATGCAACAAGGTGTTTCAAACAAAATTCCATTGTTTTCGAAACTTGGCCAATAGAATTAATCTTAAATTCAATTGTTTTGCTACTACTCGACTACACATCAGAATTCAAAGACTATAAATAAGAAACTAGAGAAAAAGAATGTGTCTTAGTCTCCAAACGTTAAGACCAATTAAAGATGGTAAGTGTCGAAAAAAAATAACATAAAAACAAGATATCTTTTGCAACAATTATCTCTGATAACTTTAAATGATTTGCAAAGTACATAAATACTAAAGGAAAATGGCCATGACTAGATCATGGGTACTAACTGTTGACAAAATGGAAACATGACCAGTCATGACAATATGGAAACATGGGTTAAGACGTGATTCATGAGGGTTATGGGTTGGACACGTATCACTATTTGAGGGATCTATGTGTAACCATTATATTTATATATACATTATGTTATTTATGATCTACAATAGTACAATACACAATTCTAATTTACCAACTTTATCTTGGTATTAGAGAAGTTTATATACAGTTTATATATTAGATCATATTAGAGGGTTTTATGTGTAACTATTAGATTTACAATTGCTATGTTACAACGCAAGTTTTGTTATCACTAAATAGTTTTGATTGGTGCATATGTTTAAAGTTTATAGGTCTATGTTTTAACTTTATTGTTTTTTACCTTTTTAAGTTTCAAACTCACCACTTACACTACCAATAATATACGTCTTTAACCCAATCGTTTTATTTTTTTCACATAACTTTCTTTCGTTATTTTTTTTTTTGAGTTAAATGCCAAAATGGTCCCTAAGGTTTGCTCACTTTTGCCACTTTAGTCCAAAATCCAAGATTTTTAAATCTGGGTCCCTGTGGTTTGCATTTTGTTGTCATTTTAGTCCAAATTTTAAATTTAGTCAGATTCTCAACTTAAATCCTAATATTTTGTCTTTATCCTTAGGGGTATTTTGGTCATATTAGATTTATTATAACTAATTATATATACATATATAATACCCTAAAATACACCGCAATAACCACCACTCTGCTCTCTCTCTCTCTCTCTGAACTACCGCCACCACACCACCACCACCCCCACCACCGCACCATCCCCACCACCACCATCCCACTGCCGCCGACGAAGAGAGAGACGAGTAGAGAAAAAGAGACTTACGAAGATAGAGAATACGAGGACAGAGAGAGCGGTGGGAGAAGGGGGAGCAGAGAAATTAGGGTTTGGATTAGGAGAGAGAGAGCGGTGGGAGAAGGGGGAGCAGACGAACAGAAAGTCGCTAGCAGCGGCGGTGGTCAAATGCAGAGGAATTAGGGTTTGGATTAGGGTTTTCTTGTGAATTTGGGTCAAGGGTGGATGTTGGGGGTGGTTTTGAAGAGAATGGTGGTTATTGGGTTTTGATCAAAATTTGATTTTGTTTGTGGGTGACTGTCCGCGGCAGTGGGATGGTGGTGGTGGGGATGATGCGGTGATGGGGGTGGTGGTGGTGTGATGGTGGTAGTTCAGACAGAGAGATAGGGTGTTGTCCAGAAGTGACGGCATTTGGATGGTGGTGTTGGGGTTTTAGTGGGATGGTGGTGTCGCGGTAGTGGGATGGTGGTGGTGGGGATGATGCGGTGGTGGGATGGTGGTGGTGGGGATGATGCGGTGGTGGGGGTGGTGGTGGTGTGGTGGTGGTAATTCAGACAGAGAGATAGGGTGTTGTTTAGAGAGAGAGAGAGAGTTTGCAGATCTGAATTTTTTAATATGTATATATAGTGATGCTAATATGACCAAAATACCCCTAAGGATAAAGACAAAATATCAGGATTAAGTTGAGAATCTGACCAAATTTTAAATTTGGACTAAAATGGCAACAAAATGCAAACCACAGGGACCCAGATTTAAGAAATTTGGATTTTGGACTTAAGTGACAAAAGTGAGCAAACCTCAGGGACCATTTTGGCATTTAACTCTTTTTTTTTTATTTTTTTACAAAACCTGAATACGCGGTATTGTTTTTGAAAACGGATTGAGTTGGTCCACATTGAAAAACATTAGTATCGGTACTATAAGAACCATTACTGGTATTCGTTTACTATGGTTTTCAATCGATGTAAAACATGTGTCAACATCCTTTCGGTTGCTATATCGAGTGATTGACACCGTAAAGAGATGAACCAATATCGACTGGATTCCCACCATTAACGTTATTTTTACCGGTGCGTCTACGTTTCCATTTATAATTTATTAAAAATCTGGTCGCCCCACCGCAAAGCACGGGTGTAACTGACTAGTTATTACACAATTCTCATTTACGAAGTTGGTCTATTTGAAGAGAGACAATGGAAAGAAAAAAAAGAAGACATTTTTAATCAAGTACAAGCCTTAGATCAAAACAATACATTTTTAATCACCAACTTTGTAGGCACGTTCGACTATGGTAACAGCCAATAATTCGTACTGCTGTAATTTACATTGATTGTGCTTCTTAATATTTACATATATATTCGACTGAGCTCAAAAGCCAAGAAAACAAGAGTTTAAGAAAACTATGAATACAGATGCATCAATTACATATAATTCGCACATCTGTCCTATGCATTTTACTTGCACATGACAGCAAAACAATCAAGTGTGGCCGTGATGGAAGATCACTCTTTACTGTTGGAAGATTTGTCTTTCTTTTGTCCACCACCGAGAATACGCGATATTTGCAGACCTCTGCTGAAGGCTTGGTTGAACAACATACGCGTTTGGAATTCTGAAACAAATGGGAACCAAGCAAGAAATGCAACAGGGGTGAACAGAAGCAAGCCCATGATTATTTCATAGTATTGTGCTAAGCTTCTGATTGATGACCACATTCCAGAATGTCTCAGGAATGGCTTCAAAGCTTGTGCAATCTGATAAACATAAACAAGACTAATTAACATCTACTAACAGACACCAATATCGGCTTTATTGTTGATGACTCACCAGAAGTAGTCCCCAGCCGGTAGGCAGGAAAGCGAGGATGCATATAATTATATCCTTCAGTGTCATATGAGGTAGTGCAATCAAGGTAATTAGAGTTGAGGCAAACGCGACCACAATAAAACCGTTGATCAATCTGAATAGAAGCTGATAATCAGCACTTAGTGTTTTTCTCCAATATGACATGGTCTGGAATCAAATAGAAAAACTCAAATGAATTAGATATACCAAGGGAAAAAATCATGAAATAATAACCAAGTTCCAATAAAGTCACTCGTACCTCTTTCTAATTTAACGAACTACTCAGGTTTCATTATTGTTCCATTCTTATGAAATTACTTAAATGGTATATATAACTTGGTTTTTTTAAAGTTGACTTAGATGGAACAATCACGAAACCTACTAAAAAGTTCACATGAAACACATAATCACTAAAAAGTAACCAAGATTCATATATGAACATTTAGGTCACTTAGTTTTAAATTTGGGTAAAATGTCATTTTCGTCCCTAAGGTTTGGCCAGTTTTGCGACTTTCATCCAAAGGTTTGTTTTTCCGCACTTGGATCCAAAAGGTTTGAAATCTTGACATTTTCACCCGGCTCGTTAACTCCATCCATTTTTCTACAGTAAGTCAGGGGTATTTTCGTCTTTTTTGTTAACTTAAAGGGCAATTCGGTCTTTTAAATACTTGTGCATTATGCTCAATGCTTGTACATAAAGTGAAAAAGACCGAATTGCCATTTAAGTTAACAAAAAAAGACAGAAATACCCCTAATTTAACGGAGAAAAAAGGATGGAGTAAAAGAGCTGGAATGGCAAGATTTCAAACCTTTTGGATCCAGATGCGGAAAAAAAAACTTTGAAAGAAAGTTGCAAAACTGGGCAAACCTCAGGGACGAAAATGGCATTTTACTCTTTAGATTTTTTGTTGACAATATATGAAATTTTCAAAATGGAACAATATTGAAACTTGAGTGATTTTTGAAGTTAGAAAAAGTGTGAATGGCTTTAGTGGAACACTGAAGAAACTTACAGCTATTAGGTGAAATATTTATGAGTAACGAAGTTTCATGTTGGGGGTGGAGTCTAAATGTAACATACCTTCATTACAACAAGTGCTCCAATGATCACAAGCCATGAAATTCCATAAACCTGCAACCAAAAGGCAAATATCATGACACTTGAGGTGAGATCATTGCTATTAAAAGTCAGCGACACTTTGTAGAACGCAAGAAATGTACCAGAAAACTTTTACTCTCAGTTAAGCTGAGGTGATACACAAGCCCAAACTGATATATAAAGAACCGAAGCGCCAAAACAATCTCTGTAACCCTACCGCGTACCCCAGAAGATGTAAGATGTTCCTGTTCTTTTTCCCACCATGATTCCCAACTTTTATCAAACGAAACACCGATTCCACCACGGTTGCTTATCCACTTACTCCAATCTGTCCAATCATCAACGATCTTTTGCCACTCAAATCCCGAGGGATTAAAAAGAAAGGGGGCGAAAAGCCATGATCCCACCATAAACCACATTGATGCTGTGATCAATATGTACGCAATCGAACCTCTATAAGATTCACCGAAAACTTCATAGACAACAAGTAATATCAAAAGCTCGAGACCCTTGACAAAGTGGCTTCGTGAATAGAGTCGGTAATTTTCGGCAAACTTGGCATGAAACACGACAAATCCACGGCCTGTAGGTCGGTACTGTGCACCACCGTGAAGTAAAGTTCTTCCGTAATAATGGGTTTTTGTTCCAAGTGAAAAGGTAAAAAACACAGAAGCTAATTGCAGTTGCATGAGAACAAAATCGGTAAATGCTTTACGAAAACCTCTTTCAAGACCGATTTCCATCATCATTGGTAGTGCCATCAGAAAGCCGATTTGAAAAAAAGACTGAGAAGCAAGAGCCACTTGAAGGGGTTTATCGTTAACAACTGCTCTGTTTGTCGTCAATTCTCTCTCCAGTCCACTGAGAACAAGATAAAGGCGCCCGTAGAGAAAGACGTATACAATAAGCACAGTGAGAAGTGTATTGAAATAGAATCCAACAGTGGTGAAATAGCAAGAGAGCATGCGAAAGAAATCGAAACGGTGTCCGAGCCTATATATGTCACGACTCATTGTTTGTTCCCCATTTCCGTTGGCTATTTTTGCCTCGAATAATGAGATTTGGTTGAGACCAACATCTCTCCCTTTACCAACTTGTATGTATTCATGATGAGTAACATTTCCTCCACGTAATGTAGAATTGAAACCTGAGAAAAAATGAAAATGTAAACAGAAGACAACAAGCAATAGCGAGATATCATATATATATATATATATATATATATATAAGAGAGAGAGAGAGAGAGTTGATAGCAAAGACTTGCCTGCAAATATATCCTCACTTAGGTTAACAATTCTAGAAGCCTTGCTGACACCCCCTCTGGTCAAGTGAAACAGTCTTTCAAACACATCTGGATGTCCGTAATGAAATCGGACTCTGAATGAGAACAAGATAAGGAATGAGCTCACAGATAACGAAATAAAAAATAATAATAATAATTTGCCAATATGTTGTGAGAAGCTACACTTCATGTAGTTGTCTCCGATAAATATGATGTTTCTTTTTAAATAGCCATAATCATCAAAAGTGTTACTCAAAAAAATACTTTTCTCTTTTTTCTTTGTTGAGGGCACAATAATATGCTGAACACTATTGTTATTGATGCAAAGAAGATAACCATGTGATATAAAGAGTGCTCATGCGGGAGTTAAGGAACAGCCAAAAAACATTGTAAAAAAGAAGCTAAACTGGGACTTTCCCATTTTCATTATCGGTGAACATTTCAGATTTTCCATGATGGAGAAATTCTTCTAAAAGGAAAATCGTAAAAAAAAGGATTATTCTCTCAGGCTTTCAAGAACTTAATGAATAATGCAATATCATATGTTTATACGAAGAAAGAAGAAAGGGTATAATTTTAATTCATTGCGAGTCTGGCATGCAAAACTAACTACATAGTATCATATGTTACGTGGGGGGCTAGGGTTCCGGCAACTGTTGTTGTAGGCGGTGTGAGCGGCGGCTAGGGTTTCGGTGGTTAGCATATTGGTAAACTTGGCTCTAATACCAAGACAAACCAGGGGATATATTGTATATTGATTGTATATATACATAGGGTCTCTCTATATAGAGAGAGATATTAGGCTACTAGGTGTGGAGGAGGGTAGTCCTCAAAGGATGCCCCGCCACGTAGGCGTACACGTAAGCGGGTGTGAGGATGGGCCTAAAGGGGGGGGGGGGGGTGTGGAGGATGGACCTATATATATTTTATATATATATATATATATATAGGGTAGGGATCCTAAGAGAAGAGCACCCTATTTGAGAAACTTGAGAAGAAATCTGGTCCACACATTTTTTCTAAGTAATTCGTAATATACACATATGTATATTTAAAAGTGACTAGATACATATATGTATATTGAATTATACACATATGTATATAGTCAAATGTAAATTATACAGTGTATAATTTACATTTGACTATATACATATGTGTATAATTCAATATACATATATGTATCTAGTCACTTTTAAATATACATATGTGTATATTACGAATTACTTAGAAAAAATGTGTGGACCAGATTTCTTCTCAAGTTTCTCAAATAGCCTACCTCTTCTCACATGATCCTAACCCTATATATTAATATATATATTATAGGGTTAGGATCATGTGAGAAGCACTAAGCTAATTGAGAAACTTGAGAAGCATTATGGACCACACATTTTCCGAAAGCTATTCGCAATATACACATATGTATAGTTTAAAATTGACTATATACATATGTGTATAATTCAATATACATATATGTATATACTCAATTCTAAACTATACGTATGTATATTACGAAAAGCTTGGGAAAATGTGTGGTCCAGAATGCTTCTCAAGTTTCTCAAATATGATGGACTTCTCTTAGGATCCCTACCCTATATATATATATATGTATGTATGTATGTATATGTATGTATGTATAGGGGGGGTGTGTGTGTGTGTATAAAGAAGAAGAGAGAGGACCGCCAACAATGTCTTGGGGAAGACGTTCACGACGCCGACGCACCACCGGAAATGGTGTGTAGGCTGGCGACGGCTCGACGGGCTGGGACGGTCCCCATACCGTCTAGCCTTACACATTGATACCCTATAGTCTGTAACAGTTTAATACTATTAAACATGTGCCAGAACCATATAACAACATGAATATTTGCAATATGACAATATCGAAAAACTTACTTTAACGGGTTGGCCAACAGTCTTTGCCCAATAGTTACAAAACTTGTCTCTTGATTTGACATGAACCACGCAAGAGAAGAAACACTGAAAGCAGAAATCGTAGAAAGAAAGATTCTTAGTAAACTATATGTCAAGTCAAAGACTCGGTTTTTTCTATGAAGCGGGTATATGAAACTAAATGAATATAAAAAACCAATGAAGAAATGGGTCCTTGGTGTACCTGCCAGTGAATATATGCTCCCTAAGCCCAAGAATGGTTGGGGTCCGCACGCCATGCGTGACAAGAAACTCTTGAAGCAGGTTCCTCATTTTAAATGCTTCTTCCATGTAGTTATCCTGTTGATTAGACAACAAACATGCTGCTATATCACTGTAATTAGCGAAATTAAGGTGTATAAAACAAAAATACCTGGTTCATATCTATTGTTTGCAAGCCCTCCCCACGTGTAAAAATGATTGCATGGTTTTGGTTTTCTGGCTTTCCCTCACCCAATATGGCAGTCCCGGGAAGTTTTATACGATATATAACCTGAACAACGAAAATTACATTAACGTAGTTTTCTACAACAAGTTTTGAATTGATTAATATAAAATAGTAAAATACTAGCTTTGTTCTACTTAACTGTCAAACTTCTACTCGTCAAAAGTATGATTGTTAAATATTTGTTTACAACTTCAAAGAACGATTCATGTTATAAATAATAGTTATTTCACCTTTTGAAAATGGTCGAGTTTATTCTTCTATGGCAAGAATAACAACCACTTTTTGCACCAACATGTTTATCAAAATTACTACTGCAGTTATATTAGCAATTACAGTATTTAATTATGTTACTTATGAAATATCATAACAAATTTCACTTGGAATGATATACTCACCAAAATTACTTGAAGCATACAGCAACATGTGTTCTATATATGGAAGTTCTAGGGTTGGCTATTTCAATTAAACCGACTTAAGAATGAGTTTGAGTCATGTTATCTCTAACAAGCCAAATGGGTAACAAACTTATAACCAAAAAAGAAACCGCTCAAATAGATTGAACAGGTAGAAAGACACCCAAAGTGTAAATATATTTTTTCATGCATAAATCTTCCTAATCATGATAAAAACCTAGTTTACAATAAACAATCATATTTAATGCATTAATAACATATAAAAAGGTATAAGAAAAAAAAAAGATATGGCGGATGACCTGTATCGAATTAATCACCCATTATGACCCATGACCAAATAAATCTTTGACTATGGACTGATTGAGTCTCTAAAATATAAGTGAAAGTCGTACCTGATCTTGGTTTTGAACTGGGTCAGAAGAATCACCGGACTTTGGTACAGCTTTCACAAGTACTGAATAATAAGAGACCTGGTCGACCCCTTTTTTCTGTTTTTCACCACTAGTTTCTTCAACCTCATCAATATAGGCAACACGAAGAGAAGGGTACCTGCTCATGAATGAAATGAAGACAAAATACAATAACTAAATGTGGCAATTGCGACTCATTCACTTATGAATGGGCCAATTTGTGCAGTGTTATATCTAAAACGAGTCAAATGGTCCAACAAAAATTTAGCTAAACGGGTTGAACAGGTCAAACATGTGGAAAGTCGTCCAAAGTGTATTTCAAACGCATAAAACCTCCTAAAACATTTTAATCAAAGATACAGATTATGATAATAATAATATTGTTTTTTTAATCATGGCTATACATATTTCATAGCCGTTCCCCATCCCGCTTGAGTCGTTGATCTTCCTATTTAAACTTTTCCATAGAACCATAAACTTAAAATCACAAGTCATACAATAATTTTATATTATATGGGTCTAAGTGTAAATATGTAGTCTATATCTGCCTTGTAATACTTTTCATTAAACACAATATGATTACAATTATACCAAGTTTAACTTACGTTGTCATGAGCCTTAAAATATCATGGGCACGTGGATCTGCTGCTCGTTTTTGGATGCCATATTGTTGGCAAGACACAACGTATGAAAACTTCATATCCACCACCGCTTGACACTGTGTCATTAACGATCGTTCGTTGCTTAAATATTCTTCAGTATTAGACGAAGCAGCCTTATAACCTTTCATCAGCTCTGAAACAAGGATAACGTTTACATAAATGCTAATATTAGATATCAGAAAAAATAAATAGAAGGGTGACATTTAACGTACCATCATCTTTTGCCATGTCAAGGAAAGCTTGAAGTTCCAATGCTTGGCGATAATACATCATACCGCGTACTAAATTATGATCCAGTAGAGAGAAATTACAAACAGTATATAATCATTTAGCAAAATGAAAATAAGCTAATAAAAATACAAAAACCTTGACTTCAAATTAACCACGTACCGGTTTTAGTTAGCGTTTGACCTCTGTATGATGCCCAATGTCGAAGATGATCTGCCATATCTGGATGATCTTTCAATTCGTCTTCATTTTTGTAGCCCACTCGTTCAAGGAAATTATCCCATTCGTCTACATAATATATATAACATATTTAAATAACTAATCAGTATCATAACACATATATAATAATGATTAAAAAAAAGGAAAAAGCTATGAAAAAAAACTGACCTGGGAAAATTTTCTGCAAGTAAAAGAGGATGGAAACCCCATCTTCATTTGGCTTTTCCAAGGCATCCATAGAGAAAAGAACATCCTCGTTGAAGTAAGGTGTAAGAACCCTTATATAAGTGTCATAAAAACATATGTCAGACATCAAAATGGGTATTTAATGATGGTATGTATTCAAAAGGGCACTTAAGGTGTATATATTTTATAAAAGAAATGCACCAATATGGATGGCTGAAAATGCATAAAAAAGATGCAAACTTACGAGAAAGATATCATGTTTCGAACTTTGGGTGCTGCAGGCATGTCCATAAACAGTGAATTTGAGAAGAAAGAAATACGCCTTCTGGCTTCTATGTTTGATGGCACATCCATAGCAGATTCTTTTTCAGTCAGCAAAAGATGTAGCCTTGTGATCTGGAGTAAATGACAATCATGATTTAAATATTCGGATGCTTGAAAAAGAAATCATTGACCAACTTTGACATACACGGATTATGTTTCTAAGTTTCTTAACTAATTATGGAAGAACATTATAACAAGGTAAAGACTGGGAATTAAAAAAAACATGAGCTTACTTTCTCTTTCCATGCTTCTGTGTTTTCTGTAACGGGAAAATTAAGAGCTGCAAAGAATTTCTGATAGTGTTTATCTTGTGGTCCTTCGTCATTTCCATAAGCACCACCATGAGTTGATTCCATCAAACTGTATGTGGGACACAAAAAGATTTCCGTTGAAGAATGTTCATTAACCAAAGAATTGATACTACTTCACTATACCTAGAAATTGGCTCGTTTACTATTATGTCTCTCGTCACCACCTCCAACATGTTAAGCAACACAATTACAACTTCATCCTTGTCATCTTTATCATTTTTTATCTGTAGGAAACAAAAAACATGAAAAGTATAACATTTGTTACTTTAGGAAGTTATAAAGGCCGGATTACTTGCTATAAAACAGTTTGAAAGAAAGTAATATGTTACCAAATACTCAATAAGTTTAACAAACTGAACAGTGAGGCTAGGCAGTTCGCTCATATCAAGCCCGGTCTGCGGGCTTAACACTGTTCCCTCATCTATGTGCTTGTCCACTATCGCAAATATCTCGTCCAAAACACTGAAAATGGTCAATCCATTTTTAATACAAGTTAGTCCCATAAAATAAATCTATGAAATGAATCAGATGTTTTTTACATACGTCTTCTCTCGATCCCCCAAAACCAGATCATTCATAATATTTCTGCATGAAGCATAGCATTCGCGGACAGCATAGACCATATAAGTGTCTGAATTCAACCTCTTTTGCAGTTCAGAATCCCTTCCAGTACTATCCTTTGCCATATCTAATGCTATAGGAAGCTAAAAATTGACCATAAAAAGTCAATATACTTGTGCGATTGGAAATTCATGAAAGAACACTATTTGGGATGTAGAAAACCTTGCTGGCAAGCAAAAATGGAGGCCACTGAATGAGATCCAATTGCATATCTGCCCGGTATGGCATGAGTAATAGGTCCATTTCCCTAGTAAATTAAACAAAATGCATGTAGAAATCAGTACAAACCTATGTATAGAAAATTTGAAGATATATATGGATAAAATCATCTCCATAGCACCTATTATCTATTATATCTTCATCCCTGAAACTTGTGATTATTTTGTTCCACGTCTGAGCAAACCTTGCTGCATCCTCTTTTTTAGATGGGGCCTAAAATAGATGCCCAAAAAACTAATTAAAAATGAGACAAAAGTTTGTACTATGTAGTTACCAATAATAATATTAAAAAAACTTAACCTTAGTGAATTTACTTGATAGAGTGGCCTTGAGTCCCTTTTTAGTCCTTTCACTTCTTTCTTCTGGAATTAAGCAATCATTAAATGCAACTGGCAGTTGCTCGAACCGGCTTCTCAACATTTCCAGAGTTCGTATCTGAAAAAAAAAATTGAGAGAGGAACTAATAATAATTGTAAAAATACAAAATCAAGTGGGAGAGAACCAACCTCCCCAAGACGCCGAAACGCACCATAGAAGCCACCAAATATTGTGGAAAAAATGGCATACCAAATTTGAATGTCCATGAAATACACCTGTTGAGAATAAAGAAAAAATTCCAATTTACAAACCAAGTTTTAGAAGCAATGAAATTTGGTTTATAGATATAAAAAAAATCAGATAAAAAATTACATACAAGAATAATAGGAGCCCAGAGTGCAATGACAACACCAAGATTGTTTTTAGCTGAAAAGACGAATAACAACGTAAAATCAGTTTCAGTTTTTAGTGTATCTTATGTACTTGTGATTGTGGGTACAAATAAGACTCCTAACTTGATTACCTTGGGGAAAGAACTCATGCCATTGGTAACGGGTAATGTGAACCCGCATTATTGCTTTTGTAGGACCCACTAGAGGCTTTATCTGCAATATGACAAGTCAGAAGGCATTTCATGTTATGTGAAGATTTTGCACACAAATATTTGTTATGATCATAAGAGATGAAGAAGAGAAACACCTCTAAGAAGTAGCTAAAAGCCAGCTTTGCTACTATGAGGACAACCCAGAAGAATGTGTATCTAGAAAATAACATTATAGATTATACATAAGCAAAACACAACTATTTCAACCAAAGCACAATGTAATTCTAATAGGGTGTCTTACTTAATTAGGGAAAGAGGGTCTTCATGCATTCCCCTCCCAACGTAAAGTGGAAGCTGCAGATTATCACTAATTATCAAAAATAAATTGTAATAATAGTTTTAGGTTTTCACATATAATTACCTGTGACCACCACATGATGAACCTCACGATTCTGTAATCCGATCTCTCCAAATACCGGCGGACAAACGGTATGAGAAACAACAATGCAGAAAGCATGTTTGGAGACAAATAAATAACAATTGCCAAAATGAATACAGATGGGGAACTTGCTCCACTACCAAACCAACTTTTCATGGTTTCTCCAAATCCAGAAGGATTATCCAAACTATAAGAATATGTCACTGGTAGAACTATAACCCAAACTGCTGCTGAAACAACCTTCAAAATGTATCTAAGTTTGACATAAAATGACATGCTAAACCTTGCTTTCCACATCATCACAAGATCAATAATAGCTGGAAAAGAACAAGTATTCAGATTAGAATAAATAAGTTTTAATTACCTTTTTGTCAAATAAATTTGTACAGCATTTTTGGTTTGACTTACAAAAGTCAAAACTGACCCGCAAAAAGAAATAAGAATATGCTCACCTTGCGCAAGTTTCAAAATTGCTGCCGTGATGAAGATGCTCAATACTCTCTTGAACACTTTTCCGTCAAAGATGGAACTTAGATTACCAGACCCGTTCCATGATATGATGATCATTGCCTAGAGTTGGTGGTTTATGTTAATCATTCAATAAAGTAAACCAAAAGAAACAAGAATATTACCTGTAAACATAAGATGAAAAAGCTCCACATCCTATCAAAACTCCTAAATATATGCCAATATGAATCTATTTCAACGAAATTAATCTTCCCTATCCAGCGACCCCTGCTGACAGGTTTTTCTACCTGAAAATAGAAAACAAGCACTAAAAATAACAAGACGGTACAAGGGATAAGAGTAGATGTTTATCAAATTAATTCATTTTTTCAATTAAAGAAATTCCAACTTTTGCAGTAGTAAATATCAATTGTGGTTTATTTTTTGCACATTAGTTTTCATAAGTTCTTATTGATATTCTCAAAAGTTGTTTGTTATGCAAGTCTTGTATAACTTACAATCGCAACCTTCATTATAAACTATGAAGTGATAAATAAATCTAGGTTTGTGAGTTTAAAAGTTCACTTAAGTTGTATGGCAGTCAACATGACGACGCCCAACATATTTGGAAAAAACAAACAAGAGAATAAACTCATATTTGCAACTAATTATTAGAAATAATACAACTCTCTGAACCTATAAAATAACCTTTGTTTTAGTACATACTAATGCAATTGTTAATAATCAGTTAATCACCCGAAACTGGTTGACACTTGACATCAGAATCTTACATTTATATTCATATACCCTAAGGTACTATGATCACTTTGAGTTGTATATAATATTCAATTTCCTTAAATTTGGGTAGTTATTTTAACAACAATATAGTAACTATTAGATGTAGTGTTTCACATATGCATGTAATCAAACATAAAGATTCCCTAAAAGGTCAAAGTAGAGAAGTTGTAGGAAAGAAGTCATAGAATAGAAAGTGGCACAAATGAAAAAAATACTCACATCATTATTGATACCTTCTTCAGACACATGAAAGAAATCAGCATCAGCACGCATTGGCCATCCTATACGGAAACAGTCAACTGACCTACAAGTTTTTACCACTTAAGTATAACATATCAAATGGAATTTTCCATCAAATTCCCTTTTTAGCTTACTTTTTTCTATTAGACTCAAAAACCCAAATCAGACTACTAATAAGTAAATAGATAAAAAATGCCACCACTACATCGAACGGAACTCAAGATGGGAAGAATGATACCAGAAGTACTCATTTAGATCATCATAATTTCTCCATTGAGAATGTTTTGTCTTTCCTCCTCTGCTTTTTTGAGCTTCCTATAAGGAACAATAATCAAATTAGGAGAAAACAAACAAATACAAACAAAAAAAAAAAAAGTTGCAGAACCTCTCCGCTTTTATTTACTACACCTTTGCAATTGTATTGTAGATAGGAGTCACGACTTTCTTCAGGAAAGCCTCCTTTTCACCCCCATAAGCAGGCTTAATATTCTCTCCAGTTACGGAACTCACACTACCAGCTAGCATACCATAAAGTTCAAATGCCATCTGGGAAGCATGAAATTATCAGATCGTGCAATTTAGTAAAAGTGAGAAGTTGAAAACAATCTATTGAAATGACCAAGTGCCCATTTGTTTACTTTATTTCAAAATTTAAAGTGTTTGGAATTACTTCATTCAAAAAGATAGAATATAGAATATCAGATAAATAATTACTAAAAGCGAATAGAAAATAATGATGTGTACGTGGTGATAGATGTAGCAAAGACACTCTGGCATAAATCTCAAGTTTGCAGCTTCACCCCATATGAGAAGATATAAACCCATGTATAGAAGCTTTCTTTGTTGCACTTCTTTTTGAATATTTGGGAACCTGTAAATGACAATTATTGGACTCAAATAGTGCAATCCATAGAGACATCAAGTTACAGAAGTACTGAAACTACTGTCATTATTCATCACGAAGACACGAGATATTATATATACATACACACACACACGTATATACATACATATATGTGTGTGTGTGTGGTGTGTGTGCATTTAAGGAGGACAAGGGAAACAACAAAAAAAGGCTCACCAAAGACTATGCTTGCGACCCAAATATTCACACCATTTCTGATAATTTTTAAACATTTTATCATAACTTCATCAACAGCAACATCATCCAACTACAAAAGATTAAAGTCCAAATTTCATCACCAACATTTATGTCTATGCACACACTAAAACTATTTTAAATATGTATATGTAAACACTAGAAGCTATTAATGGCGCTACAATACCTTAGGTTGTTGGCCAGGCTTTGGGAATTGCTGAATATGAATATTTGCCAATAACAAGATCAAGTGCTCCCTTTGATTAGAGACATTATCTTTCTGCAATTTGTATATTTCATGCCGAAAACAATCACAAATTATTAACAGTGGCAATTTCAACACATTTACTCATCAAAGGGTGGATCCGACTATGTTTTGTCTCTAACAGGTCATAAGAGTAAAAATGGGTTAAAATAAAAAGGGTAGATAACTCTGATAAGTAAACTTATAATGCTCAAAGTATCTTAAATCATTTTATTCAAAATTCAGATTGCTATTGAAAAATACATTTTTGTAATCATATTTGAACACCAATAGTTTACAAAAGGTTGGGCAAAAGGTGTGTTAGGTCAACCCCATTTGACCCATCCAAACATTACCCATTTTGACCTGTCCTCATGCCACCTCTGTATATAATGGTTTAAAAAAGCATGCCTAGACGACGAGGCTCAAGCCCCTGCGCTTTTGGTCACATAAGACGCGCTTTTATCAAAAAATGCACCTGAGGCGCAATTTCTTGGCAACAAACTGACCCTGAGGCGCGCGCCTCATGTATTTCCCATATTTCTGTAAGCAGGTTGATGTACAACATGCTTTTCAGGTTGTACACGTATGTAATTTGAATATTAAACATATATAAAGCTTATGTATCTAAATAAATTTGGGGAAATGATGCTGGAAAACTATAGGAAATATATAAAAAAGGGGAATTGGCCTGTAATAATCCCACCTAGACCTTATTGGCCATTAATAATCCCACCTCAGAATATTCCCCCACCAGTTCCACCTTTCACCTATTTTTCCTACAATGGTCCCCCGTTAAAAAAACTTAACGGAGTTAAGCTTTTTTCCAAATTACAAACAGATTTTTTAGGGCTTTTGATCAGAACGATGATACGAGTCCATTGATGTAAAACTTACTTCGAAATGGTGCTCCAAGTGACTTGATTTTGGTTAATTGGAAATTTAAACACCCAAATTGAAGCGCCGTTTTCATCGTTTGGAGCACCGTTTCGAGGCAAGTTTTACATCAATGGACTCGTACCGTCGTCCTAATCAAAAGCCCTAAAAAATCTGTTTGTAATTTGGAAAAAAGCTTAACTCCGTTAAGTTTTTTTAACGGGGACCATTGTAGGAAAAATAGGTGAAAGGTGGGACTGGTGGGGGGAATATTCTGAGGTGGGATTATTAATGGCCAATAAGGTCTAGGTGAGATTATTACAGGCCAATTTCCCATAAAAAAAATTATATAATTATTTGCGCCTTGGGTACAAAAAGCGCTGCGTTTTTGTGCTTAGCACTTCGCGCCTCGGTTTTAGACATTGTCGCTTTTATGCGCTTGTCGTTTTTTTATAACCAAGTTGTATAATATATGAACACCGATCAGCAGACCTGAAAACCAAACATATGCTGTAGCCAATCCAAAATGTCTTCATCAACTTTCTTCTTGTAGCCTTTTGGCCATGGTAGACCTCTGGTATTACGCAGAGCAGAGACAGAAGCTTGTATCTATAAATGAACATGTGAAGTGTCAAAATATCACACGAAACGAAAAGGTGACATACACAAATTTCTTTAACAAACCTCTGGATATCTCATAACTGCTTGATTTGAACTGTCAGGATCAAGTGGAAGTATATTGTAAGGAGCATACATTTCGGTCTTCTCAGCAACCTTCTTGTGTACTTCCACATCCTACGAAACCATACGCATTAATAATCCACCAATTTCAAATATTGATGTAGTTTATCACTGCATGAATTTCTTGAAGGAAGAATATATTAGCATTTACCTCATCTGCCACCTCAACAGCTTCGCTGAGATTTACAGCCTTTAATACCTCAAACAGAACAGCAGCTGTTTGATAAGCTTTTGTAAGACGTGTACTGATATTAAAGGCAAACGTCTGCTATCAGAAGAAATAAGAAAAGAAAAATGCAAGAAAAACTAGAGGAAACGATGATTACCGATCAGCTTTATCGGCATTTTGCAAGGCTTGAATGTATTTTCCATAATAGTGTCGATAAAAGCTCTGCATTTCACGAGCATCACTCTTTGTACGTCCTGCTAATGTTGTTTCATCTTCCTATATAGAGTACAAAGTCGGAGTTCATATTTCATAGTTTAAGTAAAAGAAGGCAATTTACGTCGTTACACTTCTTGAGGAAGAAAAAGTAGCGGCATCAAGTTATAGATCCAAAATTACACGTCCAACAGCAAATAAACATAAAAATGATGTATGAAGTTGTAGTATTTGTCTTAGAAGAACACGTACCCTTTCTAAGCGTTGAAGTAGGGCGGTCTTGAACTGACGAACACCACGACCACTTGATGTTGGATCTAGTCTGTGTGCTTTCTCAAAGGCATAGAACCGACCTAATTATGCAAATAATAAGCTTTGTTATTGGCATTTCATTCAATGGATACTTATTACATGCCTACATAATAACTACCCAAATACTATTTACTTAGATCATCCTTTGTTTATCATGAGTAAACAAATTATATAAATTCTTAGCCGTGAAATGCGTAACGCAGATATTGCATTCTAGAAACTATTTCTATAAGTTAATTTAGAAAGCACAGTGTTCAAAGTAGTCTTTTTCTCTGTTTATCAAAGTATCGCATATCTTTTAAACAAACTATAAGCTATACAAAGTAGCTCTTGATGGGCCAAAATTTAATAAAGACACCAACTTAATTTAATTGGATTCCACTATTCCTTGATCTAAGTATGGATTACTGATGATAATAAAGCATTAAAACAAAATTAAACACTATATTTCCTGAAACCGAAATAAAAAAGAACAGACTTACAAAGATAGGCAACCCTTGGGTTGCTGGGTTCAACTTCATTAGCAACACGAAGAATAGGTGCAATTTCAACAAGAGATGAAGGCACCACTTCACTGTCCATCATCGTCTCCGCACCCAAATTACCAGCTGTTTGAGTCCGCAGCAGCCTGCTACCTGGCGGCTGATCTGGCCCTCTTCGATTGTACGCCATTGTTTCTTCAGATTCTAATCCACAAAAGCTTCAGCTCACTCTAACCTACGCGCTGGTACAAACAATCAGACACCTTATATAACATCATACATAGAAAATCACTCTCTCAACAGTCAAACAGTTGACCAGATTCTTTAAATTATCTAAACTTATGTTAAGAGCCTTCAAAAAATCAATTAAACCTAATTCACAAACATCTTAAATCAGTAAAACCCCAAAATTCAACATAATTTTCATCAAAACAGCTCAAATTAAAAAACTCAAACCCTTGCAATCACTTCACCTTAGTCGAACAGTGAGTATTCATAAGATAACTATACGATCATTCAAAATTCAAACAAAGAAGCCGATTGAGAACTTAAAAAGTAACTGAAATCAATCATCAACGTTCAAATTCTCATCGCTATACTAATACGTTTGGCTCTGTTTTGTTCGTGTTTTTTGTGTGTGAATAAGAAAACAATCAATCCGTCGCTATCTCACACACCTAATCAAATAATCAACTAAACCTAACTCACAAAACGTCTCAAATCAGTAAAACCCCCAAAATTCAACATAATATTCATCAAAACAGCTCAAATTCAACAGATAACTATACGATCATTCAAAGAACGAAAAGCTGATTGAGAACTTACGAAGTAGCTGAAATCATCAACGTTCGATTCCAGATGAATTGAAACTGAATTCCGATCGCTATACTGATTCGTTGTGGCTCTGTATTGTGCGTGTATGGATAAGGAAACAATGGATTGATGAGAAAGGTAGATGGAAAGTAGTAAAAGTATGAGAAGCAACTGAAAAGCTTGAGCGAGAAGACGAGAGAGAGAGAGAGAGAGAGAGAAAGGGACGTGAGAAAGGTTTACTTACTGGTTTACCATATTGACTTCCTAATGCAACGCTCCACGGTGTCAGTCAGTCAAGACAGCCGATCAGTACAGGCGAGTAAAATAAATACATTATATTATTTTCAGTTAAGGCTTCAATTTTAGCATTTTTTATTTTCAATTCAAATTTTCATTTTACTATTCACTAAAAAAATATTGTCAAGTTACATAAAAATAGAAGGTAGACATACATGCAACGGGGCTAATGTTCGATTCTGAAAAGAGGCTTGGAGTAGTGATGAGCCGCTAAAAGAGAGGTTTCCTGACCTCTTTAATTTAGCAAAAAATAAGGATGTGCGGGTTGCAGAAAATGTGGAAAAGGTTGGATCTCATCTGAACAGGAAATGGGATTGGGTTAGAGGCCAAGTATCAGATCAGGAATGGACGCAATTGGTCAGATGACGGTTCTGCTGCAGTCTGTAGTTATCATAGAAAACAAGGCTGGTGTGTGAATTTGGAGCAATAGTAAAAGGGTAAACTTCTCAACAAAAGGGGTGAAATTGGATATGATGGCTGCGGAAACGATTCTCAGATTATGTATATCTTTACCCCTGTCTGCAAGCTTGACTCCAACGTCAAACATTATAGAAGCTAGACTAATAAACAAGTTCAATCTTTATTTTTGGAGTTGAATAAACTTATAAGTGTAAATTAACTTATTATTTATGTTTTTTTTTTCGGTACATCAAATATTATTACACAAAAATTATTATATATAAAGACTAGGTTATCACCCACTCGAGCAGGAATATAATTTAAGTTAATATATTTATGTCGTAAAAGACATAAAAAATGTGTTTTACAAATGTTTAATTGATTTATGTTATTTTTTGATTTAATTGACATGTTTAGATGAGATCATTTGCAACGAATGAACATAATAACGAAACTATCACCCAACGACTTTTTATGACATCTCATCTTGGATTAGGATTTTAATTCGATTTTAATTTACAAACGTTGTGTATATGGAGGTATGTAAGGGACAACTATAAACCAACTTGTAAGAATCAAATATTGAACATTGTTTATTAACACCAGACACGTCTCGGTAACCTAAAATGTTAAAATTGATACATGTAAGAAAAAATAACAATTTGTATTAAAAAAAGAGTTATTCAAAGATATCAAAAGTAGATAAACATCAACAAAAATAAATAACCAAAGAAACGAAGTTGAAGATGCAAATATACATATAAACTATTTTCCATTCTCTGATTTTGGGAGCTTAATCTCTTTGTTTCTAACATGTTCCACGTCCTTGACATTACTTTGAGTTGTAGAATTAGAGATAATGACTCTCCTTGTAAATATCAACCAGTTTACGCTTTTTTATTTTTTTTTTCAAAAAATTGTAGACAACTTTTAACACCGATGGTATTAGCATCATCGTTTTTAACATTTGCGATAGGAGTTACATTTTTGTCGTCTTTGCGAATGTTTTCCTACGACAAATGATAAAACTGAGTAAGTAATAATAGAATATTGATCAAATATAAATATTCATGTAATGTTCGAATTATTTGATCGTATAAATAATACCTCGTTGAACTTGATCTTTTCTTTGAGCTCTTTAATAACTGACTCATCATTAGTCATGTTTGTAACACCATAGACTTCATCAAAAGAAGCCAAGTTAGTACTTGTTATCTCAATCTTAAAAGCAAACATTTTTCCAATCAAATTGTTTAAATCAACGGCACATCTGACATTATCAACATCTTAGAAAACATGCAATTATAGGATTGCATTAATAAACATAAATAGAAAATTTAATCATAAATATATATACGTAAAGTAAATACTATAAATTCATACTTTCGTTGTGTTTTTTTCAATCAAATGGTTCCAGATTTGAGAATAACTTTCTCAATAAGTTGATCGGCCAAACGATGAAATAATATTATTGAAACATCACCACTAACATCTTCTACTTGAATTTTTATCTTGAATTTGGTGAAATTACATAAAAAATCAAGATAATATATAAAATAATTTACTAAACATAATCGTAAGCATGATAAAAATAAATTACTTAAAATATCACTTAACAATTTGAAAAAGGATAATAACAATTTGGTAATACCTTGGCACCGGGTCTACAACCTTCTCATCACAATCTTCATTGTAGCACAATAGAACAAATTAGTTTCGTGGCTTAAATCCGTCCGAACATCCCAATTGTCAACGGTTTGACCATTCTGTTTGACTTCCAATTTTGACCATTTTGGTCAACCAATTTGCAAATCAAATTTACCCAGATGATCTACATAATGTAGGGAATAAAACCCTACGTTTTTATCTCATGATCATCACGTCCAAATGGGTCAAAACCTTAATAAACCATCTTTATTATTAGGATTTGCTTGTAATATTTGAGAACGCACAAACTTATCGCCAACCGTCAGACGAGTACATAGTGTCCTTTCTTTACATTTAAAACCTTTGGTGTTTCATATGTGGTAACTATTTTCTAATGCAAACTTACTACGCATGACTTATGTGAATTCTATGTTCCTTTTGTGTGAAACTTGGTGGTTCACAAATATCCATGACTAAATACATTCATGAACTTTGGTCAAGCCGAACAGTAGTATGTTATAGCGCTATAGGTGACGCCCCATTTCCGCTTCCGGTGGGTTTTGTTAGTTTGTGGAAGTATCCTTTGGGAATGACAAAAACTAAACTACATGTTCTAGGTGAACCCTTTGGGTTTTTTCTAACAGTCAACTAAGGTTTGAATGTATCTCCAAACGACCATGCCTTGTTTACGCAAAATGCATAGTTTTCCATATAAAGCCATACGATTTATACTTAAACTATTACCATATGATTTGCCAAAACAAACCTATATTACTCACCAACTCTTTGTAGTTGACTTGTGTTTTTCACATATGTTTCAGGTGTCAATCCAAGATACTATTCAAGTTTGATTCGCATAAGGAATGGACATTGCCTTAGTTTACTTTAAAAAAAACAAATACAATATGATGTTTTTACGTGACGCCCCAACATTTCCGCCGTTGGTTGGGGTGTTACAAGTTAATTACGTTTTTTCGTCCCTATGGTTTCTCAAAAATCACTATTTCAGTCCATTAGTTTTAAAATTACCAAAACAGTTTCTGTGGTTTCACTTTCGTAACTATTACCGTCCACCCACACTAACGCCATCCAAGTATTCTTTTAGTGTTTTTAAATGACCATAATGCCCCTATTATTAAAATTAAAATAAATAAAGAGTTAGTTATGTTTTTCGTCCTAATGGTTGTTAAAAATAACCATTATAGTCCATTAGTTCTAAATTGTCAGTAAGTACCAATATCCTTCACTTTACTTTTCACTCTTCCCGTTTCTTCATATCCGACCACCTAATTTCCCCATCACAATTGACGTCGGTATGAAAACTTGAGGCTTGCCTGAAAAACATGAGGGCTAGAGATGAAGTATGGGCGGTGCCCTTGTTGGTCGGAATTGGTAAAATTCATCGGTAGAAAAGGAGTTGGCCGATGATTTGTTTTAAAAGAATGACCATGGGGTGTGGGGGTAGGGGTGGGTGGTAGTTTGATGACGGTGGGTGGCATAATGGGTGGTGGAAGTGGTCATCAAGTATGTGTGTGTGTGGTGGTGGGAGATGTTGAAGATTGGATGAAGTGGAAAGGGTATGGAGTCGGAGCAGGTAATTTCCGGCTGGATTTAAGGAAACAGAGAGAGTGAAGAGTAGAGTTAATGAAAGTAGATAGATGAAGCTGTCAACCCCCATTGTTGCTAAGTTGAAAGTGGAAGTTGTGTAAGTATTGGTATTGTCTTGGCAATTTTTAAACTAATGGATTCTAATAGTTATTTTCAACAAACAGCACAGACGAAAAACGTAATTAACTATTTATTTCTTTATTTTGTAGATTTCATAAAAGGGGAATTATGGTCATTTTAAATAAACCAACAGAATAACTTGATGGCGTTAATGATGGTGGACTGTAATAATTACGAAAGTGAAACCATAGTGACTGTTTTGGCAATTTTGAAACTAATGTACTGACAAAGTGATTTTTAACAAAAGACAAGGACGAAAAACGTAATTAACTCTTTCGGTTTTTAGTTAATCATATGAATATTTCATCTATCTTTCATTGTTTGTATCCTTCTTTGTTATGGAAAAGAAATAATGGATATGAAGTTTACCATGACATTTATCTCTTATACATTGAAATTAACTATGCGGGGATAAGTTTTTTTGACGTAATTTGAGTTAGCTGATTTTTTTTTTTGCAATTGCTATCGATGAAATGTAGACCAACTGAAAACTCTATAAATATAAACATTAAAATGTATATGTTTATGACTCTTTTTTGAATTTTTTTTACCTCTAAACATAAGCCAAATTGAAGTTATACCATTACGTACATAAAAATAAGCACGCAAACTCGAGGAGGTCAAAATGTCATTACGTCGAAAGTAAATCAACTTGAATATATACCGACACGTACCTAAACATCAAAACATCAAACATAGACCATCTGAAAACGTCAATAAAAATAAGCACAAAAACGTATTATATTTGACATGATTCATGAAACGTAAAGTAACTTGAATTTATGCAGTCTAATGAAAATATATTCTATTTGACTCGACTCGTTCCCAAATAAAATTTACGTCAAAACGTACACTAACTGAACACTTCCATAGAAATAAACACGAAAACATATTATATTTGATATGACTCATTTAAAAAAAATACATTGAAACATAATAAGCTTGAATTTCATATCAACCCGTATATAAAATAAACTCTTAAAATTCGAGGGGGGCCAAAATGATATTTTAACAAAATTTCAGAAAGTTGAAGACGTATAGTCATAAATGCTTAAAGTTGAAGCGGGTGAATTTCAAAATAAAAAAATGTAAATGGTTAAAGTTAAAGGGGTGAATTTCAAAATAAAAAAAACCCTCCATGGTCAAAGCATTGGAGATTATTTTTTCTAACAAATTTTGAATCACTGATGGACCATTTGAGTATCATCGTGCCACGAGTTGAACCACCTGATCATATCCATCTCCACTAGGCAATAATGACTATACACAAATTCAGGAGAAAACCTAATAAATCTGGGAAAAACCCTCTTCTAGGAATCAAACCTATAACCTAATAGTCATAAGCTTATTCCACTCTAAAATACCACTAGACTATAATATCATGGGCCAAGTCCATTGTAACTAAGTGGTCATCTTATAATAATAATAATAATAATAATAATAATAATAGACAGGAAAACAAATAAGGGGTATGAAGTTTAGTATGATATTTATTTGTTATACATTGAAATTAAGACACATATAAACAAAATGGCTAGTTTAGTTCTCCAATAATATATTACTAGGTTATTCTCCGTGAACTTTACGAGGTTGGACCATATAATTATGTATATAACAAATGTAAAATAAAAAAACTACCTGTACTTCCCATGCAACAAAAATTAATTTTGTATTAATCTAATTGTGTCGTTAAATAAAATAAAAAGAAATGTTTTCAAATGTTATATTATTTATAATTTTTTTGTATTGACAATTGTAGTTGAGATAAATTTTAACTTACTTGACAAAATTTGTAAAAAACATATATTAAACAATATTTATTGACATAGTAAACGACTCCTTAAAAATATCTAAAATTAAGTCATAACTATTTAATATAAATATGACACATTATAAATGATAGGGTTTGACTATTAGCATAAATCTATTTACATATTTGTACAAATAATGTTAAAAGCAAATATGACCAGTAAACACTTAACCCAAATTATAAAAACATTTTACTGTGTTAAAAAACGTAATAAATCAACTAAAACATTCAAATGCACCAAATGTAAAACAAATAACACCGACATCCCTTAAAAAACACTTCATCAAAAATGAAAATAACGAAACAACCCACTTCTCCATCTTTAGAATCAAAAGTTTGTCAAGTCCATCAGCCCCGGCTTCATCTTTTTCATCTCCAATACGGCGTTTTGTTGAAGAACAATTTAGTAAGTCGTCTACCTCATAGACTTCATGAAGGTTACGCTTAACTTCCTAGAGGATGATGATGTCTCATTACTTTGAATAACATTAGATATGGACGTTGAATTGTCTCTAGTTTAACACACTTGATCCTACAAACAAATACATAAGCATAGTTTAAAAAATGGTAATTAAAACTATATAATAAATTTGAGAAAACATTTGATATAACCTAGAAAATTCAGGAGGATTAGATTGAAGTTCCGACATAGGAACACCAAATGATTCTGACATGGCTTGAGAATCCTTCTAGAATTGAACACCTACAAATATGAATACATAAGATAATGAAATAGTTTTAATGACAAAGTTGTAAATAAAATTTACCTCACATTGTGCTGCTAAGAGTTCTTTTGCAGACTTCTTTAGAATCTTATAGGCTTCATAATCAAACAGGGTCAAAGTCACAGTAAAAGTACAATATTGCACGCAAACGGGTGTCTTGAATTCGTTTACGTTACAAAGAAATAAATAGGTGAATGATTTATTTATTTTTTGTTTATCTAATAAAGTATAAAATGAGTAAAATTGTAACCGAGTAATTGAGAAAATATCAACGCCTATACAGTCACGATTGGTACAAACCAAAGCTTTCTTATCTTCCACTAAACCATTCTCCTTTTCAATTGTCTTAAATGTTTTCTCGACACGGGATTTACAATGGTTGCAACCAATGTAATCTTATTATTGCAAACGACAGAAATTGTCCCAATAACCAAGACCTTCTTTTTATAATAAAACATAACAAACCAAATACTAACTAGAGTAAAATGTCCGAATAGTCCCTATGGTTTGGTGAAATTTCACCTTTAGTACCCAACTTTTCAAAATTACACGTATGCTTCATATGGTTTGACGACTTGTTACTCGGATAGTCCCTAACATGGATGAAGGTTAGTTTCTTAGTTAAGTGAGTGTTAAATTACAAAAATGCCCTTATTATTAGAATTAAAAAATAAAACACAAAAGATAAATAATTCAAGTGGGCCCACCTAAATAATAAAAACAAATTAATAAAAAAGTCTTGAAGGCCCCACCTCATCCCCACCCTCCTCTTCTTCGTACCCCCACCAGCAACCACCGTATCACCACCCACCTACACCAGTCCCCTCCAATTCCGATCCCAAGCAAGAACCCAAGGCTTACAAACACCATCAATGTCAAACTAGAGAGCGATAATCTGCATCCAATGTACTTATCATGACTAGAGAAACCAATTACGGCCCCTTTAACGTAACACAAATCATTGTGGAGTCAATGATGTTGCAAGTGGGCACTCGAAGGGGCAAGACACAACCGACTCCCCAAAAAACTGCTTTGCCGACAACCTGCAAATCTGAAATCTCTTTAACCATCATTGAATCCAGCAAAACCAAAACTGGAAACAAAATAAGGCCAAACTGAAACTGAATCAGGCCACAAAAGATTCCCCATCGTTGATAATCATCGAATGTGAAAAAAATTTAGGCCAAATCGGATCTGCATTGGCACAAAATCGGGACAAACCGAAACGGAAACCTACAAAATCTGACCACAATCGTCGACATTCATCACCTTCAATGCATAATCAGTGGATGTTGCAGGTTTTCAAACTCGACTTTTTCCATCGACCTTATCAGTGTTGAATATCATCTTCAAATGGGTTCAAAATGCCGTTTGGTTACGATGTTTGGACCTAATATTATAATTTCTCCATTAGATTTTGATTTACCACTTGAATTTTGATTAATGATTAAGTATTGTAAGTAGTATTTGTGTTTGGGGTTTTGCTAGGTCGCATCTGAGGAAGAAGGGAATGGTGGGGTAGGGGTGGGGTGTTTGTCACACCTCGACCCGCAGCGGAAAAGGTGATCGGGGCATGATTGGGTTATCATCAAAGCTCATGACATTTATTATAACGTTTCATATTCATTAATACAATTTAATGGGAAATTTACAATCATAATTACATCATGACCTAAACATCAATCTAAGCTTCTCTGTTTTCTTATAAGGCATTTCCTATGTTTTCCTTGCTTCATCCTGTTCACCTGTATCATGTGTAAAAATGGTTTTTGGATCAACAAAAAGTTGGCGAGTGAATCCTATGAAAAACATTTGAACAAGTTTATTTAATTGGTTATAAAATTAAGTGCACAACAACACATGAGTAAAAATATATGTAAACTTATACACCAATCATTTAATATTAAATAATGCACACATGAACAATAATGGATCGTTTTGAGGCATGCATTGCTCAACTCGTCTCTCACGAGGAACTGATGGGCCTAATGAATGATTTGCATAAATTTGACAATATAAAATATATAACTACAAACAACATAAACTAAATAATACACACGAAAAATAATGGATTTGTTTTGAGGCACGCGTTACTCAACTCGTCTCCCACGAGGAACTGATGGGCTTAATGAATGAATTTCATATAAATTGACAAAATGAAATACATAACCACAAACAATATAAACAATCTAAGTTTAGATCACAATATGGTATGGCACAAGTTTAAATAAACGAGTTAATTTTTGGTGACACATGACACACCCCAAAACGTGTAATTAAAAAGGGGAGTTGTAAGATTCACTCACATTGGGTGCGTTCGGTTGATGATGTTGAGTGCGCACGAAGTTGGTTTTAACCACGAGTGAAACTAACCTAGATAATAACATAATGGTTTGGTAAATAATAGGATTTTATTAATAAATTTTAGTAGGATGATTGGGTATATTTTTGTGAGTTTAAGGCTATTTTCTAACCTTAAAAATGTTATTTTTAAATATTTTTAATTGATTTTTAAATAAAATAAATAAATAAAAATAAAAATATTGATAAGCAGAGTTGATTCGCTAAATATGATGTCATGCGTAAGAGTTTTGATATGTTTGGAAGGATATGGTTATATCCTAAAGCAAAACTTCTAATACTACAACCTACATGGAACTTCTCATAACCATCTAACAATACCTCTGATCCTTTGACAAGAATACTTATATATAGGAAGTACCAGCGGCGTATCCACCATATTCTTGTCAAATTTTCATTGGTTTTATCAGTAAGTTATGATTGGTTCTATGATATGACTATAGAACATAAATAAACACAACAACCAATATTTGAATCCACATTCTGATAGCATATATGTTTGAATGGTGACAGTTCCTCTCGCGTTTGTTATGATGGAGAGGTTAGTTTATGTAGAAATAGAACACAGTCCAATTTCTTTAAATGGCGAGATGATATGAATGCAACACAAATTTCAACCAAGGCAATACTAAATCCTACATGGAACTTCTCATAACCGCCTGATAATGCCTCTGATCCTTTGGCAAGAATACTTATATATAGGAAGTACCAGCGGCGTATCCACCATATTCTTGTCAAATTTTCGTTGGTTTTATCCGCAAGTTATGATTTGTTACCAAGAA
The DNA here is from genome assembly GCA_947069175.1 of Scalesia atractyloides. NCBI lineage: Eukaryota > Viridiplantae > Streptophyta > Magnoliopsida > Asterales > Asteraceae > Scalesia > Scalesia atractyloides. The sequence goes on along the minus strand of CAMTDV010000004.1, from coordinate 65,249,747 downwards.
ACTACTAAATCCTACATAGAACTTCTCATAACCGCCTGACAATGCCTCTGATCCTTTGACAAGAATACTTATATATAGGAAGTACCAGCGGCGTATCCACCATATTCTCGTCAAATTTTCATTGGTTTTATCAGTGAATTATGATTAGTCCTATGTGACTCTACAACCAATACAACAAATACAAAATACTGAAAATGAAAAAATGTCTGTGCGATCAAGGCTCAATCAAACGGAGCCGATCGTATTGCATGTACTGAAAATGAAAATGTCTGTGCGATCAAGGCTCAATCAAACGGAGCCGATCGTATTGCATGTACTGAAAATAATAAATTTAATCTAAACAATAATCACACAAACAGCTTATACATGGAACCTCTCATAACCGCCTGATAATGCCTCCGATCCTTTGATAAGAATACTTGTATATAGGAAGTACCAGCGGCGTATCCACCATATTCTTGTCAAATTTTCATTGACTTTATCCACAAGTTATGATTAGTTCTATGTGACTCTACAACAAACACAACAACCACAAGATACTGATAATGAAAAATGTCTGTGCGATCAAGGCTCAATCAAACGGAGCCGATCGTATTGCATGTACTGAAAATGAAAAATGTCTGTGCGATCAAGGCTCAATCAAACGGAGCCGATCATATTGCATGTACTGAAAATGAAAAATGTCTGTGCGATCAAGGCTCAATCAAACGGAGCCGGTCGTATTGCATGTACTAAAAATAATAAACAATAATCACTCAAACAATTTATACATGGAACCTCTCATAACCGCCTGATAATGCCTCCGATCCTTTGACAAGAATACTTATATATAGGAAGTACCAGCGGCGTATCCACCATATTCTCGTCAAATTTTCATTGGCTTTATCCTTAAGTTATGATTGATTCTATGTAATTCTAAAACATAAAGAAAAACATAAAACTAAACGATTGGAGTTGAATCTTGATTTCCGGTGAAGAGGACTAGTTAGGTGGTTTCGTTTGAGCCGTCATTATCCTCGTCAGGATTGGCGTTGATGTTGAAAACTCTTCCTCTTGCTGGTGGCCTAGTGATTGGGTTTTCTTGATTTACTTGGTTAACTGGGTTTGATTGGGCTTGAGCGTTTATGATGTTAACCAATCGAGGGCACGTGTTTCTAAAGTGGGTAGGGTCGCCACAATTGAAACAAGCTCGAACATATGAGAACATGGGGTATTGGGGTTGTTGATAGGTTTGGACCATGTTTTGGGTAAGGGGAGATATTTGGTTTTGAAAGGTGCGGCAAACCTTGCTCAAATGACCATAGCGTCCACAAGTTGCACATAGTCGACAAGGTAAGGTAAGGGGATGGTAATAAAAACAGGTGTTACATCGAGGGTGAGGTCCAAGATATGGTTTCGTATTTGGGTAAGTTGGGTTGAGTGCCACTTGGGTGATTGGGATAGCTTGGATGGGTATGGTGTGTGAAATTGGTTGATTACGTTGGGTAGTAGCGAAAAGTTGCCCGTCTCTTTTTCTCTTAAAAGTGGGTTGAGAAGGGGATTCGGTCTGGGTGGAGTTTGAAGTTTCAGTCGATGCTTTATCCTTCTTCTTCTCCTCCTTGAAGTCTTTGTTCCGGATTCGGTTCTCGGTGAGCTCTGTTGCTAGCTCCATTGCTGCTTCCAAAGTTGCAGGCGTGGTACTTATTACAGAGTCTTAAATCTTTGACGGAAGACCTCGAATGTAGTGCTCGATCAAACGGTAGGGGGGAGTGAACAAATTGGGAACCATTTGATGTAACTCTAGGAATCTTTTGTTGTATGTGGTGTGGTCGCCTTCCTTTTGCTTCAACGAATAGAACTCATCTTCTAATTTCTTGATTTTGCTCCTTGGGCAAAATCGTCTGGTCATGATTTCCTTCAATTCATTCCAAGTTAAAGTCATAGCATCTTCAACACCTCGTTTGGCCTTCTCTGTATTCCACCAAGTAAGTGCTATTCCATATAAACGACCGGTAGCATATCGCATCTTGCGATCATCGGGGCAATCGCAATTTAGAAAAGTGTTCTCCATTTCTTCAAACCAATGGAGAAGAGCAGTGACACCTTCAGTCCCTTTGTATTTTGGAGGGTCGCATGATTTGAAATGCTTGTAGGTGCATTTAGTGGTATTTGGGGGAGGGTTGATAACGTGTTGATCTTCTTGATTGACAGGATTCGCGGTAAGTGCTTGTTGGACTTGGATTACAATGTTGGGTATTACGGCAGCCATTTGTTGAGCGATTAGGGCAGCCATACGCTCGCGGGCTTTTCCTGCTCTCATCTTCCTACGGGCGAGGCTAGAAGACATCTACAAGGAATACATGTTAAGAGGATGAGTTGGATGTTTTTGGGTTCATGGGTCGCATTCAGGAATGAACATTCATAAAATAATTATAGAAAAATAAATCTACTACATCCATAGGATGTCTTGGGCTTTGCTCCTCATTAGGCCCTGCATGCTGCCATACTTCACCTTCGTAATCATGTGGGCCCCCATGAATACCGGGTTTTTCATATGGTTCGCATGTGTTAGCCTGGTTACGTACACTAAAACCCGGAGAAAATCGAGAAATATGTATATAACGCATGATATTCGGAATGTGTCCAGGTGTAGACACGGTGACACCTCAAAGTGGGTTAGTTCGAACGACGTTTGGTGTGGCATGCTTTGGCCTAATAGGTCCTTCGTACTCTCATCGTTAGTCCCCAGGTAGGCAAACTGGTCCGTTATATTGGATTTATATGAATGCCAACCTAGACAGGACGTTCCGACTACCGGTACTTGTACCCTTCCAGATACTACATGCCCGTCGCAGAACTTACTTTGATGAGATTTGAAAATTGCAATCAAACCTTTGAATAACAAAAGTATGAACATTGAAATATGTATGATGAATGTGTATGTAAGTATGTATGTTTGACTGTAAGTATGAACAAATATGAAACAAATAAACATCATAAGTTTGTATGTAACCACCTAAACAATTAAAATTTAGGCAAACTATAGTATAGGCTCTAAGGGTCTAATAACCTATCCTATATCCCTATAGTCATGGCTCTGATACCAATCTGTAACACCCCGACCCGCAGCGGAAAGGTGATCGGGGCATGATTGGGTTATCATCAAAGCTCATGACATTTATTATAACGTTTCATATTCATTAATACAATTTAATGGGAAATTTACAATCATAATTACATCATGACCTAAACATCAATCTAAGCTTCTCTGTTTTCTTCTAAGGCATTTCCTATGTTTTCCTTGCTTCATCCTGTTCACCTGTATCATGTGTAAAAATGGTTTTTTGATCAACAAAAAGTTGGCGAGTGAATCATATGAAAAACATTTGACAAGTTTATTTAATTGGCTATAAATTAAGTGCACAACCACACATGAGTAAAAATATATGTAAACTTATACACCAATCATTTAATATTAAATAATGCACACATGAACAATAATGGATCGTTTTGAGGCACGCATTGCTCAACTCGTCTCTCACGAGGAACTGAGGGGCCTAATGAATGATTTGCATAAACTTGACAATATAAAATATATAACTAAAAACAACATAAACTAAATAATACACACACGAACAATAATGGATTTGTTTTGAGGCACGCGTTGCTCAACTCGTCTCCCACGAGGAACTGATGGACTTAATGAATGAATTTCATATAAATTGACAAAATGAAATACATAACCACAAACAATATAAACAATCTAAGTTTAGATCACAATATGGTATGGCACAAGTTTAAATAAACGAGTTAATTTTTGATGACACATGACACACCCCAAAACGTGTAATTAAAAAGGGGAGTTGTAAGATTCACTCACATTGGGTGCGTTCGGTTGATGATGTTGAGTGCGCACGAAGTTGGTTTTAACCACGAGTGAAACTAACCTAGATAATAACATAATGGTTTGGTAAATAATAGGATTTTATTAATAAATTTTAGTAGGATGATTGGGTTTATTTTTGTGAGTTTAAGGCTATTTTCTAACCTTAAAAATGTTATTTTTAAATATTTTTAATTGATTTTTAAATAAAATAAATAAATAAAAATAATAAAAAAAGTTGACTTTTTGCGACCGTTGACTTGTTGACTTGTTGACCGGTCAGGCTGTGAAATTGTTTGCGCCGGGTGAGGCTCGAACCCGAGACCTCCCGTTCGCGTGCACGCAGCTCTACCAACTGAGCTACGTGTCTAACCCGAAATATTTCTGTTTTTAATTATATTTATATACTAATTGAATTAAACTGAAAATCATTTATTTTTAAAAACGATTTAATGCGTCGAACCGGTGCTCTCCACAGGTCTCGAACCCGGGACCTGTGGTTTAGGTTAACACACAGTCCACCGCTGGACTGTGTGTCTAAATTGTTAAATAATCTGATTTTTATTATACTTATATACAAACTAAATATTTTCATTTCTGTCTTATATAAAAAGTTTGATATTTGTTCGGACCGGTGCGGTAGTCCGGACTCGAACTCGTGACCTGTGATTAAACGTTCACACAGTCCACCACTGGACTGTGTGTCTATCTTGGTTATTATTCCGGTTTTTATTATACTTAACATCTATATGAAATGAATCTGGTTCCAAAGAAAAAAAGGAACATTTTCATTAAGGCGAGTATGCTTGGGACATGAATCGAACTCGAGGCGTAAGCGTGTTTTATGTGCACACAGTCCACCACTGGACTGTGTGTCTAACCCGAGTTATATCTTGATTAAATTAAACTTATAGACTACTGAAACTTCGTCTTCTTCGTTGAATTTACCCAGAACTAACGTCCGACTGATTCGTCGATTAAATCATGTTCTTTTAGTGTGTTGCGGTTAATTACAGGTGAGATAAATAAAAAGAATGAAAGATTAAGCGTAAGGTATACCGAACTGGACTCCTCTGTTTCTCCGGCGAAACTCCGGTGACAGCAGAAACTTCCGGCGACGTGTGTCCTGCGGCAGAGAGTCTTCAGCAAGCTTGAAATGGATGTGGGTGACTTCGGTATAAGCTCTGGGGTTCAGTAAGGCACAGAGGTGAAGGGTTCGGTTTTCCGGCGATGTGCAGAACTTTTCCGGCGAGTGGAATTACGTCGGGTAAAGGTGCGGTTTTAAGCGAAAAGGCTACCAGTAGATTGTGGGTGAATTTATAGGAAGGAATCGAGATGTATAGTGTCGGATTTCAGACTTGATTCGTCGGCCATTACGTTTTTTCGGCGGTTATAGCTTGTGTCGCGGGTTCAGGCGTCGGTTATAACCGATGTCATAGTAAATGTTTACGTTAAGAACAAAATAAACCGTCCAATCTCGCGAGATCGCGGGGATTTCCGACGACTGCAATTGGGCGCGCCGATTTTGAATTCGATAATCATGTTATGAATTAATTGTCTCCAATAATTAACAAGAAATACAAGTGGCGCAGTGGTTGGATGGTTATGTGTTAATGTTGTTTGACTTGCTGGCTGACCCGGGTTCGAAACCCGGCAGCTGCATTTTATTTTATTTTCTTATTTTCAATACTTTTTCAAATATAAATTATATTTTCCAATATACTTATCAATTATGTATCGCTTAAAATTAATTTGGGCATTAAATAAGCAACGGAATTTTTAACTGATTGTTCGGTTAATAAACGGAGCGGGTTTGGTAAATCCGTTTTTTGACGGATGTTACAGTGTTTATATATAAATAAAGGTGGGGCCCACTTAAACAATTAGTAATATTATGTTTTTATTATTATTTATTATATAGGGGTAGTTTAGTAATTTCATACTCACTTAACACAAAAAACTAACGCCCATCCATGTTAGGGACTATCCGAGTAACAAGTTATCAAACCACATGGAGCAACAATGTAATTTTTAAAATTTGGGGACTAAAGTGAAATTTTGACAAACCACATGTAGTATCCGCGCATTTTACTCTACTAACTAAAAGGCATCATAAATCAAAACGTGTATATATATATATTATACCACTAAAATGGTACCAAGAAAAACTATAAGAGTAAAATCAGTGATGTTAAGGAATTCATCCTTGACGCTTGAACTAACATACGACCCAATTTGGGCACTTGATGCTGAGGTTGAAGATAGTTTCTCAATATACCTATATATTTATTAATGTGTTTTGTCTTATACAAAATAAAATTGTATACATATTCACAATGATTGATAATCACATTCCTTAATCTGAAACAATTTTAGTATACCTTGTCTTAAATAAATTAATATATTCAAGATCATAATTGATGAACAGTCTACTAACATCAAATGTGTTAAAAACACCATGTTTACCTATATTATAAATATAATCAATTTAAATGTCAATGAAATACAAAATGGTATTTATAATTTAGAGTCTATTATAATAAAAATATTTTTTTTGACATATAAATTACTTAATAAAACATTGTATATTTTACATGTTATTTGATTAAAAGAAAACATATTCAAATATTTAATTGAGGAAGGAGAAGTTAAAATTCGAATTTGAAATCATAATATACCAACTAAATATGTATTTCTTTTAAAAAGATTTTCCTACAATACAAAATAAAAAATGTTTATCAAATTGAAAATTTATATATCCTACAATTCTAAGTTGGATCTACAGTAGCAAGCTGCTGCATCGCAACTTGCTATTAGCCAACTCTTTTTTTTTAATAAGTTTTTTGTTTATTTTAGCTTTTAACCTTTAACATTTTATTTTTATTTACAATCCTTAAATTTCTAAAATCTATATAATCACTTTTACGTGTTATATTTATGTATGTGCCAGTATAAATTCAGGTTGAATATGGTTTTTTTTATTTTTGTTTTTTAGTAACTTTTTTTTATTTTAGCATTTAGCCTTCAACATTTGGTACTGGCAGTTTCAACCCTTCAACTTTCTAAAAACTTTATCATAATTTTTTACGTGTTTATATATATGTACGTGTCGGTATAAATTAAAGTTGATTACGTTTCTTTGAAAATGTGTAGGCTCAAATATAATATGTTTTTCCCTTTTTTTACGTTTTCAGTTAATCTACGTTTTTGCCTTAATATAATATATTTTCATCAGACTTTATAAATTCGGCTTACTTTACGTTTCGGCCCCCACCACAACGCGTGGTACCACTTTTAACTTAAACAAGCATAATTTTTACTTATTTTTTGTGAGTATCGGTATAAGATCAGGTTGGTGTTCGACGTAAATTTCTTTCGCAAAAAAGTTGAGCCATGTATAATACATTTTTGTGCTTATTTTTATGTACATATTCAGTTTATGTACGTTTTGACGTAACTTTTGTTTTGAAACGGTTCAGGTCTTTACTGCCCAAATCCGAGTTACTTTACATTTGGACCCGCCGCATCGCGCGGGAAGATTTACTAGTTATTCAATAAAAATAAGTTCATATAATATAACATCTATGCTTTAAAATTAAAAGTTAGTAAAATAATATCTTGATTGTTCTTTATTTCCTCCATAATTATATTACTATCATAATTAAATCTTGGATAAATTGCATTTTTCATCCTTCATGTTTGTATCGAATTGCAACGAATAGCCTTTAATATCAATAATTACAGTCACAATCCTTTATATGAAAAACTCATAACACTTTTCGTCCTTTAGCACTAATCAAGTTAAATTTCCAGTTAAGTTTATTTAATTAAGAGTACTCTGGTCATTTCATGTTTTTAATTAAAATATTTCTTAATAAATATAAAAAAATTACATATACAAAAGCTGATTTCCTCCTCTTCCCCCTCTCTCCCTAAATTAAAACAACCACCACCACCGGTCATTACCATCGCCATCTGCCGCCAACCATCATCACCACCATCTTTCTCTAAATTCAATGTCTCCCTCGATGTGAAACCTGTCTTTTCTCCCCTATTAGAAATTAACTAATTCAAAATCAAACACAATATTTATCGATATATGGCATTAAAAGATATTCTATCATCCTAATCTCATCAGAGGCTTCTTTCATAAAGTCTTTTTTACAATCAAAATGCTACAACACATCTGCTATTAACATATGCTATTACAATCCAAATCCTAGGCTTTTACCACCACTCCCTCTCTCACATTGTTTAGATCTGCGATGGTGAATCTGTGAATCCAATAGATCTGCGATAGTGAATCCAAACACTACAACATATCAGATCTGCGATGGTGAGTCCACGCTCAAATCACCACCACCGCACCTTTCTCCCCCACATCTGAACCGTTATCCACACCCACACGTTTGCCACCAGTTTCTTTGGAGGAAACAACCAACCGCTGTCCAGATGCGGCGGCGTTGGATGTAGGGGAGTGTGGTGTGCTTGGTGGTGGTGGCAGGAGGTGACGGTGGTGGCGGCGGCTAATGGTGGTGGTAGGAGGTGATGACGGCGGTGGTGGTTGAAAATGAGGACAAGCTTCAAATCTGGTGGTGCCGATGGTGATTGGCTTCAGATCTGGTGGTTGTTGATGGTGGCTGTAGTTTGTTTAGAGAGAAAGATCAAAGTGTGTTTGTGTGCTATAGAGATAGAGAGAGAAGAAATGTGAGCATTTATATTTGTTATTATAAGATTTTATATGTTATTTTCTTTTATTCATATATTTACAAGTAGATAGACTAAATTGTCCTTAAGTAAATAAACTTAACTGAAATTTTTAACTTGGTTAGTGTTAAAGGACAAAAAGTGTAATCAGTTTTTCAAACAAAAGGACTGTGATTGTAATTATTGAAGTTAAAGGTTATCCGTTGCAATTCGATACAAACATAAAGGACGAAAAGTGTAATTTACCCTTAAATCTTTTATATTCGACAATAAATAAATAAAGGTTGTTAAATTAGGAAGTTAATAAAATGATAGTTACAAATTAAAGGATGATTGAAATTGATTTAGAAATATGTCATAAATTAACATATTTCAGATTTCAAAATTTCAAAGATATAAATGAATGATTTAATAAAAATGAGTTTCATATAATACAACATCTACGTTTTAAAAATAAAAGTTAATAAATTAATAACTTGGTTGATCTTAATTTGCTCTATAATTAATTATATTAACATCATAATAAAATCTTTTACGAAGTTAATAAATGATAATTATAAATTAAAGAATGATTGAACATGATTTAAATATCTGCTATAAATAACACTGAATTTTATATAATATAACGTTTATGCTTTAAAATTAAAAGTTAGAAAAACAATAACTGATTGGTCTTAATTTGCTCTATAATTATATTACCACCATAACAATATCTTTTATATTCGACAATAAACAAATAAAATAAGTTTAAGTTATAAGGTTGTTAAATTAGGAAGTTAACAAATGATAATGACATATTAAAGAATGATAAAAATTGAGTTAGAAATCGGCCATAAATAAACATATTACAAATTTCAAAAATATACATAACCGAATATGGTAATTATTTAGACAATGCAATAAATATAGTAAAAAAACAAAAAAGAATTATTAACATCTACTCAGTATAAATCATTAAACATGTAAAAATAACAAAATCCATTTTATAAAATTTCAAATATTTTTGAATCTATCTAAATATAACATAAGAAGATTGAAAACAAAAGATAATTGAAAATCTAAAACCTAAAACATCTCATTAGTTAGAAAATCTATTTATTTACATACAGTTAACATATATTTAGGGAATTTGGATTGACTCACCATAAGACATATTATCTCCACATAGGTCGGCTGCAAAATCCCTTGTATTGTTTGTGAAAGAACATACTAAAAAGTCAGATTACACATATTATAAGTGTAACGCCTTGTATTTTCGCACATCCATACTTTTAGGAAATACGTACAATTCCACTAAATTTATTTATTTATCCATTTTTATTATCATTATCATTATTATTTATTTATTTTTTTTTTATAACAATAAGAAAATAATAATAATATAATAATAATAAATGAAATGATACGACGTTCTATGACTATCGGGTTCGTAATAGTTCTCGCTATCGCGACCGGGCCGCTCAAAACCTAGTAACAAGCTAACGGGCTTTGAGCCCAACACCTAAAACCCTAATCTAATTATAATTATATACACACACTTAAGTCACTCACACACAATACATACACACAACACACACACACTGGTGACACACACACCCTAAACTCAGGCGCCGCACAAACCTCGGCCTCTCACTCGATTCCCGGCGACCAAAGCCATTGATCGGCGACCTCCGGTCGGTTGAATTCCGACGCCTCCCTTCCCCTCCGACGCAACAACCACCCGCGCACACACACTCGTTTCTCCGGTCACCCTCAAGAACGCTACACACCACTCACCCTCACCCTCGTCTCCGTGCCTCTCTCTCCGTCGACGACGTTCAACAACACGACCTCCACTCCATTCATCTCACTCCCACTGTCCCCCTCTCCCTCGCACGCATCTCTCTCTCTCCTAACCAGACGCCCGGCCGACCACCACTCATGGTGGCGGCGGCGCAGGGATCTCGGGGGTAGCAGTGCAGTTGGCGGGTCCCGTGTGTATCGACACGTCAGGTTCGAGATGGTTCAGATCACATGAGTCCTGGTTCAGGTTCACTCAGATTCAAGTGGATTCGGCTTGAATCACACTCCGGTTTGGCTCAGGTTCTTGTCGGGTCATCAATCAGGGGGGGTTCGGCCTGAGCCACCGTCTTTCCGACGATGGTAGTGGTCACTGCAGAGATGGTCCCGGAGACACCACGGCAGTGGCGGCAGTTTAGTTTCGGGTCAACCAGTCAAATATGGTCCACGGCAGTCAAGGTGGTTTGGTTCAAGCTTCGGTTTCGGGTCAAGACTGGTTAACATTAGTCAACTCGGGTCAGCGGGCAAAACGTGAGACTCGGTAAAAATTTTAGCGACATGAATTTCATCTATTTTTGTTTTTATAATATATATATACATTTATATATATACACACGCTATTTTAATTATGAACTTGAGCTTTAAATCGAACCGTTACATTAGTGCTTATCTACAATTTAACATTTGACATACATTTTATACATATTGTGTTATCAAGTGTTGCGCTTTGAAGTTTATATCGACAACATTGATTGTTGGGATCGTCTAAAAACAGAGGAAACTCTGCCCGTTTTTCGTCAATAATTAATATAATATATATAATATAATATATATATATATATATATATTATGCTTTTCATCGATATATAAATATGTCTGTTAAGTTTTCGTCAAACTATACACATATATAAATACCCACTATAAATTCGCTACACTAGTAAACGTACCATGACTCGAATGAAACTTACGAAATAAATATTTAAGTATATTATTTTCACAATATTTCCCTAATCTCTAAGCACTCTCATACTTTACAACTGCAAGATAGACTCGAATTCCTCAAGGCTCTAAAGCTTACCTTGGAACTCCATTCTTAAACTCCTCGACTCCTCTAGGGATTACCAAAGATCGACATGCATATGTGAGCATACTCGACCCCTCTTTTTTTTACACTTCAACGCGTTTTGGGGTGCAACATGTATTAATTAACAAAAGTCACATTATAAGAAATAAAACGTATCCAACTCGTACACACATGCTATTTGTTTATGCTTGTTTAGTTCCAACTTGTTATCATGATTGTATTGCTTAGGACGTTATGCATGCTAGCCAAAGAATTTGATTATATGTTGTTATTATGCGAAAGTCGTTTCCATATATGTACTATTCGACTTGAATATATACTTGCCATGTTATAATCCAAACAAACATTTATACTTGTTTTTAATTTCAAACTTGTATGCTCGCCAGTGCTTTCGTACTGATCCATGCTTTTATTACATGTTGCAGGATTGCGATCGACGAATCTAGTAGGATTGCCTAGAAACGCACTTAAATTTTAATGTTCGATGTATTGCAATATTTCTATCATGTTTTATTTCATTTCAATACTTTGTACTAACTGTTATCAATGAAATGAAATTATATTCCTTTTACACGTGTCGTAAATTAAATTGTATTATCTGATTTAAATAATGTAATTATTAAACACTTGACACAATTAGTGTTATGAAGCCTCTAGCAATCTCGTTTTCGTCTCACTCCGATGTTTCCGCCATCGGTTGGGGTGTGACAATAAGAATAATCAAGCTTAATAAAAGTAAATATAAAAAAAAGAATAATGTAACATACCAAGTAGAAAAATTCTGGATCATTGATAAATTTAAAGAATCCGGGATTCATAGTAGCAGTAGTCATCAAAAATGTAATTGAAGTGGCAATATATGGTATTTACTGCAGAATCTCTAAATGAAACTAGTTTTCATTACTTTAGAATAAAGGCAATAATTGAAGTGTCAATATTTTTCATTTTTAACAACCATTGATGAAATTTTGAAAGATCTAAAACTTAAATATTGTAATTATTCAAAAAATTATTGAATGCAAACAACAATGAATGAAAAACATAAACAATTAAAAAACGGAAAATGATAAATATGGACAAAAAATAAACAAATATTGATAACATATACATAAACTATAAATATTTTCATGTAAAAATAAACAAATAACAGTATAAAGACCCAAAACTTCAGATTTTAGCAATCTATCAACGCAAGATTTAAGGTCATAAAACCATAAGCCACTGATATGTTACCCACTCATACTCAATTCTTTATGTTTATATCATCATGGTAAGTTGATTATTCATGTTTCTTGCCTACTGGTACATTATATAATGAAGCTGCTATCACACTTAAGCAATTTAATTTCAATTTCAGTGTGACAGTCTAACTTGCTGATGTACTATCATTTCTTCTTTTTCACACCATGAAAACTCTTATTTCATTTTTTCATTTTTTTTATGTTTTTCATTTTCAATGTTTTTGGATTTTTAAAATTTTAACTTACTCCCCCTAAACTCACGCACTAACTAAACTCTTTTTGGCTTAGGGAAATTTCTCCCCCTAAATTTTTGTTTTTTATGGAGCAAGTTTCAAAACAGAAATTTAAAACACAAATAGACTCCCACTTTAACCTGACATTAAGTTTTTCAATTTTGAAAGTTTTAATAATCACCGTTGTAAATAGTTCATTACCAATTTTAACTTACTATTCACCTCAGAAGCTTTACAGGAATAACCACTGTCGAACACATCAACAGTCCTTCTTGGTCATCCTGCACATATTAACAACTCAGTTAGACTTGAGAACCCAAACCCTAACGATTTTGTGTTGACCATAAATATCAATATAATCTAATACTGTCCAATATCCATCACACCCTACTGGTGTCTTGGATGTATTCCTAGTCGTTGAATAAGATCTATAATTTTCACTAGGTCTTTGATCACGAGAGTTCCAATAAACTCTCGGATTTTCCGACATTTGAAAATTATTTTCTCGAAACCTTCTTCTCCCATCGTCATACCATGAAGTTTTGAAAATTTTTGGATTTTGTTGAACATTTGAGTTACAAAAACTCCTATATCCATTTTTTGTTGAAAATTTCGGCTACCAGAAGACTGGTATCGATTTTGATATCCAAAACTTTTACTTTGAAACTGATTTGATTTACCATTAAAATGACTCAATTGCGGAGAAATGCTTCTTGGGTCTATCAAATCTTCCAGATGTTGAAGGTTTAGATTGAAATCTCGGTTTATTTGTCTGACAACTTGGTTTTACGTTATTATTTGAACCAACCCGATTCTCATCCTTAACCTCAACCTTTTGCATTATTTTCTTAAAAGGACAACAACTTGCCACATGCCCTTTGTTGTGACATTTAAAACAAGATTTTTTTCTTATAATTTTTCCTTTTGGTAAATCCCTTTTTAAATGTTTTTCTCTTTTCGTTCTCAGTATCCTCATGAGGTGTACTGTTTGACCCAACAGATTCTTTCAAAGAAATTGGACTATTAGGCAAGTCCACAGTTATCGGATCCACTACAGCTTGTGCAGTAGGTACAAAATCAGTTAACTCGTTCTCATTTGGTAAAAAGGAGTAGTCATGATGCATCGAGGGTGAAGCTTTACTAAACCTCACTCCCGTTTTATCATTACTCTTTTTCAAACTTTTCTGAATTTGAGTCCTAACTAACGAAGATTTTCCAAACCGATCTAATTTTTTGTTAAGTTCAACGATTTGCTCTTGTGCAACGGCCAATTCCCTGCACTTTTCAGAAAATTCATTAGTTTTCTCTTTCACAGTTTCACGAGCCAAATCAATGATCTGCAACAGTTCATTGACTTTGCTTGTTAAACTGCTGATTTCTTATTCATTTGATTTGATTTTATTTAGACAGTTCACCCACCTTTTATCAAATAACATTTGACTCTTTCAGTTTTTCTGATTCAGCTAACAGAATTTTCATACTGCTCCAATAGTCTGTCAACTTTACCTTGTAGTTCAGTGCAATTATGACAAGTATGACTTACAGATTCTGATTTTACCTTTACCTCTGCTGCAAGGCCATTCACGTCATCCATGCACTTTGAAACTTTGTTTCTTTCTTTTCAACAACCACAACATCTGCTTCTCCTCCTGAAGCATGAACTTGAACACTCTGTCTTGATGAACTCTGATAACGTTTCTCTAAAGCTTCCCACAGCTCTCTAGAAAACTCATACCTATTCAAACTATACTTAATTTCATCAGGTAAGGATTTCTTTAGTGCTGCTAAAGCTCTCTTTTCAGCATCAAACATCCGTTTTTCAGATTCATCCATCTTCTCATATCCAATCACCTTACTTCTCCCGTCAACTTGATGTGTGGGAGCAATGTAGCCATCGATCATACAGCTCCACATTCTAGAATCTTCACTTTTAACGTATGCTTCAACCTTCTCCTTCCAATCAACATACTGTTCAACCTTTATCAGTTTCGGCCAGTTCCAATCAGCTCTGATACCAATTGTTGGTCCCCTTAATCCTATGGATCTTCACAGAATTGTCTATCCAACCTAGAGTGCGGAATCCTCTAGATCAGATTGTCACAGAAAATAGTAGAAACAGAATTCCAATTAACAAGTCTTCTATTGATTATCCAAACACGAAGTTTTACAATCAACTCAAGACACACACAACCTACAGCCTATGTCTATGATCTTGCCTCTATCACTATTTCGAATTCTCTCTCTAGCTCTACACTTTCTCTCTCTAGAATTCTCTTAGCCACACAAACCCTAATCACAAAACATGTTTATATATCACATGTCTGTGAACTGGGCTTCCAATGGGCAATGCCATTCTCCAAGCCCATTACAATAATAAACTCACTAACCAATAAGCTAAGCCCAATACAAAATATCCAAAGACTAAATACTTAAACTTTAACTTGTCAGAGAATATGCACCAACAAATAGAGGTCATCCAACCATGTTATCTTCGTAGACGATGGATAATGAAAGTCAAAGCTCGTCATTGATAGAGCTAAGCAGCTCGAAATTTGTTTTGAATCAGGGACTCTGTTTTGGAACAAAGTCGACATTAACAATTAGAAAGCAACTTCTATGTACAACTATTATAATGTATGGACCATTAGAGAAAACATAAATTACATCTCAAATAAAACTGTAATAATAAAAATATTATACATGAATTTAGGTAGAAGAGAAATTAGGATTAACATACAATATTTTTGAAAACTAACAAAATTACATATCTCCACATCTAAATATTACTTAGAAATCGTTAAGAATTCAAAATAAGCAAAACATAAAATAAAAGGAAGAGGAGCGTACCACTACCTACATGAGCAATTGTAGTCCTGAATCAATCAACCGAAGCCTAGAAATTGGGTAACAATCAAGAATGTATTAGCTTTTATCAAATCAAGAAGCAAAATACTTAAAAACCCAATCACATGATATTTGAGGCAAGCTCTAACACGATTTGGCTTGCATGAATCTCCAATGTACTTCTTCTTGTCGACTGGTTACTCGTCCTTTCTAGTATAAAAAGTATGAAGTTACAACACTAGATTAAAAGCTTAGAATATTACAACATTTAGCTTAACATGATTGTTTTAATTAACAATGTATATCCTAAAATGACCAGTTTAGTCTAAAAACATGCTATCTATTTGATATGAAATGGCTTACCAATATGTTATCCGTGAGGTCAATTAGAATCTTATTTTAATATACACTCGTTGCAATATTACCAACCAAAACGTTTAAGTTGACCAACAATAAGTCAAAATCATTTAATCCAATAAAAGCAGGCTTGGCTGAATAATAACTAACTTCTGGTTTCAATATCATCACCTATAGGTGGTGTTGCCATGGCCTAATATAGGGGGTTTGCACTTCTCTTTCACACTTACATAGTTGATATACAGTTTTGAAAATATAAATTAAGATCAATATTTAGTAAAATTCAATGATATCTGACAAACAATTTTGTACTTTTATTCGAGTTTTATAATTATAAATAGTTGATAAAGTATTTACTAAAATAAGTTCTACATTTATTTAGTACGTTAAAATTTATAAGAGAATTAAGAATATTATATAAATTAAATTTCCATTTAACTAAAATTCATTAAGTTTATACATTAAATTTGAAAGCTTTATACGAGAAAACTAACATGTATTTAACCAAAACATCAAGAGTAAATTGCACAAAACGTCCTTTAAGTTTCACCAATCTTGCTGGTTCCAGCCTTAATGTTTAAAAGTTGCCAAAAACATCCTTTACGTTTATTTTTGTTACGGATTTCATCCTTTGTCACTAACCTAGTTATTAATCCTTGTTAAATGGCCTCACATGCATAGCATGTGAGGGTAAAACCGTCTTTTCTGCTTGGTGAAACTTAAAGGACGTTTTGTGCAATTTACTCTTCTTGAAAATAATGACCCAAATTTCTGAAATTTACTTATGTTATACCTACCGAAAATTTCACTAATTCTTTTTCGGGTGACGTTCTTACAAACACCCACACCCGCCACCACACCACCACCACCTGCCAACAACCACCGCCACCTGCCCTTCAACCCCAAACATCACATTTTTCATATATCTGTTTGTTTAACCATATTCAACCTGTTCACCATCCTCTTCTACAAGTGCCGCCGCGGACAAGCACCACCACCACCAGAAATCATCACCTCAGCCCCCAAAACCATCGGAATCACCACCATCTCTCTACCTTCTGTTGCGGAGCCATGACGAAGTCTAATAGTTTAACGAGTTTGGCCGACGATCTAGGGTTTTGATCCCTCTGTTGCTGTTGTTGACCACAGCGAACCACCATGGCCATCCTCCGTCTTGTTTATTCTTGTCACCGGAGAGATGAGCCTTAGTTCGAAACCCTAGATCTAGAAATTGTTGTCAACATCTCTTTGTAACCCTAGCCGCCGCAACCAACAACGACTCACCTTTCACCGCCACGATTAGTTTAGTCGGTCTGGATCCACCATCATTGTACTTTCTCGAAGATGAAACCTGAACATCCATGACTAGGGTTTGATAAAGATTTCGGGGTTATGGTTTCAGATGAAGATGAAACGATGCGGGTGGTGGTGTCATGGTGACAGGTTGCGTGTGATGGTGGTGGCTAGTTTATGTCTGTAAGTTTGTGTAGGTTGAAAGATTTTTTACTGGGGAGAGAGATGAAGGGGAAGGAGGGTGAGATGAGAGAGATGAAGGATGAAACCCGGAGAGAGATGAAGGGCAGGTGGCGGTGGTTGTTGGCAGGTGGTGGTGGTGTGGTGGCGGGTGTGGGTGTTTGTAAGAACGTCACCCGAAAAAGAATTAGTGAAATTTTCGGTAGGTATAACATAAGTAAATTTCAGAAATTTGGGTCATTATTTTCAAGAAGAGTAAATTGCACAAAACGTCCTTTAAGTTTCACCAAGCAGAAAAGACGGTTTTACCCTCACATGCTATGCATGTGAGGCCATTTTAACAAGGATTAATAACTAGGTTAGTGACAAAGGATGAAACCCGTAACAAAAATAAACGTAAAGGATGTTTTTGGCAACTTTTAAACATTAAGTCTGGAACCAGCAAGATTGATGAAACTTAAAGGACGTTTTGTGCAATTTACTCAAACATCAATTTACCCATCATGACAACCCCATTATTTCAAAATAGTTATACAAATAATAATGATGATATCAATAATTATAGTAAACATTTTGCATGTGAGAAGTTGAATTTCAAGTAATATAGTATATTTAATTATATAAACCGTTAGCATTTAACTAATTTATTAAAAGATATAAATTGTGTAATAAAGGAAGATAAGAAGGAAATCAAACCATTAGCTCAGGTGGGGTAACCGAAATGTATTATACACACCGCGATTTTGGCCAAATTCATTTTGACTGAACCGCACAAATTGATGTCGACGTCGGTTATAACCGTTGCCGGCAGTCAATTTCCGTCATAACCGACGGGAATCTTCAATCGCGAACCTTGACCCAATTCAAACCCAATTCAGCCTGTTTCCACTATAAATACCCACTTGAACACTCCGGAAATCCTTTCGCTCAGAACCACGATCGTTTCCGAAGCTTTATTCATCCCAAAACACGTCGCCGGAGATATTCTGCATTCGCCGGACTTTCACCGGAAAACCGAGACTTACCTCAAATCGGTAAAATTCTCGACTCTTTGGTTTGTAATCCATTATTCGGCATGTATTAACCTAAATCGTTCAACCAGAATCTGTCTCAGACAACGTTGCCGGAAATTCCCGCACTCACCGGAAAATCATTGAAAATCCGAAGTCTCACTGTCGATCGGTACAATCATCTAAACCCTCTTGATATCTCTTGTTTAGTAACTTAATTGCACAACACATTGATCAAAACTGTTAATCAATTCACTCAGCCGGAAGTCACCAATCAGAGCCCACGACTCTTGCCGGAAATCTGAGAAAAACATTATGTTTTGGTACATCTTATTCTTTAATTTCTTTATCTATTCCATTCCAACAAATTATAAGTTTTGATAATCGATTTAAACAGAACAGTCGAATTTCACTGTTCTGTGTTCTTGTAAACGAAGAAGATGAAGTCGAGTATATGTATAAATATAATTAAAACTGGATATTCGAACGGGTTAGACACACAGTCCAGCGGTGGACTGTGTGCACAAACAATACACACGTCCCGAGTTCGAATCGCACACGTACCGACTTTCAGAAATAAAACCAACATTTTTAAAACTTAATCAGATCAAGTCACAGAATGTTTATAAGAATAATATAATCCATAAGTTAAACAGATTTGACACACAGCCCAACTGGTTGGGCTGTGCGCACTCGAACCGAAGGACCCGAGTTCGACTCCGGGTCCCTGCAACCGGTTCGGCCATATAAATCATTTTTAATAAAAACCAAATAAGTTTAAAATTAATTAGTATATAAATATAATTAAAACAGAGAATATTTCGGGTTAGACACGTAGCTCAGTTGGTAGAGCTGCGTGCACGTATACGAGAGGTCCCGAGTTCGAACCTCACTCAGCGCATATAAAAACACAGTCCGACCGGTCAACGGTCAACGGTCAAAAAGTCAAATTTTTATTTCTTTTTATTTATTTATTTAATTAGAAAATTATTTAAAAATACTTAAAAATAAGATTTTTAAAGTTAGAAAATTTCCTTAAACTCACAAAAATAAATCTAAAAATCCCATTAAGATTATGAATTAAAAGTATTAATCTCAAATAAAATCCATTTATTTACCGAATCATTTCGTTATTATTTTAGGTTAGTTTTTCCCTCGTCGATCAAATCCTAAAATTCGTGCGCATCCAACGTCATTAAAGAACGCACCCAATGTGAGTGAATCTCTATCAATTCCCCATTTTAATCATGTTTTGGGGTGTATCATGTGTCGTTCAATTCTTTATTATATTTAAACACTTGTGCATACATCATATCCGTAATCAAATGTGTATCAAATATGTATCAATTGCTGTGTGGATTATATGTAGTTTGGATTTATCATTTTCAGTGCACGCATTTCATTAGGCCCATCAGTTCCCCGTGGGAGACGGGTTGAGCATCAGGTACCTCATAAGATCGGCTCCGTTTGATTGAGCCTTGATCTCACATTCATCATCATTCATATCATATACTCAATCAAAGTGGTTTGTGTTTATTTACTTATATATGTTTGCTCACATGTGATTATTGCACAAATTTTCCATATTAAATAAAACAAGAAATTAATAACAATGTTTTATCAAGGTTCACTCGCCAACTTTTGTTGACCCAAAATATCCCCCGTTTTACACATGATACAGGTGATCCAGCTGAGGCAAGAAACACATAGGAAGGCCTAGAAGAATAAACCAGTTTAGCTTTGGATTATTTACATAGTTTCATTTCCTTGTAATTGTATGAATTTTGATTTGGATATTTAAGTGTAATTTGAATTTAATAAATATGAAACATTTTAGTAAACATCATGAGCTTTGGTGATAACTCAATTATGCCCCGACTCTTATTCCGCTGCGGGTCGGGGTGTGACATCTTTAGCGTTGTTTCCTTCTTTTCGTGAATGGTATCAACAAATGAAAGGAAATATTTTTGAGCTACCCTGCATGCTTAAGTTGTATTTAATGCATGTTTACTTGGAAACTTTAGTAATGAGTAATATCCTAAATTATAAAAAACATATAGGGTTGTCTTTCCCCTTCCTTTCTGCAATCACGCTACATAAGTGCGTTGACTAAATATAGAATACTGCTAGTTTTGAAATTTACGCACGTGCTTTGCGTAAAGACCGTTGGAAATACATGTTCAAAGATAGCACCAAGCCGGCCAACAACTAACTTTCTATCATCTCGGGTTACCACAGCTGTTCCCACCTGCAATAGTGAAGGTAAGATTGATAAATAAACTTTTTAACCTTGTATTCACTTACATAGAACCTTGCTTTCTGTGTAGCTCTTCAATGGCCTTTTGAGCAACATTTTTTACTTCTAAACGCCATAAATGAAAAACCATTGCCTTCTTGAACAATCACACATTCACACAGAAAAATATATATTTCAAAAATACTAATAAAAATAATTTTCTCATTAAATAATTACCACTAGAGCTGCCCTCAACAATATCTAAACTAACTACTCAAAATTAGCAATGTAAACACAGTTATCAGTAACAAAAGCAGTTAAAATCCTAAAATTACTACTCAAATTAGCAATGTAAACACATTTATCAGTAACAAAATAGCTAAACATATTAAATAACTACTCAAATTAGCAATGTAAACACATTTATCAGTAACAAAATCAACTAAACACCTAAAATAACTACTCAAATTAGAAATGTAATGTTGGAATCGGTATGCCCAAGACACATATTAAATTGATGTGGCTAGTACGTTATGATCCAAGTCGGGTATTACCCAATAACAAGCTAGACAAACACTTATAATATTTATTTATGATATGATCAAACAAATAAATATTAACACTTAGAATATTTAGAAATTGGTATGGGGGACATTGGAGGCCCAAACATGAGCAAACCCAAGACATCCTATGGATGTAGTTGCATTATTGTTAGTTATGTTATTTTTATTCTTTTAACGACACATGACACCTAGAAACTTCTTAAACTCACAATCTTCCTATGTATGTTCCTGTAGATATCGGCTAGGCAACTACGTGGAGGCAGAAAGTCAGGAAGGTCAAACGAACGCTTGGCCACACAAATTGCTAAACAAATGGCCGCAGTGCTTCCTGACATCGTAATTCAAGTTCAACAAGCCCTCACCGCAAATCCCATCAACCCTCCCAATCAAGAAGACCAGAGCATCGCCAACCCTCCCTCCAAAAAGTGCTCCTACAAACACTTCAAATCTTGCGATCCCCCAAAGTATGAAGGGACCGAAGGTGTTACTGCTCTCCTTCACTGGTTTGAAGAAATGGAGAACACTTTCCTCAATTGCGATTGTCCCGAGGATCGCAAGGTACGTTATGCAACAGGAAGACTGTTTGGGGTAGCCCTTACCTGGTGGAACACGGAAAAGGGAAAACGAGGAGTTGAAGATGCCATGGCCTTAACCTGGGAAGAGTTAAGGGAACTCATGACAAGACGCTTCTGTCCAAGAAGCGAAATCAAAAAGCTGGAAGACGAATTCCACTCACTAAAACAAAAGGAAGGAGATCACACTTCATGATAATAAAAGATTTCTCGAGCTAAATCAGATGATCCCAAATTTGTTCACCCCCATGTACCGCTTGGTTGAACATTACATTCGAGGTCTTCCCTCGAAAATTCAAGACTCGGTTTTAAGCACTTCGCCTGCAACACTTGAAGCCGCGATGGAGTTAGCTACAGAACTTACTGAGAATCGCATCCGAAACGGCAAATTCAAGGATGAAATGAAGAAAGCACCCACAGAGACCCCAACTACAAACCACTCAGTCTCCTCCTCAAGGTTTGCTGGTAAGAGGAAACGAAACAGCAAGAATTTTGCTGTCATTCAAACCAACCCTCCTATCACTGCTGCACCAATCACCCAATTTGCTCCTTCGACTGCACCATTTAAAAAGCCATACACCGGCCCACACCCAAAATGCAACCGTTGTCAATACCATCACCCTCCCGAAACTCTTTGCCAACATTGCACCAGCTGTGGCCGTGCGGGTCACACCATTCAAACTTGTCGCACTCTGCAACGAATGAACCGCAATCAACCCCCAACCCAAACCCACCATCAGATAGTGGGTCAAGCCCAACAACCCTCACTTCTACCATCTGCACAACACATAGCCCAATCCTACTACCAACCCAACTACCCCATGATGCAACCCATGCGAGCTTGTTACAACTGTGGAGACCCAAACCACTTCAGGAACACTTGTCCACGCTTGGTGAACATCATCCATGCCCAAGCTCAAGCGAACCCAGTAAACCAAGCTAACCAAGCTCCTCCACCTGCCAGAGGAAGAACTTTCAACATCAATGCCAACCAAGCTAGGGCTGACAACAACGTGGTTAACGGTACGTTTCTCATCAATGGTAGTTATGCATCCATGTTATTCGATACTGGCGCGGATAAGAGTTTTGTGTCCTTAGAATTCGAACCTATCCTCAACCAAACTCGAGATAATCTCATGGAATCTCTAACGGTGGAAGTTGCTGACGGAAAGCCCGTTTCATTAAATTCTATTATACGCGATTGTACCCTCACTCTAAACGATCACGATTTTGCCGTTGACCTCATTCCTATGAAGTTGGGAAGTTTCGATGTTATAATCGGTATGGACTGGCTCAGCCAGCATCACGCTGAAGTAGTATGCCGCGAAAAGTTCATTCGCATTCCTCTTACAGACGGTCAGACCCTACGTATTTTTGGAGAGACCCCTTCGAAAGGACTCAAATTAATGTCCTGCCTTCAAGCCCGAAAATATCTCCGCAAGAACTATGTCGCATTCCTAACTCACGTCGTCAAAAAGGGAAACAAGGAGAAGAAACTCGAAGATATACCAGTTGTGAAAGAATTCCCACAAGTCTTTCCCGACGACATCTCAGGACTCCCTCCTGTGAGAGAAGTCGAATTCCGCATCGATCTTGTACCTGGCGCTACACCAGTCGCAAAATCTCCTTATAGGTTAGCCCCATCCGAAATGCAAGAGCTGCCCAGTCAACTGCAAGAGCTGACTGACAAAGGATTCATACGTCCTAGCTCCTCGCCTTGGGGTGCACCTGTTCTTTTTGTGAAGAAGAAAGATGGAACGTTTCGCATGTGCATTGATTATAGAGAACTCAACAAGCTAACGGTTAAAAATCGCTATCCACTACCTCGCATCGATGACCTCCTAGACCAACTTCAAGGCGCCACCTGCTTTTCAAAAATCGACCTTCGTTCTGGTTATCATCAGCTCAGAGTACATGAAGAAGACGTCCCAAAGACCGCCTTCCGGACTCATTATGGTCATTACGAATTCATGGTCATGCCATTTGGTTTAACCAACGCCCCCGCTGTATTCATGGATCTAATGAATAGGGTATGCAAACCCTACCTCGACCGTTTCATCATAGTCTTCATCGACGACATCCTTATCTACTCCAAGTCTAAATCCGATCATGAACGACACCTTCGACTCATCCTTACCCTCTTAAGGACTGAAAAGCTCTACGCTAAATTCTCAAAATGCGAATTCTGGTTAAGAGAAGTACAATTCCTTGGACATGTCGTCAATGACAAGGGAATACATGTCGATCCTTCAAAATCAAGGCAGTACAGGAATGGCAAGCGCCACGTACCCCTACCGAAGTAAGGTCATTTCTTGGTTTGGCTGGTTACTATCGCCGCTTCATTGCCAATTTTTCCCATATTGCTGTACCACTCACGACTTTGACTCATAAAGGAAAACCCTTCATATGGGGACCTAAACAAGAAGAAACCTTCCAAACTCTAAAGCAAAAACTTTGTGACGCACCTATCCTCACACTCCCTGAAGGTTGCGATGACTTTGTGGTATATTGCGACGCATCAGGGCAAGGGCTAGGCTGTGTATTAATGCAAAGAGGAAAAGTGATAGCCTATGCTTCTAGGCAACTCAAAGTTCATGAGAAGAATTACACCACCCACGCCTGGAACTTGGAGCCGTTGTGTTCGCTCTCAAGATATGGAGACATTACCTCTATGGTACCAAGTGTGAAATATACACTAACCACAAAAGTCTCCAACATATCTTCAACCAAAAGGAGTTGAATATGAGGCAACGAAGATGGTCGAACTTCTTAACGACTACGACTGTGAAATTCGTATCATCCTGGCAAGGCAAACGTGGTGGCTGATGCACTCAGTCGAAAAGGTTATGCGAACTCCATTCGTCTTCTATGTTCGCAAATCATAACCGACATCAAAGATCGAATCCGAGCAGCTCAACATGTTTCTGTAACAGAAAATGACGTACGCGATGAGCTATCATGTGGAGCTGAACTCAAAATCGAAGCCAAATCCGACGGTATTCTATACTATTTAAATCGCATATGGATTCCTGATCGCGATAACCTTCGTGATTTCCTCATGAATGAGCGCACAAAACACGGTACTCTGTACACCCAGGGGCCGACAAGATGTATCAAGACCTACGATACACCTACTGGTGGCCTGGCATGAAAAAGGATATCGCTGTTTTTGTTTCCAAGTGCCTTACCTGTTCCAAAGTAAAAGCAGAACATCAAAGACCTTTAGGACTTCTAGTCCAACCCGAAATACATGTATGGAAGTGGGAAAACATAACCATGGATTTCATCACTGGGTTACCTCGCACCTCCAGTGGGTATGACACTAATGGGTAATAATCGATCGTCTTACAAAGTCAGCTCACTTCATTCCAATCCGCGAGGACTTCAAGAACGAGAAGTTAGCTCGTATCTACATCAGCGAGATCGTAAGCCGTCATGGTGTACCTTTAAGCATCATTTCAGACCGTGATGGTCGTTTCACTTCACAAAATGGCGAGCCGTACAAACCGCCTTGGGTACACGATTAGACCTTAGTACCGTTTTTCATCCTCAAACTGATGGACAATCTGAACGCACCATCCAAACTCTTGAAGACATACTTCGAGCATGTGTCATAGACTTCAAAGGGAATTAGGACGCTCATCTACCATTAGTTGAATTTTCGTACAACAATAGCTATCATTCAAGTATCGGCATGGCTCCTTTCAAGCTTTGTATGGTCGTAAGTGCCGATCTCCAGTATGTTGGCACGAAATTGGGGAATCACAAATCACCGGTCCAGAGTTAATTCAAGAAACAACCGACAAGGTCATTCAAATTCGAAACAATCTTCTAGCGGCTCAAAGTCGTTAAAAGAGTTATGCAGACAAACGACGAAAGCCCTTGGAGTTTGACATTGGGGATCAAGTACTTTTAAAAGTATCACCGTGGAAGGGGTGTTCGTTTTGGCCAGAAGGCAAGCTAGCACCACGTGACGTAGGACCTTTCAAGATACTCGAAAGAGTAGGTCCTGTAGCATACAAGCTTGACCTACCAGAAGAGCTCAACAGAATTCGTCCCACATTCCACATATCAAACTTGAAGAAGTGCCTCGCTGATGAAAACCTCCATATTCCGCTAGAAGACATTCAGATCGATGAATCTATGCACTTCATTGAAAGACCAGTAGAAATCATGGACTTCGGAGAGAAGCGTTTAAGACGAAGTCGTATTCCAATTGTCAGGGTGCGTTGGGAGTCAAAACGAGGACCTGAGTTTACTTGGGAACGTGAAGACTCAATGCGCGAGAAATACCCGCATCTTTTTCCTGTTACCACTACTTAAATTTCGGGACGAAATTTCTAAAAGTAGGGGATACTGTAACATTCGTCGAAAAACGGGTTTTCAAAACCCGCTTCGTTTATTAATCAAATATCCAGTTATAAATTTCGTTGCGTATTTATGTTGATATTAATTTTAAACAATACATAATTAATAAATATATTATAATTTAAAAACCATAATTTATAATTACTAATAAATAATGAATAAAAAAAATAAATGGAGACGGCCGGGTTTCGAACCCGGGTCACCCACAAATCCAAACACACACACCGCTCCGCCACACACTACTTTTGTGATAAACATGGAAACAAATATCATATATAATAAAAACCGAAAGTCAAATCCGGTAATCAGCGCGCCAGAACTCGCAATCACCGGAAAATCCGGCAATCCGCGATTTTGATCAAATTCCTTTTGATTGAACCGCACAAATTGATGTCGACGTCGGTTATAACCGTTGCCGGCAGTTAATTTCCGTCATAACCGACGGAAATCTTCAATCGCGAACCTTGACCCAATTCAAACCCAATTCAGCATGTTTCCACTATAAATACCCACTTGAACACTCCGGAAATCCTTTCGCTCAGAACCACGATCGTTTCCGAAGCTTTATTCATCCAAAACAAGTCGCGGAGATATTCTGCATTCGCCGGACTTTCACCGGAAAACCGAGACTTACCTCAAATCGGTAAAATTCTCGACTCTTTGGTTTGTAATCCATTATTCGGCATGTATTAACCTAAATCGTTCAACCAGAATCTGTCTCAGACAACGTTCGAAATTCCGCACTCACCGGAAAATCACTGAAAATCCGAAGTCTCACTGTCGATCGTACAATCATCTAAACCTCTTGATATCTCTTGTTAGTAACTTAATTGCACAACACATTGATCAAAACTGTTAATCAATTCACTCAGCCAGAAGTCACCAATCAGAGCCGACGACTCTTGCCGGAAATCTGAGAAAAACATTATGTTTTGGTACATCTTATTCTTTAATTTCTTTATCTATTCCATTCCAACAAATTATAAGTTTTGATAATCGATTTAAACAGAACAGTCGAATTTCACTGTTCTGTGTTCTTGTAAACGAAGAAGATGAAGTCGAGTATATGTATAAATATAATTAAAACTGGATATTCGAACGGGTTAGACACACAGTCCAGCGGTGGACTGTGTGCACAAACAATACACACGTCCCGAGTTCGAATCGCACACGTACCGACTTTCAGAAATAAAACCAACATATTTAAAACTTAATCAGATCAAATCACAGAATGTTTATAAGAATAATATAACCCATAAGTTAAACAGATTTGAAACACAGCCCAACTGGTTGGGCTGTGCGCACTCGAACCGAAGGACCCGAGTTCGACTCCGGGTCCCTGCAACCGGTTCGGCCATATAAATCATTTTTAATAAAAACCAAATAAGTTTAAAATTAATTAGTATATAAATATAATTAAAACAGAGAATATTTCGGGTTAGACACGTAGCTCAGTTGGTAGAGCTGCGTGCACGTATACGAGAGGTCCCGAGTTCGAACCTCACTCAGCGCATATAAAAACACAGTCCGACCCGGTCAACGGTCAAAAAGTCAAATTTTTTATTTCTTTTTATTTATTTATTTAATTAGAAAATTATTTAAAAATACTTAAAAATAAGATTTTTAAAGTTAGAAAATTTCCTTAAACTCACAAAAATAAATCTAAAAATCCCATTAAGATTATAAATTAAAAGTATTAATCTCAAATAAAATCCATTTATTTACCGAATCATTTCGTTATTATTTTAGGTTAGTTTTTCCCTCGTCGATCAAATCCTAAAATTCGTGCGCATCCAACGTCATCAAAGAACGCACCAATGTGAGTGAATCTCTATCAATTCATCGTTTTAATCATGTTTTGGGGTGTATCATGTGTCGTTCAATTCTTTATTATATTTAAACACTTGTGCATACATCATATCCGTGATCAAATGTGTATCAAATATGTATCAATTGTGTGTGGATTATATGTAGTTTGGATTTATCATTTTCAGTGCACGCATTTCATTAGGCCCATCAGTTCCCCGTGGGAGACGGGTTGAGCATCAGGTGCCTCATAAGATCGGCTCCGTTTGATTGAGCCTTGATCTCACATTCATCATCATTCATATTATATACTCATCCAAAGTGGTTTGTGTTTGTTTACTTATATATGTTTGCTCACATGTGATTATTGCACAAATTTTCCATATTAAATAAAACAAGAAATTAATAACAATGTTTTATCAAGGTTCACTCGCCAACTTTTGTTGACCCAAAATATCCCCCGTTTTACACATGATACAGGTGATCCCGCTGAGGCAAGAAACACATAGGAAGGCCTAGAAGAATAAACCAGTTTAGCTTTGGATTATTTACATAGTTTCATTTCCTTGTAATTGTATGAATTTTGATTTGGATATTTAAGTGTAATTTGAATTTAATAAATATGAAACATTTTAGTAAACATCATGAGCTTTGGTGATAACCCAATTATGCCCCGACTCTTATTCCGTTGCGGGTCGGGGTGTGACATCTTTAGCGTTGTTTCCTTCTTTTCGTGAATGGTATCAACAAATGAAAGGAAATTTTTTTGAGCTACCCTGCATGCTTAAGTTGTATTTAATGCATGTTTACTTGGAAACTTTAGTAATGAGTAATATCCTAAATTATAAAACACATATAGGGTTGTCTTTCCCCTTCCTTTCTGCAATCACGCTACATAAGTGCGTTGACTAAATATAGAATACTGCTAGTTTTGAAATTTACGCACGTGCTTTGCGTAAAGACCGTTGGAAATACATGTTCAAAGATAGCACCAAGCCGGCCAACAACTAACTTTCTATCATCTCGGGTTACCACAGCTGTTCCACCTGCAATAGTGAAGGTAAGATTGATAAATAAACTTTTTAACCTTGTATTCACTTACATAGAACCTTGCTTTCTGTGTAGCTCTTCAATGGCCTTTTGAGCAACATTTTTTACTTCTAAACGCCATAAATGAAAAACCATTGCCTTCTTGAACAATCACACATTCACACAGAAAAATATATATTTCAAAAATACTAATAAAAATAATTTTCTCATTAAATATTACCACTAGAGCTGCCCTCAACAATATCTAAACTAACTACTCAAAATTAGCAATGTAAACACAGTTATCAGTAACAAAAGCAGTTAAAATCCTAAAATTACTACTCAAATTAGCAATGTAAACACATTTATCAGTAACAAAATAGCTAAACATATTAAATAACTACTCAAATTAGCAATGTAAACACATTTATCAGTAACAAAATCAACTAAACACCTAAAATAACTACTCAAATTAGAAATGTAATGTTGGAATCGGTATGCCCAAGACACATATTAAATTGATGTGGCTAGTACGTTATGATCCAAGTCGGGTATTACCCAATAACAAGCTAGACAAACACTTATAATATTTATTTATGATATGATCAAACAAATAAATATTAACACTTAGAATATTTAGAAATTGGTTTTCTAAATAATTGCACTTGAGCAACTAATAAATTATATGGATAATTTATTTTGAGAGAATATTTTATTTTGTTATTTAATGGGTTAAATAACATTATAAAAGGTTATGAGATATTGCATAAAGTCTTGTAAACATATGATGTTAATTTTATAAAAGTTATAAAATTATACAAGACATAATTTAAAAGAAAAGAATTTGAATTTTCATGCAAATCTTACAAGATCTCACACAATCCAAGATTAGAGTATGTAAGATATATGGATATCTTGGATGATTTGGTAATCTCACACAGTCTCACATAATCCAAGATAAGATTTTACAAAGATTATATAGATGATTGGTGAGATCTTTACAATCTCACATAATCCAAGAAAAGATCTTACAAGAGATTATATATATGGATGATTTGGTGAGAATTAAAGACGTTCTTACACACACTCTTTCTCTCATAAAAATCAAGTGTAAGAAATCTAAGAAATCTCTCAAAATTTCAACCAAGGTGGTGAATCAAGAGGGTGTTCAAGTGAGTTATACAAGTAAAAATCCTAGCAACATAAGGTGTTTGTTGGAAGGCTTGGGGTATACAAGCTTGAGGTCTTCTCCTTTGAAGATTCCATTCAAGAACATCATCTTCTTCATATCTCTTGCTATTTGAAAGGTAGTATTATTATAACACCCTATGGTTTGTGTTTTTGATAGCATGCATATTCATATATGGATCCGGGTTTTGGTTTTACATATAAAATGGGTTTTATATCTTGTAAGTAACATGTTTAAAAATATATATATTCCGCTGCGTTTTTCATTTTATATGATTTAAATATGACTTTGATAAACATGTTAAAACCCCAGCAGTGGTATCAGAGCCGCTTATATGAATGCATGCTTAAAGGATTTAAAAATTTCGGGTTTTGGGTTTGGAGAAACCCTATGGCCGAAATTTTAACATGGTTTTCCCTTTGTTTTTCAAGATTATTTTTTTACATGCATAAAGGAATCTTGAAAAATTATACATATGGATGATTTGTTTGTTTGGACAAAAACTCACACTTGTCGGTTTTTCATTTTTGGCCGAAAATATGGGTTACAAAAGGGAACCATTTTTGCTCTTGAATAATATACATATGTGGATGTATATTTTGGTGTTAATAACCTAGTCATGACCTTGTGTTTGAATATGTTGAATGATTGTGTTTGTGAATTATATTTAATTATTTCAATGGGTTGTAATAATTAATGTATTTGTTCTTCCATTTAAAAATATGTAATTTATTTATTTTCATTTTGTATGTAAGTAAATAGATTAATTGCATTTCTTTTACTAGAAAAATGTATTAGGATACTTTATTGTAGAAGAAGATGCACACAAAATGCGTTTTGGTTTTGGCCAATTTTGGGCCTAAAGGACTTCATAGTTCTTAACGGGATTTTAGCCCAATAATCAAAACACATTTTTGAAGCCCAAAAGAGTTTGGACCTGAATTTAAAGATCATTTGGAAGCCCAAAGAAAGTGAAGAAATCACAACACAAAAGGAAGACTTGAAGCATTTGGATGCGGGTTCAAGTGGGAGTTCAACGACACATTTCTTGTGTCAATATTCACCCTTTAGGAAGGACCTTTTGGCACACTTGTTTCGGCTAACAAGTGTTGTCAAAAATAGTTGGCTATGGTTATGCACCTATTGTTTTGTGTTATGCTTGTATGATTGTTTTATTATGTTGTTTGGATGATATGTGGATATGGATGCTTAACAAACTATAAACAACAACAAGCTTAAAATTGGTTCTTTAAAAATCAATAAAGCGGTTAATAAAAAGGTTTTATTTGTCACACCCTCAAAAATCCATCTGCGGGGTTTTACCGCGAGGCGTGTGACGTACCAGGATCTAGCCACTAATCATGTTGAATTAATAGTAAATAATATAAAAAAACACCAATGCCATGTCCAACATGAATAGTGTAACTCAAATTAAACGATTCAACAAAGTATATGTTCAGTGGAAGCAAATGTAAGTATCTCAAATAATTATAAACCAAAATGTTTTAAAACGTAAATTAATAATATTTGCAATCGAGTAACACGCCCCATGACACTTCAACTCCTCAGACTGCAAGTTCCCATGCCTAAGATATCTAACAACCTGCAAGCATGCAGAAAAAGTGTATCAGCGATTAAGCCGGCGAGTTCACAGTTTTGTTTAACATAAAACCAGTAGGTGTTTAGTTTAAAGACATGTTGATAATAACTTGATACCGCAGTGACGCCAGTTTGTTTGCCCTTCCCCAATGCCTATCAACATTGAGATCATGTGGTTAAGGTCATTAGTTCACGCCCGTCCAATCCAGGTACGGTGTGAGGTTGTCAAGCCTAATAGCGCTATCAACTAATACCCCGTTGCCCTCCAAGCAACTAGTTCGGTAGTAGATGGGACTTAAGTGATAGAGGTGAGTAGATTATTCAACATCGAAATTAAACTTCAACAGTTATGAAAAGTATTCCTCCAAGGAATAGTAGATTCGTAAATGTATTCCTCCAAGGAATAATAGTTTGTTTGTTCCCTCGGAACGCATGCTTGTAAAAGAGTAGTGAACTCACCTTAGATTGCTCGGTTAAAAGGCGGAAATTAAATGCGGAGTGGAACGGGTCAATCACGTCCTAACACGATTATCGGTAAAAGTTTGTGGGTGAACTCAGACGGAGACGTGGATCCTACACGTATCTAACACGTATCACGTAAAATATTACAATATACATACACACACATGCTTACAAAGTGTCGCTATTCGAAATAGCGACCACCTTTTCGTCACAAATCACATAATAAATATTGTCACAAAAAATCAGCTTTTAAGTGCATTTTCGGACAATTTACGGTGCGTTAATCAGGACCGTTCGGGCAACGGATAATTCCCAAAGAATTACAGAACGTGTCAATAGAACCAAAGACCATTTTATTAAAATTTGGTGACCAAATTCCTTACGGATTTTTTTTGTGAAAAATCTTGCGCCAAACCAAGATCAGATTTCACGTAATCTGATCAGGTTTGCCGAAAAATTTATTTAAAAATATCTGTATATCCGATTGGCGCGAAACCCAAAACAAAATCGCATGTCCGGACCCTAGTATCTACAGTAAAATTTCCGCAATCCAACAGTAAACACACACCTAGTTATAACGTAAAACGTTCGCTGCATTTTCTGCAGAAAAATGGCAGCTCATAGCAGTTTTACTAACAATCCTGCTAAAAATACTTAGACCTGTCCGAAAAATACGAAACCACTTCTGTTTGAAAGCTATTTCCGGATACTTGGTTTTAGACTATGAAAACGTAAGGTTTCGATACTTTAAAGTCCTGGAACAGGCTACGCAAGTCAGCGTATTTTCTGCAGAAAATCGCTGAACTGATTTACTCATTTTAGTCACCTTTTTATGCATCCTAACTAGTTTCTAGGTGTCGTAACGCATAACGAACCTGTGTAAACATAATACAAAGTATCTATATCAGTTTACAAGTTACATATGTGCACATCGATTCACATACATGGTCACATTCTAATTTACACGTAATAACCATATATTTACTCTATCCCCTTTCATGTCAAAACAAATACGCAAGTTCGCCTACGAGTTTCATGGGTTTATATCGGAAACCCGAACCAGGTTTCTCGTTCATACAACCAAGTACAAGAACTTTCATACCTACACGTAATCATGTTTCACAGTTCACTCATACATTACCAAACTCAAATCACAGTCATGCATGCATTCATGAATCATATATATAAATTGCATACCCTTCACGTCTACTGGTATATTAACCACATGTGCCACATAATCAACTATCATCTTTCATATATATTTATATGTATATCATCGATAACATGCACAATACATCAACAACATCATGTATTCACCAAACACAAACATGAAACGAAGTTAACATCAAACCGAAAGCGAGGCAACGCGTTAATAAACCAAAGTTACGAGGTGAACAAGGCTTACCGTTAACGGTGGTGATCTTGCGTGGCTGATTCTTGTCGAAGATTGAGCAAGATAAAGGAAGAGGGTGACGGCAGTTCGGATCGCCGTAAGGTTTCGTAACGAAGGAGAAGATGATCCACGATGTGGGAGGAAATCAGTTTAGATTGAGTTTTTAAACATATGATATGATGTAGGTGTGGCGGTTAGAGGGGATGGGCCGAAAGTAGATGTTGGGCTGGGGTTTTGGGGTTTGTTAGCTGGGGCCGAAACCAAAGAAAGGGAAAGGTGGGTTGCCATGCCGAAACGCAAGAAGGAAGGAAGAGTTATGGTGGCAGCGATTTATTTAACTAAGTATATGTATATATGTACATATTTGTTTTTTACATACACATCTAATATAATATAAGTGTATTATAGATTAGTAATGTAAGTATATGATATATGCACTATGGTTTGGACCTTAAAAGTTTCGAGTTTCACGAGTGGGTCGTATCGAAAAGCGAGCTTATGCGTTGGTTCAATGGTACAACGGTTCGGGTTGGATCAACACGATTCAGATTTGGTTTCGTCTGAATAATATGGACTTATAATGTAATTTAGTTAAATATAATTAACTCGTCGAATAAAATACATATAAGACTCGAACTATAAATACGAAAAATAAACGGTTCCAACCTTGAAATTACGAGTTGTCACATTATTCCCAAGTTGAAAGAAATTTCATCCCGAAATTTGCGAACGGTCACTGGCGAAGCTAGTGTGGTTGAGCGTTTTCGCGGGGTGTCACATTATTAAAGGTTAATGATTTTATAATAAAATGGGTTTTATTAAAAGAACCTTGAAAATTGGTTTTCACTAAGGTATCATGAATTTGAATGCATGCAAATGTATGTTACATAAAGTTTTCTAAAACTAGAATTTTTTTAAAACTTAAATCCCTTTTGTAAAACAAGTCAAACACCATCCTTTTACACAACACTCGAATCACTTGAGAATTCTTTATGGGATAAAGGTCACCTAACCACATTTGAAGGAACTTGTGTGTTTGAGGTAGGCTTACCATATTTGTGGGATAAAGGTCACCTAACCACTTGTATGTGTAAACTTACATGTGTGTGTAAGTAGGACGACTTGATTTGGAAACCATGTGATTAAGGTCACCGAATCATGGCGTACAAAGGTGTTGATGGGATTAAACATGCCAACTAAACATAAAGATGTTTAACCGATCCCATATGGCTAGAAATTGCAAAGGGTTGCAATTGTCAAACGTTGACTACCTTGTTAATTTAAATAATGGGATAAAGGTCACCTACCAATATTTAAATGTAACGTTGGATTCTAGATTTTTGTTATTAATTTTCTATGAGACATAAAAGAGTATTAATGATTAAAATTTAATAATATCGAAAATACTAAAATTGAACTTTGTTAAAATTTTGTAGATGGCCGCTAACAATGCAAACACAATTACCCAAACCGTCCGTAACCTATCATTAAGAACAATTCTTGAAAAGGATCGTCTCAACCATTACAACTTCATGGATTGGTATCGAAACTTGAGAATCGTTCTCAAGCAAGAGAAGATATCCTATGTGTTGGACGATCCTATTCCCGATGAACCTGCGTTGAAAATGTGGAAGCCTATAACGATTGGGTTAAGTATACCGAGGACTCCGTACAAGCCTCTTGCCTCATGTTGGGAACTATGATTCCCGAGATTCAAAAGGATTTTGAACATCATGGGGCATACGACATGATTACTCAATTGAAAGAAATGTTCCTTCAACAAGCTAGGGTAGAACGCTTCGAAACGGTTCGGGCGCTTCACGTATGTCGAATGGAGGAAACCCTATCGGTCTCATCTTATGTCCTCAAGATGAAAAGCCATATTGATCGCCTCGAAAGGCTCAATTGTCCAGTCTCTAAAGAGTTGGCTACGGATTTGATCCCCAACTCTTTAATAAAGAAGTTTGAGTCTCTTGTTATGAACTATGACATGAACGGATGGGACAAGAGCATTGGTGAACTTCATGCAATGCTCAAAACTGCCAAGGCGGGCATGGGTAAAAAAGTTTTACCCGTTTTAACGATCAATGAGGGAGGCAACAAGAAGAGGCCCCACCCCGACTCCAAGGCAAGTTTTGCCAAAAGGAAGGGCCAAGTCAAAGGCAAAGGGAAAGGAAAGGTTAAAGCGGAACCCAGGAAACAGAAGGAAAAGAAGCAAAAGGTTTCTACTAACGACCCATGCTTTGAGTGTGGAGAGATAGGACATTGGAAAAGGAATTGTCTAATCTATCTCAAGGAGTTGAAAAACAAGAGGGATGCAGGGCAGACCTCAGGTATAATCTTCATGATACATGTTGAGCTTAATGTTATTTCTTCTAACACATGGGTACTAGATACCGGATGTGGGACTCATATTTGCAATTTGTTGCAGGGGTTCAGAAGAAATAAACATTATAAGAAGGGAGACGCTAGTCTCTACATGGGCAACAGAGCAAAAGTTGAAGTCGAAGCCCAAGGAGACTATGTGTTGAAGCTTCCAAGTGGTTTGGAAGTGATTTTGAAAAATGTTTTGTATGCTCCTAGTTTGACTAGGAACATTATTTCAGTTTCCCTTTTGAGACAATGTGGTTTTAATTTTGAATTTGTTAACCATCACATTTATGTTCCAATGCATGATGTGTTTTACTTTAAAGTTATGCCTTTAAATGGTATTTATGAACTAGTTCATGATGACACACCATATGATAGCTCAATGTACCAAGTAACTACCAAGAAACTCAAAATGGATTGAGTGATTCCTATCTTTGGCATTGTCGCCTTGGACATATAAACAAAAATCGCATGCAGACACTTCGAAAGAATGGTCTTCTGGAAACAAATGAAGATGATTCATTTGATGAGTATTTAATATTGAAAACAAGACAAGCAAAAGCCATAGCAAAAGAAGAAAGCAAAGGGAAAGGTAATATCTATTTAACAAGAATGGAGCAGCATGAGCTAAGCAAGTTAAGAAATTAGAAGAGTATGCAAAAGAGCTTAATGAGAAAATGACAAAAGAATCTCCAAAAGATGATCCTCAAAAGAAGCTAAGGGAAAACCTCATAAGATTTATCATGAAAGAAAAACCCTATCAAGCTGAAGATCAATTCAAGGAGTGGTCCATCCCAACTCTCAAACAAGAAGCTAATAGATTGGAAGGATGAAGAAAGACCCTCAAATGAAACAGATTGCACCAGACTGGAAAGATACTAAAAATCTAAGTGCAGATCTTGTTTTAGATTAAACCATCCAAGCCCTCAACCAAAGGAAGAGGCAACTGCTGATGGTTAAGGAAGATCAACAAAGGGATGCTAATATGCAGGCTATCACAAATGAACCTTTGTCTGACTTCAAGCCTCAAGCTAAATCTGAAGATCCTAACAATTGGTATCAGAGTTTGGTCAGTCAAATTTGATCTAACCGTCAATTTGACATAAGAAGATCAGCTCGATCTCGTTGTTATTGTGTTACTATATGTGCTGAGATCGGAGTCTTAGTTTGTGCGGAAAATCACATTTTATGTGGTCTAAGTGTTGCGTAGGTGTGTTTGTGTTGATTTCATAACAAATTGATGGAGAGGATTGACTTTAGTCTCATAAAATGACTAAGGTAAACTCTTAAATTCATAAATTTCCTAAAAGAATTACTGGAGATCTATCAGATCTAATTGAGTCACTTATTAAGAAATTTTTACAAATTTTATAGTAAAAATTTCGTGTTTATATCAGGATATGTATCATCCTTTAAGTTTTTCTAAGGAGGTCATACACACTAAGTTTTGCTTGTCTTTGATAGTCAAAACTCATTACCTGCCTGGAGTAGTACCCTAATTTTTTTTGATAGGGAAAATACTTCCACTGATTAGTGAATCAAAAGGACTCTGTATGATGTTCAGTACAATCAGATTTAAGTATTCTTAACAACTTGCCTCTACAGACAAAATAGTTTGTACTATCTGGGATACTCAACCTCTGCCAAAGTCTGTAAAGTGTTTCTACACAAGGACTAACAAGTGTATGAGGTTTTGACTGCAAAAGGTTTAAAAACTTATGTCATTGGAAAATCCCAGTAGGAACATATGAGATGGTCTGTTAAAATTATCATACTGACATCAGACATCAGTTTGTAAGGGATTGCTATGTAAAAGGGTTGGTTTCTCTGCAACATGTCCATATCAAAGATCAAACTAGCAGATGTGTTGACAAAAGCATTTGATGCTTCCACATTTGAAAGTTTGATATCTAGGTTTGGAATGCTTAACATGAATAAAAAAAGTTTTCCTTGTAGTTCATTATAAAAAGCATTAAAATGTTTTTTGGTTGATCAACAATTACCCTTAAAAATAGTCTAAAATTGAATTTCTCAATAAGTCCTCAAAGTCTGTTTAAAGCTCCGATAGCCTAAAAATGCTGTTGTTTGGAAAATCTATCCACTGATCAGAACCTCTGATTGTGATAAAATTTGGTCACAACCACTGGTAATTTGTTCTAGCAATGGTTAGCCAGACAATTGTTTTCCATTAGTCAAGAAGAGGTTAATGTGGACAGATGATATTTGACAGTTGTTGCGTCGAATGCCACGTCATCATGACTTTTCAAAAACTCTATAAAACCCTATGTTGTCTACAAATAGAGTTTTCACCTATACTGTGCCATTTCAAAATTGTCAAAATCATTCCCTCAGAAAACCATGGCATCCAAGGCGAAATCAACACAGGAACCACCAAAACACACTCTTAACATAAAAAAATCCACAAAACTACCTTTATACTCTTGAGAAGACGAAGAAGAATACAGAGTTTTATGAAATCATTGATATTCTGTATTCCTCAAAGTACAAGACCTTATTAACCTGTAACGCACCAATATATCAAGAAGCCCTTCGAGATTTTTGGTCAAATGCCGAATTTGAGAACCAAAACAAGAAGGCTTGGGCAATCACGTCAAGAGTGGGAGGGATTTTGGTCGCAATAACCCCACAAACTATTTCAGATGTCTTTCAGACAAATGATCTCGCTGGTAAAATTTCTTTTCCTAAAAGTGAGTATCAAATTGATTTGAAAACAGAGGGTATACAGGAGATTTATCAAAAGTTATTATGAAAAAGGAAAAATTCCCACCTCCTAATGAAAGTTTTGTTTCATACCCTGCTCACTTGTGTATCTAATAAATCAACTGGTTTTGATGAAATACAATTGAAAATTCAATATTTGGGGTATGCTATTATGTCAAACACTGATTACAATTACTCCCAAATGTTGTTTAATGATTTGGTATCTAATATGGAAAACGTGAAAAATCAAAGGGAAAATGCTTTTCTAATTTTTCCTAGATTGTTAAGTTATTATTTACAAAAGAAAATTCCAAAAGAGAGTGCATAAGCTCCTGTCCAAGGTGTGCCTTTCCAAATTAAAAAGTTTATCTTCTGAAACATATACTCGCCTTATGGCCAAAGAGTCAAAAGTTTCAAAAACACAAGTAGGGGAGTCTGAGCAAAACTTAGATGAGTCCACAACTACTCCTCAGACCCCAGCTGCTGAGCCACTTCTCTTGGTGATGACAGCAGCATAACCACTGCTGTGCAACCCACACCAAAAACCACTAAAAAGACCAAAAAGAAACTTTCAAAACCCACCAAACCTATTAAAAAGGACCTTCTGGAAGATGAGATCCCAGAAGTTAATCCAGTGACAACACAAAAGTCACATGAAACCATTGTTGCTACTTCCTCACAACAGATGGAAAGATCTCCACCCAAAAACACAACTCCTCATACTTCCTCACAAAAGGAACATGTTGTAAGCACAGGGATCCCACAACTGATAACATCACCCTCATTTGAGAGTATGTTAATCTGTCCATCTCCCAGGACAAATTTGCCTTCCACACCACCCTCCACATTTCAATACATGACTATCACCACATCACTATTTGAAACCTTTGATAGTCAGTCATAAAAAGGCCACTCTCACCAACACATTACTGAGAGCATATCTTCAACAATGGCTGTGTCTGATAAAAATCAACTGGTTATCCCACAAACAGTTGAGGAGGCTACATCACTTGGATTTCATGAAATCCTTGTTGATAGTTTAACTGGTGCAGCTACTACAGATGTTGAATCCACTGATTTACATCTGGACAGTAGTTTCATATATAAGTCTCCATTAAAGGCAACCACTGTTGAGATTACTAAGGTAACTCTGCTCCAATGGGAAGACCCCAGTAAGGTTGAAGCAAGTGATAAATCACATGCTCATGATACCCTAGATAAAACTACCACCTCTAGTAGGAGTTCAGATGATCCTATTAACTTAGAAGATGAGCTAAAACATAAAGAATTGACGGACAAAGTTACAAAGATTGAGACATCAGTGGGAGATATCAAGAATGTGCTGCAACAGATGTTACTCTCTGCAAAATCTCGAAACACTGCTCAATCCTCTGCTTAAGCCACCATAATTGCAAAACAAGTGTATCCTCTGCTTCAACAACATTATCACATACGAATCAGTTACATGATTCAACAGTGTAGACATTCAAAGAAGAAGTTGAAGCAAGGTATAAAGACACATAGGAAGAGCTTAAAGATATAATGAACATTCTCATTCCTGACACTACCCATTGCACGTGTCTTCGAAAGAGTTGATGATGCCAAAAGGGGGAGAAAACTGATTCTGAGGAAAATCTTTCAGTAACTTTGCAGAAACGTCTGTTAAAGAAAAAGAAAAGGGAAGTGATGAAACCCTAAAAATTCAAGCAGATGATGAAGATACACAAATGAGGATAGTTTAAATTTAGTTGGGATAAAAGAAAGGAGATGAAGGGAACCACTGCGGTATCAAAACCACTGCTGGTATTAAAAAGCTAACCGCTGATCAGTTCAATCTCATTACCCTCATCTCAGCAACCACCTGTCAATGTAGCAGATGCTGATACTACCAAA
Source organism: Scalesia atractyloides (assembly GCA_947069175.1). Taxonomy (NCBI): domain Eukaryota; kingdom Viridiplantae; phylum Streptophyta; class Magnoliopsida; order Asterales; family Asteraceae; genus Scalesia; species Scalesia atractyloides. The sequence continues at coordinate 65,208,956 of CAMTDV010000004.1, read as the reverse complement.
AGTACAGCAGATGTTACAACAGCAGTGGTTTACAAAATTTCTCCTGCACCAAAGCTGGCTTATGCAAGAAAAAGAAAAGGAATGGCTACAGTGAACGATGATGGCGTACCATCTTTATTTGTTATCCAAACAAATCCAAAACCAGTTATCACCCATTCATCATCACTACAAATCAGTTTTGTTGAATCACTCAAAGGTCAAAATCCAAATAGAAATATTCCTATAGAAACATCATATCCTTTAGAGTTGGCTGCAGTAAAAGGAGAAATGCTATAATTCGATACAGAGACTGATCCATCCAAGAGAACCTTCCCATCTCTCCATGGCTATAGAACACCTAAAACCATTGATGAGTATTTAATATTGAAAACAAGACAAGCAAAATCCATAACAAAAGAAGAAAGCAAAGCGAAAGGTAATACCTATTAACAAGAATGCAGCAGCATGAGCTAAGCAAAGTTAAGAAATTAGAAGAGTACGCAAAAGAGCTTAATGAGAAAATGACAAAAGAATCTCCAAAAGATGATCCTCAAAAGAAGCTAAGGGAAAACCTCATAAGATTTATCATGAAAGAAAAACCCTATCAAGCTGAGGAAGATCAATTCAAGGAGTGGTCCATGCCAGCTCTCAAACAAGAAGCTAATAGAATTGGAAGGATGAAGAAAGACCCTCAAATGAAAAAGATTGCACCAGACTAGAAAGATACTAAAAATCTAAGTGCAGATCTTGTTTTAGATTCAACCATCCAAGCCCTCAACCAAAGGAAGAGGCAGCCGCTGATGGTTAAGGAAAATCAACAAAGGGATGCTAATATGCAGGCTATCACAAATGAACCTTTGTCTGACTTCAAGCCTTAAGCTAAATCTGAAGATTCTTTTCAAAGCTTTCAAGAAGTTCACCTTTTCAATTCTCATCACAAATAACTCTTCTCCTAAGAAACCCATTGAACTCAAAAATACTAAAGTGGCTTTCTAATAAAAAGACCCATGTATTGACTCTGCTCAGGTCCAATGGGAAAGTTGTGAGTATATCAAGGAAGGATAGCACTAAGCCTGAGTGTAGCTGATCTTCAAGATCTTTTGGAACTACAACTTTGCAGGGATGAGGATGATGAAAGTCCGAGAACTTTGAATCTCAATTCAAAGATTATAGGAAAAACTGATGAGACATAAAGATCATGAATAAAGAAGAGTTTTGGCATCATCTGTTCTAGGGGAGATTGTTGGGATTGAACCCTACAAAAGAACAGATGATAGAAAGCCAAAACAGGTCTGCTCTATATGATCCAGAATAAACAGTGTTTAGAACCACTCTTCACAAAGACCAGCTACCAAACCGCTGATAAATTCTAACAACTGGCTTATGCCAAAGCTTGTGAGTTTATAAAGTATGTTGAATCATCAATCCACTAATGGGTCAAAGGTCTGCTTGAAGTCAAAGGTCTGATCATCCTTTGAAGAACATCTGCCGGTACTTCATCAGAATTTATGCTTATCACAGGATAGGTCATCAGTGCTTTGCTTATCAGTGTTTATATCTATTTATCAGAGGATAGTTTAGGCAGTGGTTAGAGTTTGTTATTATTGTTAGCTGTCACTGTCAAGGCGATGTCAGCATAGACGATCAGTGGTTAGGAGTTGTACTATAAATGGAACAGTGCATGTACTGTTCTATTGAGCTCACACATTCTTAGTTTCGTACTATCTTTCTGTGTAGCTCGGTATGAGGGGGAGCTTAGTGATTCGTACATGTATTTACTTTGTATTTGATGTCAATCTTTGGAGTAATGAAAACATGTTATGATGAAAACTATTCTCTCGTTGATTGGATTGTAAAGTTTTAACTGTTCTTCCGCTGCAAAGTTCTTATCGAGTTATCATTCTGTTATCAATTTTGTTAAAACTATTCAATCAATTCAAACTTAGATCCTAACATTCATTTGATGTATGTGAATCTTGTTTACAAGGCAAAATGACTAAGGCACCCTTTAGTGGCACCTTTGAAATGGCAAAGGACTTATTAGGTATCATACATTCGGATGTTGTGGTCCTTTTAAGCCAATGACTAGGATGGTGAAAGATACTTCATTACTTTTACCGACGACTATAGTCGTTATGGTTATGTGTATTTACTAAGACACAAGGATGAAGCATTTGAAATGTTCAAAGACTTCAAAAGTGAAGTAGAAAATCAACTCAAGAATTAATCAAAATCCTTCACACCGATAAAAGAGGTGAATACCTTAGTGACGCTTTTCAAGATCATCTTAGGAGTTGTGGGATCATCTCAAACTTACTCCACCTGGAACACCACAACATAATGGTGTGTCTGAAAGGAGGAATCGAACTCTATTGGATATGGTTTGATCTATGATGGCTAGAAGCACATTACCTTTATCAATTTGGGGTTACGCTCTGCTCTCCGCGACCCTATACTGAATATGGCCCCAACCAAGAAAGTGGATAAGACACCTTTTGAAATATGGCATGGAAGGGCTCCATCATTATCATATTTGAAGGTATGGGGTTGTGAAGCTTATATGAAGCAATAACCCCAAACAAATTGGAAGTACGATCCACTAAGTGTATCTTTGTAGGATATCCTAAAGATGATATAGGATATTACTTTTATGATCCAACAGAGCAAAAGGTATTTGTTGCTCGAAAGGGTAAGTTCTTGGAAGCTAAGTTCCTTATGGAAGGAACTAGTAGTAGAACAGTTGAACTTGATGAGGATCAAGAACCACAAGCCATACACGTTTGGTTGATACTAGCACTCAACAAGAGGTTGTTGAAGAGGATCAAGTGGTTGATCAATACACACAAAACGTTCGCAGATCTGGTAGAATTAGTAATCCACCCGAAAGATATGGATTTTTCATGGATGGATGCTACGTGGTAGATTCGGATGAACCAACCACATACCATGATGCAATGTTACAATCCGATTATGACAAATGGCTTGAAGCCATGAACGTAAAGATGCAATCCATGTATGACAACCAAGTATGGGAATTGGTTGTACCCCTCTTAACTCCAAAGTAGTTGGAAGTAAGTGGGTTTTCAAGAAGAAAACCGATATGCATGGTAACTTGGATACTTATAAAGAAAGACTTGTAGCAAAAGGTTTCACTCAAACTCAAGGGGTTGATTATGATGAGACCTTCTTGCCCGTGGCGATGCTAAAGTCAATTAGGATATTATTTGCCATAGCTGCATATTACGATTATGAGATTTGGCAAATGGATGTCAAAACGGCTTTCCTCAATGGATATCTTAATGAAGATGTCTATATGGTTCAGCCTGAAGGTTTTGTTGATCCAAAACATCCTAACAAAGTATGCAAGTTAAAGAAATCAATATATGGATTGAACAAGCATCTAGAAGTTGGAATCATCGTTTTGATGAAGAAATTAGGAATTTTGGATTCTCAAGAACGCCGATGAAGCTTGTGTGTATAAGAAGGCTAGTAGGAGCATCATCACTTTCCTAGTACTGTATGTCGATGACATTCTACTATTTGGAAACGATATTCCAACCATGGAAGGTGTTAAAACCTGGCTTGGAAGTTGTTTTTCATTAGGATCTTGGTGAAGCCGCCTATATTTTGGGAATAAAGATCTATAGGGATAGATCAAGGCGCTTGATAGGTTTAACCCAAGTGCATACATTGACAAAGTCTTGAAAAGGTTCAAGATGGAGAACTCTAAGAAAGGTTTGGTACCTATTCTAAGAAAGGTTCAATATTGAGCAAGAAAGAATGAAAGGAGTCCCATATGTGTCTGCTATAGTACCCATCATGTATGCAATGATAGCCCTAGACCGGAGTGTCATGTGCCTTAAGCATGACAAGTAGATCCAGCAAAATCCAGGAACAGTCATTGGATGGCTGTTAAAAGTATATTGAAATACCTTAGAAGGACTAAGGATATGTTTCTAATATATGGATCTAGTGAAGAGGAACTCGTTGTAAAGGGTTACATGGACGCGAGTTTCCAAACTGATCAGGATGGTTCTCGATCACAATTTGGGTATGTCTTCATTTTGAATGGAGTTTCAATCTCTTAGAAGAGCTCGAAGCAGGATGTTGTAGCATTGTCCACTACATAATCAGAATACATCGCCACTTCATTGGCAGCGCAAGAAGCTGCATGGTTGAAGAAATTCATTACCGACCTAGGGGTAGTCCCTACCATTCAGGATCCCCTAGAAATCTTTTGTGATAACGAGGGTGCGATTGCACAAATTAAGGAACCTCGTGCACATCAAAAGACTAGGCACATTGAGCGGAGATTCAACTACATAAGGGATGAAGTTGAAAAGGGAAAGATATGTATTCGCAAAGTTCACACAGATCAAAACATTGCGGATCCTCTCACGAAGCTCCTTGAATGCCAAAGCATGAGGGTCATACTTGTGCCTTAGGACTCGATACTCACTTAGATTGGATTTGATCTACTTAGTATTTGGATATCGAAACAATTGTTACTATGACTCATTTAATGATTATGGCATTTTGAGTTATATTCCATTTTAGCATGTTTAAATCCATGAATAAGTTAATTATTCTAAATGTCCGTAGTCGATCATATTTGTGGGAACAAATATGAAGGTAAGAGTATTATGAACTCGATTGGTGGATATTCATTAGGTATGAATATAGAGCAAAGTGTTGCTGCAGCAAAAGTTGGATACAAATATTGGACTGACCCGCTCTCAAATATACTACATGGAATCTTTGTGATTGATCATAAGTAATTTTTGAGTAAAGGCGAATATCATAGTATCCTATGACCTGAGATACATATTGGGTCTTGATATTCACCAAATGTTATACTTTGACTTAGTTCTTCGCTGTTCTGAAACATGGCAGTACATAAGGCTAAGCTCAGGTATGGTACAAGGTGATTGAGAGAGACATATGTAGTTAAGATGGGATTTGTTCCTCTTATTCGTTGAGAGTAAGATGTCTAAGGTCGGCTAAAGTTAAATCAACAGAGAATGATCACTCTATGTCTCTGGATTTGACATGACATCTGTAACGAAAGGATAAATGTTTGATTCACCTAAATCATGTTCAAGTAAGGGACTTGAAAGGGATGATGTTATTGAATGGCACTTCGTCATACTTATTAGGGTAGCAAACCGTTTTTAGGCGGTATATACTACTTGCATCAATCTTCTATGTATCTAATGCAAGTGGAGATTGTTGGAATCGATATGCCCAAGACACATATTAAATTGATGTGACTAGTATTATAATCCAAGTCGGGTCATACCCAATAACAAGCTAGACAAACACTTATAATATTTATTTATGATATGATCAAACAAATAGATATTAACACTTAGAATATTTAGAAATTGGTTTTCTAAATAATTGCACTTGAGTAACTAATAAATTATATGGATAATTTATTTTGAGAGCATATTTTATTTTGTTATTTAATGGGTTAAATAACATTATAAAAGGTTATGAGATATTGCATAAAGTCTTGTAAACATATGATGTTAATTTTATAAAAGTTATAAAATAATACAAGACATAATTTAAAAGAAAAGAATTTGAATATTCATGCAATATCTTGCAAATCTTACAAGATCTCACACAATCCAAGATTAGATTATGTAAGGTATATGGATATCTTGGATGATTTGGTAAGATCTCACACAATCTCACATAATCCAAGATAAGATCTTATAAAGATTACATAGATGATTTGGTGAGATCTTTACAAATCTCAAATAATCCAAGAAAAGATCTTACAAGAGATTATATATATGGATGATTTGGTGAGATCTAAAGACATTCTTACACACACTCTTTCTCTCATTAAAAATCAAGTGCAAGAACTCTAAGAAATACTCTCAAAATTTCGGCCAAGGCGGTGAATCAAGAGGGTGTTCAAGTGAGTTCATACAAGTAAAAAATCCTAGCAAACATAAGGTGTTTGTTGGGAGGCTTGGGGTATACAAGCTTGAGGTCTTCTCCTTTGAAGATTCCATTCAAGAACATCATCTTCTTCATATCTCTTGCCATTTGGAAGGTAGTATTCTTATAACACTCTATGGTTATGTTTTTGATAGCATGCATATTCATATATGGATCCGGGTTTTGGTTTTACATATAAAATGGGTTTTATATCTTGTAAGTAACATGTTTTAAAAAATATATATTCCGTTGCGTTTTTCATTTTATATGATTTAAAAATGACTTTGATAAACATGTTAAAACCCCAACATGTAAACGCATTCATCGGTAAAAAAATCATCTAAAAACCTACAACAACTACTCAATCAAAAATTAACAACATAAACACATTCATCACTAAAAAAATCATCTAAAAACCTAAAAAAAACAACTCCTCAATCATCAACCGAAAACATAAACTATCAATTTCAATAGATTTCAACAACATACCGAAGGCAGATAGCTTCCAACATATTCAAACCACATCTCCGCTTCACGAGCTTCATCGATTGTCTCCGTTCTCGTAAAATCAATAAACCTCACCACTTCAAACTCGTAATCGATATCGATTCCTGTCGCAACCCCCGACCCCTACCCCGGGAGCGGAGTCGCGATAACCGCCGACAGGTGATACCGGTGTTTATTAATTTGGCAGCATAATTAAAACATTAGGATCGTAGTTAGGAAATAAATTTCAGAGTTTCAAAACACCACACTTTTATAAATAAACAAATGGGAAAAAGCCCATGTTTCCATTACAATACATTTGTAGGGTAAACCCTAATTTATGAAAAACATAAACTCCATTTTATTTAGGTAACTTGTATAGCCACTTTTTTAAGCTTTCAGTGCTCTCCAACTGGCTTCTATTAGTTTCACATTAAGTTACCTGAAACGCATTTTAAAAACATTTTATCAGCAAGAAATACCTAGTTTAATCAAACAAGTTTTATAACTTTACAGTATTGAGAGCATCAACGATTACAATGTTTATATCTACCAATTACTCATTCAGTACTGTCAAACCTGACTTGTGGTCATGTTACTCATTGGTTAACTCATCGTCAAATAGTAACATATTTAAAGTAATGTATACAAAACCCCAACATACCGGCAGTAATTGTAGAATACATATACTCAATCACTGTTAAGCATAACTAAAACATTTGAGGTTTTGGTAAAACAGTTTGACTTACAAAAAGATTTACAAAAAGAGAATGTACTCACATTGAAAACTTAGGTATTCCTATGGTCTTTCTGGCGATAATTCCTGATTACTTCCTGGAATTTCTATTAAAGCATACAATGTACACGTGTTAGTAAATTAACCTAAGTCACTGTAGCCATACAACACGAGACAGAACCCCAACGAATCTTAGTCAGGTAAAGCCTTGATATGCGTCGGTGGGTCCTAAATCAATCGGGTAGGATGCCCATACAACACAAGATAGAACCCCAACGAACTTCGTCAGGCAGAGCCTTGACATGCGTTGGTAGGTCCTAAATCGGGTAGGGTAACGAATTAGTGATCAGGGGTTAAAATACTTACAGCGGGCAACGTTTCGTAGGTTTAGGGTTTAGGGGGGTGTTGTTCAGAGAAACGGGATACGAGAGAGTATACGATCAGAGAATTCGATCGAAAATGAGCAGAGACTTCAGTCCCATACTGCTCTATTTATACCCAATTTTGGTCTCCCCGCGCATCACGCCAGCTTCTCGGATCCCCGCGCGTGGCGCGACAGCTACCCTCTAGGGCTAGATTAGCCTTGTCAAGGGGCATAGGCTTGACACTTGTCGAAAATGGAAAAACGCTTATCCGGTGTCTCCCGCGTGTCGCGCCAGAAACAGGGAGTTCTGGCGCGTGGCGCCTGGGCGACCCGGGTGAAGTTTTCTCGTTTTGCGCGCCGAGTCTCGATTTGCGTGACTGGTTCTTCGTTTCGGCTTGGTTTAGGGTGTTTTGGAGAGTTGTTACACTAAGTTAGGGTTTGACCAAGGTTTAGGTAGGTTTTATATGGATCCATTTTTTTGGTTGGGTCGGTTAGGATATTCGGGCTTCACTGTCAATAATTTTAACCCGGAATTTTGAGCGGGAAAATGGAATTAAGGAGCTCTAATAACATGCCACATCAGCTCAAATTCTTTCATTTATTATATATAATAGATAAAGATATACGAAAAGCAACGTCACACACATATGCGAAATGGTACGGTAAACAATCAACTGCAAATAGTTCATCTATGTAACCTAACTAGTAAATTTCTCTGCACGTTGCGCGAATGTCGAAATGGAAAGTAACTTGAATTTATACAGCCTAATGAAAACGTATTATGTTGGACAAGACTTATTTTTGAACAAAATTTACATCAAAACAAGACCAACTGAAAACATATAAATTTTACATGCTAGTTACGATGTTGCCATTAAGAATAACAATGAAGTTAAGTTATCATTTTGCAAGTTAATTACAATACAAGCATTGAATTCATGTATTGTTTGAACATACATGTGCAAGGATTGGCTGGGTGCTTCTTTTGTTTTCCTCAATTCTTTAAAAATGACAAAAGAAGTGATATATAATAAGTAATGTTATGTTATTATTTAGGTTTTCATTTAGATTTTTATCAGATTTGATTTAATGGATCTAGAGGAATTATGATTTAAAGATTAAATTATCTTTTTTTACATTTTCAAGATTTTTACTTAGTTATACATTTAGACAAAATTGATACAACAAGCAAGACACAAGACTTCATATGACTAATTTTCTAGACATTCTATAACAACTATATGAAACTCGATTGGTAATATTAATCCTTGATGACTCTAAACCTTAAAAACCTTCATACAGTTTTACGGACCCAATACCCCCTAAAGCGGGGTTTAAACACTAGTTATTATATTAAAACACAATTTTACATAGCAGTCTCTAAAGGATAAGAGTATACATAAAAAAAATGAACAACGGGTTAAGTTACTTTCTTATGTACATTGTTATCTAGCATCCGTTGCTTATTTATATGTGTAATAGACGAAAAGCAACGTCACACACGTATGTACATTTAACCCGACTTATTTGCGAAATAAATTTACGTCGAAACATAAACCTTATATTTATACAGACGCGTAAAAAAGTATTGTTTTCTTAACTTAAAGAATGGTATGGTGCGTTACTACAGTGTCGAAACAAAAGTAACTCGAATTTATATCGTCTAATGAACACGTATTTATGTGATCCAACTTGTTTTCGAACAAAAATTATCTCAAAATGTAGATCAACTAAAAATGTACATAAAAATAAACATGAAAACCTATTATATAGGACCCAATTAAAATCTAAAAAAATCACTCCAAAACGTAAATAAAGTAATAAACTTGAATTTACACCGACACGAGTTAATAAAAATAAGCACACATAAAACTCCCTTATCAAGTCCATGGCTTTATAGCCTAATGACATATTGAGAGTGAGATAAGACTTTGTGACCAATAGCTTCTGGTTTCGATTGCCACAAGTGGGGAGGGTTTCCCATATTTATTGGGTTTACTCCAAAATTGGTATATATGCATTATGCCTGGTGGAGATGGATATGATCGGTTGGTTTCGCTGGTGGCACGATAATACTACAGTGGTCCGTCAGTGATCCATATTTGTGTTAAAAAAAACTCCATTATCAAGTCTTTAAAAAGTTGAGGATTATAAGTGTCGATACTGAAAATTGAGGATTAAAAGAAAAAAAAAGACACTGAAAGATTAAAAAAACAAATAGCCAATCAGAAAAATCTCCTATAGACACGTGACTTCTGTTTGTAAGTATATACAATACAATACAACTAGGATTTCCCAATCGCGTGTTATCGCGGGAAAATCGCGTACGAACCAAACTATAAAGGCCAGTATAAAGATGCAAAAGATAAATGTGTAAGAACCAAAATTCAAACAATATGTAACAAATGTAAAATTTATATACCTTATGTAGCTTTTCTAAACAAAAAATAACAAATGAAAATTACATAATGAAAATAAAAATGTTAGGGTAAAAACGTTTATTATTATAGTATATAGCGCTAAGTTGAAACTTCAAAAAGTAAAAAATAAAATAAAAATAAAACATTGTAGCCACTACACTACTTTTGTGATGTAAGTTAATATAAGTTATAGTGTAACGTGTTGCAGTGGGTCGGTTTAACCGTAGATAAAAAAACACGTAACAACAATAAAACATAAGCGTCGTACGATTTTAAATAGCAAATGATTTAAAACTTCTAAAACAACCGGTTAGTTTAAAGTAATGTTACATAAGTTAATGTCAAAACGTAGATAAAAATAATTAATGTGCACCGTTAATATTATTTAAAACGATACATAAAAAGATAAAACATGTAAAAAACCATTACATCGTAATGGACAATTTTTTAAAACTTAAAGCGGTGACTTTATGAAAGTTTGGGGATTATAGTGTAAAGCGGTTTAAAAGTGGTAAAAAAATAATTTTATTCAAATTTAGAGAATGCTTGATAAATTTGTTAAAATTCTAAGGGATAATAATTCAAATTTCCACACTATAAATTTCCAACATTATTATACATAAAGGAGTTGTACTTGAGGTTTGGGAGTTTTCAAATTAAATTTGATATTATATTTTCAACCAAAAGGTATTTGATTTATTACTTTTAACCCAACAGTTTTAATATTTGTAAATTTAACCTCACAACTTATTTACTTTCTACTTTTCATATTTTGCAAAATTTTTTGTTTATGTTTCGCTCGAAATTTTGCGAGTTAACACGGTGCAACGTGCGTATATAGTTCAACGTTTTTACGTTTTCTTCTAAATTTTGTGAGTTAACACGACGCAACGTGCGTGTGTGGTTCAACGTTTTTACGTCATCTATTTTTTCCTGTTTGACTTAGTTATTACTTTCTATACTTTACGTTTCGGTCTATTTCTTCACATTAACACGTCGCAACTTCAATGTTGGTGGTCGTTTTTAGTGGTGTGGCATTGGTGATATTTCTTACGGTTTTACGCCCCTACCACTACACGGGGGCCTTAATACTAGTTAGTTAAAAAAACTAACAAAATTTGAGGTTTCAAAAGTGTTAGAACAAAAATGTTTGTGGTAAAAAATAACACAAAAAAATGGCCATGTGATGTTTACAAATGCCAATAAAAAATGAATAAATTTCTAAAATGCCATCAAAAGAAAAGTTAATCATATTAGTGTAAATGACATTTTTATAATAAAAAAAAATAAAGATGATTTTGTGTAATGTAGCTAAAAGATGTTGTTTAACATATTATATACTCTTATACAATTAGCAATTTGGGTTATGTCTTATTTGTTTAAATGTCACACCCTTTAGTTTATTTTACTCACACCCTTTCATTTTATATTATATATTATATTATATAATACTAAAAAAGTAACTTAATACATGATGGTTTGGATCATACCCTTTCAAAAAGTTACAACTCTCAAACTATTTTTAAAATGTGTCACACCCCTTCAAATGTTACAACTCTTCAAACTATTTTTAAAATGTATCACACCCTTCAAAAAGTTAGAACTCTTTAAACTAATCACACCCACATCAAAAAAGTCCCAACCCTTTAAACTAATAACACCCCGTCAAAAAGTCACTTATTACACCCCTTACAAAAAGTTACAACTTTTCATACATTGTATATACATAAAAAAAACAACATAATTTCTTATGAAATGAGGGGATAAGTATATTGTTACAAAATATAATAATAAAATGAAGTATTACAACGGTTCATCAGAGGCATCCCACAAACTACATGTGACTAAACATTCATACGAAACAATATCAAATAAAGGGACATCTGCGTTTATCAAAGAGATTAAAATTCTTTATATATAACTACTAAACCAATTATGTTTAAAAGAATTCAATTCAATGATCCTATTATTTCTTATATTTGATAATTATTATTATGATTTGAAGGACTGAATCAAATTTTGAATTGGATCCATATATAAAAATCCTAAACAGAAGTGACGCATCGAAACAATTGCGGCGATTATTTCCGACTACACCAGATTATCCAACCGAATAACCAGAAAATGAACGTTCCATCCGTCACAACCCAACAACAACTTTTGTTTAATATAATATTTTTAATATTTAAAATCATATTTGTTTTTCAAAATAAGACAAATTATTTTAAAGATCTATTTTGTTTTAGTTTGTTTAAATTCACACATACTTTTAAAAGATTTTAAAATAAGTTAAGATATTTTCAAAATCAAAATTATAAACATTTAATTCCAACATATATAAAAAAATAATCAATTCGTAAAAAAAACCTCGATTGTTAGTAAATTTTGAATAATAAAATACATGTTAGATATCATGTTAAAACCAAGCCTGTACGTTTTATAGCATAAACTAAAGAATTTTCGCAGCGCATGTAGCGCTGCTAAAGACTTTCATAATCAATATCTCGACGCAACGCGCGGGGTGACATGAACTCGTATTATAAAATAATATAATATAGAGTAAATTGCCAAAATCGTCCCTAAGGTTTGGACGTGTTTGCTATTTTCATCCAAAACAACTTTCTTTTTTATCATATTGTCCTTTACTTATGGGATTTTTTGCCATTTTCATCCAAACGTCTAACTTTTTTTGCCAAAATCGTCCCTGAGATTTAGGATTTTTTGCCATTTTCATCCAAATGTTTGATAGAAAAAATAAAGCAAATTAGATGTTTGGATAAAATGGCAAAAAATCTCAAAAGTGAAGGACTATTGTACAAAAAAGTTGTTTTGGAAATGACAAACATGCTCAAACCTTAGGGACGATTTTGGCAATTTACTCTAACAATATAATATGTTAAAAAAATACTCACTATTATCATAATTCAACAAAAATAACCGACCTTACTGCAAATCAGGGGCAAAGGTAGTGTATAAGCAGGGGTATCCCCGTGCTACCCCTCAACTCCTTCGTAGTGTAAAAATACCTCATAACTCCGTCCCCATAGTGTAAAAATATCGTTCAACTATGTTTACGCAGTGTAAAATTTTATTATTTTTGGTGTTATCAACGATACCTCTGATGAAATCTTTTCTAAATACCCATAAATTTTTAGGTTAAATTAGTTCCGCCAACGATACAAATTAATTTTATAGTCAACGTCACTTAAAATCTAAAATAATCGTCTAACACGACGAAAAACATGCAAGCACAAGCATCCATACGTGGTCGTTTTAAATAGCATCGCACATTCGCACATGCTACCCACTTGAATTTGTATTTTGTCATTTACGTGATAACTCTTTTATATTGATTAATTTTTGGTAAGGTGTAGGGTCATGTTCTTTTAATTTTTGGTTAATAATCATATTACTTTCCGCTTGAAGAATTACTTATATTCGACAAATATCATATTTTATTTAAGTGTAAATAAAGGGAAAAAAATATGACATTATTTTTTGTCATTCACTTCTCAGATATTTACAGTATTCGCTTTTTTCTATTCTTTATGAAATTAGGGTTTGTAATCTTGTTTTTCATCTTGAAACAAGATCTAGTGTCTTCCTGTGACTGTGAGTTTAATTGTGCGAATTATTGTATTGATAATCTGCTGAGAGTTGAGTGATTTGTATCTCGTATCTTGAGGGTTGTATCGTAGTAACTGAGAATAAAAGATATCTTTGGTTTGGGTACAGTTATGTTCAGATTTTGAAGAATCCATGATCTATGACAGATACCTCTCAATGAAGTGTAAATTTTTTAGTTTTTTTTTTACGTTTAATGTATTCTAATATCCCTAATCGAACATTAGGATGCTCCTAAATGCAATACTAGAGAGAGATGAGAAAGAAAATGATATATAATAAAGAAATAAGAGTTAAAATACCATAGGTGAGCTTTCAAAGGTAGAGAAACCTTGACGAAGAAGAAGAAGAGTGTGGTTAATGTTATTATTAAAAGAAATTTATTTCTTAAAATATGGAAAAGGTATCCAACCCACGTGACACCATTACCTATTTTATTTAATGTTTCCTGTTTTCTTTATTATTTATCAAAATGGCACTCACTTGATGTCCATTTATTTATCTTCGACATTTATATTTTTCTTTCTTCTAGAGCTTATTATTAGTAAGAGCATCTTATCCTAAATTATTTCTTTGTATTTTAACTTTCTTCTAGAGCTTATTACTTATAAGAGCATCTTATCATAAATTATTTCTTTGTATTTTAAACATGTAATGACTAGATAACACTTTTTGTCATACAAATATGCTTTATTGTTAGGAGTACATAGTAATAAAAACCTTAAACATTTAATAAATTACAAAATTATAGTTCATGATGAGTTAGTAGTACACATTAGAAAATATAAAAACTGATATTATTGTGATACCCAGAACGAAACCAGCTACACTTTGAATGGTCCTAAACTTTAAAGCATGCTTAACACATTAATTGTTTGTAAACCTTAAAAACATGTGTGACTTGTGTGCTATGCTAAACGATATCTGTTATGTCTCGGAGAAATCCGAGAGCACGTCATGGTTAACATGACACTATTAAGGGCCAACGTTGTGAGGTTGGTGTCCTTAGCCTGTAACAACGTGTTAAACGGGAGCTTTCCGTTTAACAACGCATTAAACATTTGACAATGATTGTTAGGCCTTTGGTAGGGCTATTTAAGATTCTGAGTTCATGAAACATCTTAATTATGTGCTTTAGACCATGACATAATATTTGAAGCAAATCGGAGCTCGGGTATGCAAAAAGACGCAGTTTCCCCGGTTAGGGACACGCCTTTGTTTTGAAAACAACACAAGGCAACCAAACATACAAGGAACGGTCAATCAAGCCTAAAAACACTTAAATTACCCTAATACGAGCCTATTATGATTAAAACGTAACCGGGTTCGGATTTCGAGACGCTTATGCATGGTTTTCAAAACCGAGTCTTTTAACACTAAAAACACGAAAAAAGGAGCCGTTTCGCAAATCGGGGATGCATGTGGGACCCGAAAACGAACCTAAACGCAAAACCGAAAATAAACATCATTTTTTAACCTCGAATTTCGAAGCACGACAAAGCATAAGTGGGGTAGGGGTGCCCCCACTTGAAACCGTCCCCATTATATATTTCTTTTTTTTCTTTTTTTTTAATTCATTTTCATCACAAATTATGTTCAAATTCTTCAATATATCAGCTGATCTTCAACTAAACAAGCCAAACAAAGGTATAATTCAAGTTTCATGTGATTATAATGATGATTTCTTATGCAAACATGAACTAGCTTAAGAAAGCCCCTTTTAATCAATGATTAGGGATGATTTAAACATGATTCTTGGCTAAAAAAGAACACATCAGGGATTCCTTGATGTTATATGATAGCCAAGATCATAAAACTTCGGTTTTTGATACTCTAATCGACCACTATTCGACCAAAATCGATTAACAAAGTTCTAAACCGAAAAACTACGAAACAAGTCTGATTGACATGATTACGGCATGGTTGGATTGTACTTGATGTGTAGGTACTGAATATAGCACCCACACACCTCTGGACTCAAGAGAAATGCCCGGAATCGAAGCTTGTGCTAGGTATAACGCCCGAAACCCTGAACTAACGTAGGCAAAATATTGTTTGGTCAATAACTTGGTCCGTGATACTTGGATTGAGCTGAAATTTAGTGTGGTGATGTAGGATATTGACATGAATGTCCACGTAAAAGTTTATAAGTTTTGGAATTTCCTATGATTTTTGGTGAAATTTTTTTACAGTTTTACCAAAAGAAATTCGGAAAAAATATCAAACGGAATCAATAAATCACCAAACTTTACAAAAACACTAAGGAACATATAGGCAATGTTCTGGGAAGTTTGGGAGTTCATTGATTGAATTTTGATTCGGATTAAAAATCCGCGTTTTTTGGGAGTTTTCGGTGGCCGAAAACACACTGAAACAAAATCGGAAAATCCCGAATTTTTGCAGGGAGTTTCTGGACATATAAGGAGTTTAATGGAACATTTTGAGAATTTTTAGACACCGGATGATAAGCGATGTAAATTATTTGGTTAAATACTGTTTTACAAATAAATTATTTAAGTTATAACAATAACTTTACAAATTCCCAGAATATTCTTCCTTAAATCTATATATTGTTACTGATTTGTATAAAAATTTCCAGAATTTTATAAAATACCTAGACCAAATATTATTTTTCGGCTTTTAAAACAGTTTATTTTAAACTAAATTCGACAGTTTACCTTGTAACGAACCTGCCGGAACCGGGAACTAACTGAACCCGACATTTACTATAATTGTAACACCAGGAGCATTCTGGGAGATTCCAGTGTCATTTGGACACGAGGGGTGTGTCCAATGCCAGTTCAGGAGAACCCCCGACGGCAAAGTGGAAACTCAATTTTGGGCAACCTGGACTCCCCAAACGCCCAAACTCCCTTAACGAAAAGTTAATCTTTCTTAAATAAAAACATGTTGACACTATTGGTATTCACGTACCATTAACCGGACATGTCAAACTACTGATTTTGGCTGGCACGCGTAACGGTGCCCAGAAGGCAAACTGAAAACTGATACTACCGTGACATCCATTACCATATCAGTGTCCTATAGACTCAATCCAGGGTGACAACTCATAACCAGGTCCAAGTTATAACCATTATCGGCTTAGATACTGATTTGAGACCCTACTTGCATGCGTGTTATTAAAGCTGATCCCGTTGGTTGATCACTCTTTGTTGAGACTACTACTTTCACTGAGTTTCACTCCCCCACTTTTAAACTGTTTTCTGTTTTCTGGGGTGATTTGCATGTTACAAACTATGTTAATTGCACCAACTTGTGATGATGTGAATTACCTAACACACGAACTATCCCCACTACAAGTGATAAACGTAAGCGTGGGCAGTGAATAGTACTATTGGTCTGACAAACCCACTTGCGACCACCGGACTGTGTGTCAGCAAACAGTCAACTGCACGTGTCCTAAAGTTGATATGTTGTTAGGCATAACTGCATTGGGGCGTTGAACTGCACGTGACGCAGTTGGAGGGCTGGGGGTGTCTGCGTGACACAGCCTGGCGGGCTGAGGTGTCTGTGATGACACGACCCTGGGCGTACCGAAGTATATGTGGTGATACGGTTCGGTTAAAACATTCAAGGTTTCACTTGTACACTCCTGTAATTCCATCTGTGATCTGTGACACATGCAATTAAACTTGTTAAAACATTTTGCTACGAAACAACTAAACCAGTGAAACTCACTGGCTTGTTTAGCTGACCCATTTTAAAACTAACATGCATTTCAGGCAAAGCAAAACAAGAATAAGGAATTTGCATGTGGAATGGCTTGAGTAGCGGACAGTAGCAGAATAAAAGCTATAGTGGCTTGTAGTACCGCACTTAAAACTTATGGGTTGTAATATGATACTTGAAGTATGTTGTAACAGATGTTCCCTCTTTATATGTTATAACGTTTTTAAATTATGAGGAACTACCATGTGTCTGCCGCACCCTGCAATTGTCTTCCGCTGCGAGTCGGGGTGCGACAGAAGATGGTATCAAAGCCATCGGTTATAGCGAATTAGGTATCCTTAAAGAACCTAGACTATAATCCCAAGTTTAGTTTCCCCACACTGAGCACCTCTAGAGACTGAGTAGTGTGGCTATTACCAGGATGGCCTTGTGGGGCAAATAAAGTATTGTGGTCCGGAACACAATAATTTATCTGCTCATACTTGGGAGTTCTGGGAATGTCATTGAGATAGGAAGGGGATGCATCTACTAACATCACCGACCATGTATAATTTTTAAAATCTTAAAATCAAAATTTTGTGCAATACGTGCTTATGTGTGTATCTCTGGAATGTTGATTTTTGGTTATGCCGGTCAGTAGAATCCGTGTTGTATGTTGTCTTTCTTGGCAGGTACCATTGTCGCGTCATGGAGTTATCAGACTGCCTCCCGTACGAGACAGATCCTGAGGAGGATCCACTTATGCCCCTTTTGTCGTCGAGTAACGAGCCGGATCAGTCCGGTTATTGTTGTGGTAGTTACCCCCTAGAGCCCGTACTAGGCGCGAGGGAGAGGTCTCGAGCACCTATCATTCTCCATCTCACCACTCTACTAGCTCCTCGGAGCGTAGTCGTACCCCTGAGGTAGTTATTCAGGTAGGACCCTATACCCCGGAGCCCTACTCCTGTTATGGAGCATTGGGAGTGGGAGCCGATAGCACATCGTCTACCTACACCAGAGACTCCCCCTGAGCCTTATACTCCTTCTACCCCGAGCACTTACTCACCATCTTTACCTAGTTCTTTTGAAGTACTCGCTATTAGCCTCCGACAGACGGCTCGTCGGAGGGTACCCGCACGTGTACCTGTTTTCAAACCACCACTCCCCGCTGTTCACCCGATACCAGTACCTTTGGGAGCATGGCAGCAGGTCACTGCCCGTTTCATCACACCACCTAGGGAGGACCTTTCTCCTTTTCACACCTACGAGCGAGGTGGCCCTTCTCACCCGTTAGAGAGCCATCCCCACCTGTATGGGGCGTACCATTCCCTCATCAGGAGGCACCTGCTCCTCTCACCGAGAGCAGTCTAATAGGCTTTCTATTTGAGCAGATTGCGGCATTACGGATGGCGTGCAACGAGGATGAGTAGCACAGGAGGTCGATGGGAGATTATCTGATCGTCTTACAGCACAGCAGGGTATGGGTTATGTTCATCATGAACAGGACCATTTTCGGGAGATGCTATATGGATGCATCGGTGCCATCGTAGGTCTGGTGGCAGGTTTTGTGGGTTTGGCATGTTGGCTATAGCGTTAGTGGTATGGTTTTCTTTTCAGTTTAGATAGATATGATATATCTTTTGCACATCCTACCTAACACCGGGTTATGTCCATGTCAAGGTGGTGATGTAGTCGTAGTGTTTCCATGTTTTCATAGTTAGTACTTTTGTTGTATCGGGTATGTACGTCACTTCGGTGACCAGTTTTGACAGCACATTTAAGCACTAGCCCTTATGGGTTAAGTCTATGTGCACATTTTGACAGTTGTATGATGACGGATATTATGACATATATGATGATGATTTTGGATATATGTGTTGTGGGTTCATGTGTGTGATGATATTGTGTGATATGTGATGATTGAACATGTGACATTGATGCATATATATATACTGTTTATAATAGAATGGCCCCTAAACGCGCACCACAAATGACGGAGGCAGAAATTGCCTAAATGATAGCGCAACAACTTCAGGCAGTTATCCCCAAAATCGTGGCACAGGTTAGCGCTGGTATTAATGCTAACCCACAACCGAACCCGCAACCAGGGCCGGTAGGTCCAAACAATAATCAAAACAATGTTAGACCGGTTTGCACGTATAAGCACTTTATGGAGTGCAAACCAATGGAATTTAGCGGGATTGAAGGACCGAATGGGTTAGTGAAATGGATCGAGAAGTCGGAATCAGTAATCAACATAAGTAATTGTCCCAGTGACTGTGCGGTTAAGTATACTACTTGTACCTTCACCGGCCATGCCTTAAACTGGTGGAACACCATCGTTCAATCTCGCGGGCAGGCCGAAATTAATGCTATGACATGGGACGATCTTAAGTCACTAATGATGGAAAAGTTTTGCCCGACCAACGAGATTCAGAAGCTTGAACATGAGTTCTGGAACCTGCAGATACAAAGGGCTGATCATGCAGGTTACACCAACCGTTTCAATGAACTGGCACGCATACTGCCGGACATGGTCCGCCGGAACATAAGCAGATCGAAAGATATATCTGGGACTGGCCCCAGAAGTGAGGAGTATTATTAACTCGGTGGAACACCTGACTATGCACGGAGTGGTAGCCAGATCAGGTACTGTTACGTACGATATGGTTAGACGTAGGATTTTGACGATGCCTGGAGAGCAGGCCGGTAATAAGCGAGGAGCCCCAGAAAGTAGTCAAGCAGGGGCAACAACAACAAAGAGAGGGAAAGCACCCAGTCAGAGTTATGCCATGACTACCCCAACTGGTAACTCTTGTAGCTACAAAGGGAAAACCCTAAAGTGTGCACTCTCTACCACTATGGTGCATGCCGAGCAGTGATATGCTCGAGGTGTAATAGAAGTGGGCATGATGCCCAAAACTGTAGTGTGTTCATGGAACCCAACCCAAACCAACCCGTTTCCAACCCCCTGGGCCTCAACCTCGGCAGCAGCGACCACAACAACCAACACCACAGGTTACTTACCCCCGTACGTGCTTCAGATGTGGCAGTACGGAGCATTTCCAGAAAAATTGCCCAAAGTTTGCTCAGCAGGCAGCAAGAAGAAATACGCAGGGCAAAGCATCAAATGCCGCCCGAGGTCGTCCCTTTATCATGGGATCTGGTGACGCACGCCAGGATCCAAATGTGGTTACAGGTACGTTCCTCGTTTCCGATTAATTTGCTTCAGTATTATTTGATACGGGCCCGATAGAAGTTATGTTTCTACTGCATTTTTGCCTTTAGTGAATATGCCTGCTATTGACTTAAAACAACCGTATTCCGTCGAACATGCTGACGAAATCAATTACCAGTCACCAACTCATTTGTAACTGCCCTATAACCCTTAACGATTACCAATTTTCTATTGACCTTTTACCCGTAGAACTGGGCAGTTTTGACATTGTCATAGGAATGGACTGGTTGTCCAACCATTGCACTGAAGTGTTGTGTGAACAAAAGATTGTAAAGATTCCTTTGCCACCGGACAATGTGATCATGGTACAGGGAGAGAAGTTAGGTACCATACTGAACCTCATATCCCACCTCAAGGCGTTGAAGTGTTTACGATAGGGATGTGCCGTGTTTTTAGCCAGCGTCACGACAGATGAACCAGCCGAGAAACACACTAAAGATATGGAGACATTATTATATGGTACCAAGTGTACGATATATACGGACCACAAAAGCCTCCAGCATATTTTCGACCAAAAAGAGCTGAATATAAGGCAACATGGGTGGAATTATTAAATGATTACGACTGTGAAATAAAGTACCACCCGGGAAAAGCTAACGTGGTAGCGGATGCCCTAAGTAGAAAGGATCGAATTAAACCTCTCCGAGTACGAGCACTAGGAATGATTGTGCAGACGAGTCTTATAGAACAAGCCTGGAACGCGCAAATGCAAGCCTTGGAGGAACACCAGCTATCCAACGAAGGGTTGCACGAAAATGAGAAAGTTTTGTGAAGAAAACGGATGAGGCATTGTATTTGAAGGATCGAGTGTGGATTCCTGCAAGTTCGGAGCTAAGACGGTTAATCATGGACGAGGCTCATAAATCGAAGTATTCAATTCACCCCAGTACAGACAAGATGTACCACGACCTTAAAGAGTTTTATTGATGGCCGGGGATGAAAAAGGAGGTGGGAGAATATGTAAGCCAATGCTTGACGTGTGCTCGAGTCAAGGCAGAGTACAGAAACCCTCTGGAATGTTGCAACAACCCGAGACACCCCAGTGGAAATGGGAACAAATCACGATGGATTTCGTGACCCATCTCCCAAGAACACCTCGTGGTCATGATGCGATTTGGGTAATCGTCGATTGATTGACCAAATCCTCACATTTTATTCCGATCCATACCACTTACAAAACCGACACATTGGCCGAGATCTACATTAACGAGATAGTAGCTAGACACGGTGTCCCGGTTACTATTATTTCAGACCGAGACAGCCACTTTACCTCGTGATACTGGAAAAAGTTAGAAGAAGCTTTCGGGACGCGGATCGATCTGAGTACTACTTACCATCCCCAAACAGACCGCCAATCGGAACGCACGATCCAAACACTTGAGGACTTGCTTCGCGCCTGTGTCCTGGACTTCGGAGGAAGTTGCGACAAGCATCTTCCACTGGTAGAATTTTCCTATAACAATAGTTATCACAGTAGTATACAAGTAGCCCCGTAGGAGGCACTTTATGGTCGAAAGTGTTGATCACCACTTTGTTGGGCCGAAGTAGGTGACATCCAACTGACAGGATCCGAGTTAGTCCAAGAAACGACTGATAAGGTCCATTAGATTCAGAATCGATTGAAAGCCGCTCAGGATCGGCAGAAGAGCTGGGCTGATGTGCGCAGAAACCCGCTATCGTTCGAAGTGGATGAACGGGTATTGTTAAAGGTATCGCCATGGAAAGGCGTTATCAGATTTGGAAAGACTGGAAAGTTAGCACCGCGGTACATCGGACCCTACGAGATCCTAGCAAAAGTAGGTTCCGTAGCATATCGGTTGAAGCTACCAACCGAGCTTAGTGCCATTCATAATGTCTTCCACGTTTTGAATTTAAAGAAGTGCCTTTAGGCGAAGCCACCCAGATACCTTTGGAAGACATACACGTTGACAATAAACTCCACTTTGTGGAGGAGCTGATAGAAATAGTTTATGGTAGAGTTAAACAATTACGGCACAACAAAAGTTCACTGGTTGAAGTCCGGTGGAACTCTAAACAAGGACCTGAAGACACCTGGGAATGGAAGGATGAATTTCGTAGAAAATACCCTCACCTTTTCCCTAGCTAAACCAAGTAAATTTCAGGGACAAAATTTCTTAACTAGGGGAGACTGTGATACCCAGGACGAAACCAGGTACACTTTGAATGGTCCTAAACTTTAAAGCATGCTTAACACATTAATTGTGTGTAAACCCTAAAAACATGTGTGACTTGTGTGTTATGCTAAACGATATCTGTTATGTCTCGGAGGAATCCGAGAGCACGTCATGGTTAACATGACACTATTAAGGGCCAACGGTGTGAGGTTGGTGTCCTTAGCCTGTAACAACGTGTTAAACGGGAGCTTTCCGTTAGCAGCGCATTAAACATTTGACAATGATTGTTAGGCCTTTGGTAGGGCTATTTAAGATTATGAGTTCACGAAACATCTTAGTTATGTGCCTTAGACCATGACATAATATTTGAAGCAAATCGGAGTTCGGGCACGCAAAAAGAGGCAGTTTCCCCGGTTAGGGAAACACCTTTGTGTTGAAAACAACACAAGGCAACCAAACATGCAAGGAACGGTCAATCAAGCCTAAAAACACTTAAACTACCCTAATACGAGCCTATTATGATTAAAACGTAACCGAGTTCGGATTTCGAGACGGTTATGCATGGTTTTCAAAACCGAGTCTTTTAACACTAAAAACGCGAGAAAAGGAGTCTGTTTTGCAAATCGGGGACGCGTGTGGGACCCGAAAACAAACCTAAACGCAAAACCGAAGATAAACATCTTCTTTTAACCTCGAATTTCGAAGCACGATGGGGTGCCCCACTTGAAACCCCCCATTATATTTTCTTTTTTTCTTTTTTTTTTAAATTCATTTTCATCACAAATTCTGCTCAAGTTCTTCAATATATCAGCTGATCTTCAACTAAAACAAGCCAAATCAAAGGCATAATTCAAGTTTCATGTGATTTTAATGATGATTTCTTATGAAAACATGAACTAGCTTAAGAAAACCCTTTTTAATCCATGATTAGGGATGATTTAAACATGATTCTTGGCTAAACAAGAACACATCAGGGATTCCTTGATATTGTATGATAGCCAAGATCACAAAACTTTGGTTTTTGATACTCTAATCGACCCCTATTCGACCAAAATCGATTACCAAAGTTCTAAACCGAAAAACTATGAAACAAGGCTTGATTGACATGATTTATGCCATGGTTGGATTGTACTTGATGTTTAGGTACTGAATAGCACCCACACACCTCTGGATTCAAGAGAAACGCCCGGAATCGAAGCTTGAGCTAGGTATAACGCCCGAAACCCTGAACTAGCGTAGGCAGAATATTGTTTGGTCTATAACTTGGTCCGTGATGCTGGATTGAGCTGAAATTTGGTGCGGTGATGTAGGGTATTGACAGGAATGCCCACGTAAAATTTTAGAAGTTTTGGAATTTTCTATGATTTTCGGTGAATTTTTGACTGTTTTACCAAAAGATATTCGGAAAAAGTACCAAACGGAATCAATAAATCACCAAGATTTACAGAAACACTAAGGAATATATAGGCAATGTTCTGGGAAGTTTGGGAGTTCATTGATTGAATTTTGATTCAGATTAAAAATCCGAGTTTTTGGGAGTTTTCGGTGGCCGAAAACACTCTGAAACGAAATCGGAAAAATCCCGAATTTTTCAGGGAGTTTCTGGACATAAAAGGAGTTTACTGGAACATTTTGAGAATTTTTAGACACCGGATGATAATCAATGTAAATTATTTGGTTAAATACTGTTTTACAAAAAAATTATTTTAGTTACAAAAATAACTTTACAAATTCCCAGAATATTTTTCCTTAAATCTATATATTGTTACTGATTTCTATGAAAATTTCCAGAATTTTATAAAATACTTAGACCAAATAGGATTTTTCGGCTTTTAAAACAGTTTATTTTAAACTAAATTCGACAGTTTACCTTGTAACGAACCTGCCGGAACCGGGAACTAACCGAAACCGACATTTACTATAATTGTAATACCGGGAGCATTCCGGGAGATTCCAGTGTCATTTGGACACTAGGGGTGTGTCCAATGCCAGTTCGGGAGAACCCCCGACGGCGAAAGTGGAAACTCAATTTTGGGGAACATGGACTCCCCAAACGCCCAAACTCCCTTAACGAAAAGTTAATCTTTCTTAAATAAAAACATGTTGACACTATTGGTATTCACGTACCATTAACCGGACATGTCAAACTACTTGGCTGGCACGCGTAACGGTGCCCAGAAGGCAAACTGAAAACTGATACTACCCTGACATCCATCACCATATCAGTGTCCTATAGACTCAATCTAGGGCGACAACTCATAACCAGGTCCAAGTTATAACCATTATCAGCTTAGATACTGATTTGAGACCCTACTTGCATGCGTGTTATTAAAGCTGATCCCGTTGGTTGATCACTCTTTGTTGAAACTACTACTTTCACTTTGAGTTTCACTCCCCCACTTTTAAGCTGTTACTGTTTTCTGGGGTGATTTGCATGTTACAAACTATATTAATTGCACCAACTTGTGATGATGTGAATTACCTAACACACGAACTATCCTCACTACAAGTGATTAACGTAAGCCGTGGGCAGTGAATAGTACTATTGGTCTGACAAACCCAGTTGCGACGACCGTACTGTGTGTCGGCAAACAGTCAACTGCACGCGTCTAAACTTGGTTATGTTGTTAGGCATAACTGCATTGGGGCGTTGAACTGCACGTGACGCAGTTGGTGGGCTGGGGGTGTCTGCGTGACACGGCCCGACGGGCTGAGGTGTCTGTGGTGACACGGCCCTGGGCGTATCGAAGTATCTGTGGTGACACGGTTCGGTTAAAACAGTCAAGGTTTCACTTGTACACTCGTGTAATTCCATCTGTGATCTGTAACACGTGCAATTAAACTTGTTAAAACATTTTTCTACGAAACAACCAAACCAGTGAAACTCACCGGCTCATTTAGCTGACCCTTTTTAAACTAACATGCATTTCAGGCAAAGCGAAACAAGAATAAGGAATGTGCATGTGGAATGGCTTGAGTAGCGGACCGTAGCAGAGTAAAAGGTATAGTGGCTTGTAGTACC
The DNA here is from genome assembly GCA_947069175.1 of Scalesia atractyloides. Taxonomy (NCBI): domain Eukaryota; kingdom Viridiplantae; phylum Streptophyta; class Magnoliopsida; order Asterales; family Asteraceae; genus Scalesia; species Scalesia atractyloides. The sequence continues at coordinate 65,183,331 of CAMTDV010000004.1, read as the reverse complement.
ACACTTAAACTTATGGGTTGTAATATGATACTTTAATTATGTTGTAACCGATGTTTCCTCTTTATATGTTATCACATTTTTAAATTATGAGGAACTACCATGTGTCTGCCGCACCCCGCAATTGTCTTCCGCTGCGAGTCAGGGTGTGACAGTTATAACCGTACATGATCTCGATTCGAAAATTAGGGTTAGGGTTTTAGCTGGTTTGCAATTGAAGATGTTTGGAGGTCAGTGGAATGTTGATTTTGTTGAAAGTGAGTCTAGTCGATGAATTTTTTTAGAGATGAGGATTATCGTGAGTTTTTTACTAGGTTTCGGAACTGTCTGTTTGAGAATGTGTGGGTTAAGAGCTAGTGATGAGAATAAGGTGAAAGTGTAGTGTGGATGGTGTTCTTCGAGGAACTATCTGCGTAAAGGCAGTACGAGTGGCATCTACTAGAAGACGAATACGCTGAGTTCTTGGTGATGATTTTGAAAGAAGATGTGGTGTTTAAATGGGTGAGTGTGATGGAGGTTTTGAATGGGATCCCAATGAGTGAAGTGAGGAGAAAGAGGGATAAAGTGATTGATATGATTCCCATAATTATTTAGAGAAAGCATGGAAGTTCACTGGGTTTGAGGACAAAAAAGATGCATTTGTTATTGCCATTGAAGGTACACTTCAAAGGATTAAAGCTAGACTTGAAGGTCTTAGTGACCAGTAAGAGAATGTTGAGATTTTGTGTTAGGATATGAGTTTTCACTTGTGTGCTTTGGGTGAATAATTATGAATGAATGATAAAATAAAATGGAATTTCAGCGGATTATATGAACACACAAGAGTGGAAAGTTATATCAAAATTGTTTTATATTGTTAATCTACATATTACAATTACAATAATGATCATACATACCCCCCAGCCTGATCACTCATAAATGATCATACATACTCTCCACAGACTGATCACTCACAAATGGTTCGTACAAAAAGGATGTTAAGTAAGATCTATTTATACTAAGTACAAAAGGTTTTTGCAATCAAACTGACATCACCCTAATAGTGACATTTAAAATTCCTAATAGGTTAGATTCCATAGATGTTGGAAACATCTGATGGAGTTTACAACTGTTCTAATATAGCTAACATCTGGTCTATACTAATATTGTTACATTGAAAGGTATGCTCTTTCAAACTGCTGTTAGCATGTGCCAAATATTTGTTTAGGCCTAACAAATGTTTGGTCTTCTTCTTTAGTGCATTGTCTTCAACAGGGCTTTGGCCATTGAACAAATGTTCTTTCTTCTTCAACAGAGCTTTCAAGTCTTCAAACAGATGTTATGATTAGTGTTCAAGATTTACTATATTCGGGAGGAATGTGTATCATTATCTGTTTATATCTTGATATGATTAGTATGCTTTGGCTTTAAGAAATCATCTGTTCTTTTGTAGGTCCAATATTTTGTTTGTAAGTTAATATGATTATGTTCATTGGTTACTGAAAAAATTAGAAAGACTTAACCTTTGAATTAAAAGGGTATTTTGGTCATCTCAGAAAAGTTAAGTGAGAAAATCTAACAGAATTAGTAACTTGGATTCAAAGGGTTATAAGATGAAAATTCAGGTATTCAGGGCTTTAAACTTTTTTATTTTGGACTCAGATTGTTAAAACCACTAAAACACAGTGACTCAAAAAGGGATCTACTCATTATCATTGAATTATCCATCCTGATCAGCAATATTAACAAAATAGCCTTGGACTTTTGACAATTATCAATGAAACACAGCACGCTATGTGTCATTTGGCACAACATATTCAATCTGGCGCAACAAATTGTATCACCTAGGCGTAGCAGATTGGTTCCCATTGGAACAACAGATTAACACGTGGCACAACAATTCTTTTCTTGGCACATAACATTTTAGTCCACCACGCGATACGGGTGTTAACGCGTGACAAATATTATAAGTCTACATTATAAATTCTTTAAAAATGTCATATGGCTATATTTATCCATCTTACTATGTAATACATCTCCATGTATAAAAAAAAGTAATTTCCTTTAAAATTTTATAATACGTCTCCCATGTACAAAAAAGTTATTTTCTTTAAAATTTTAAGATGGCAGACAAAAAGTTTAAATTTTGTTCCATCTCTACCCCTACTCTCTTCATCACTCAACATTGAAAGTAGTTTGCTCATCGTAATTGAATGCCATCATTTAAGCCTCTCCAAATTATATATTAAATATAGGAAAGTACAGAGACGCCCACTTCACTTCATCTTCCCCTAACCCTTCCAATCCCATAAAATCCACCACACACTACATAGCTTCTCTCCAACACAACAGTAGCCGCTCCGTGTTTCACAACAAAGATGTCCATCCACCTTCTCAAATTCACAACAATCAATCCGTTATTTCTACTCCAAAATCATCGGTATGCATCTCGTACAATTTTGTTGAATTTTTGTTTAATACCAACTAAGAGCCCTAATTTCTGTGTCGCGAGATCAACGGAAACCAGTAGAGTGCTTTCGACCCAAGCACCGTAGTCAGTTTTGAATAAAAAGTTTAGAAAAATTTGTTTTTTAAAACCAGTTGATTGTAAGTTGATTTGTATTCATTAAATTGTTTCCTTATTCACATAATTCTTACAAGAAAGCTGGCATAGCAGAGCAAGCGATAAGTTCTATTAGGATGGTGTTTTCGTTTGTGGCACAAGATAATTTAGCAACAAGATATGATGCAATATTGGATAAAGATGTTGATGGTTGATCTATTGATCTGCTGTGCTTTCATTATTATGATTTTATTTTGTCAACAGTTTGAAGTTTTCAGTAATTTGATTATATTCTATTTTCTCTGATGTGTAGTTTTTTTATTTATTTTGCTGAAATATGAACTGTTAGGAGCCTCTAATGCAAGCCTGAACAACATAAGATATTGCACCATTTGTTCGGGCACCAGCATATTGTCACCATTAGAGGTGCATATGAAGTTCTTTTATTTGTCATATTTTCATGGAGATTTTCAATGGGGGAGAGTTGTTTGACATAATCATTGAGAAGAGAACTTATAGTGAGTGAAGCGGCTGAATTGATCAAGATCATCATTGATGTTGTTCCAGCATGCTACTCGCTCGAACTTATGCATTGAGATTTAAAACCTGCGAATGTATTATTTGTTAACAAAGCCATTGATTTTGGGCTCTCCATATTCTACAAGCCAAGTATAGATATTAGAACCGGTGTCAACTATCAAATGTTCGTCTTGTATTGTTTCTAACTTGTAATTGGATTTATATAATGTTTCGGTTAGATATTCACAGATGTCGTGGGGAATCCGTATTATGTTGCTCCTGAGGTGTTGTTGAAGCTTTATGGGCAAGAAGTGGATGTATGGACAACCTTTACATACTTTAAAACGATGTACCTCCATTTTGGGTTGGTATATATGTGATAAAATATAAACTATGTGTTGTAAATTGCATTAAAACAAGCGTTCTAGACTTTGAATTGGACCCATGGCGAATTAACCTGCCAGTATAAAAGATTTTGTTAGAAACATGTTGTGTTCTCACCCTTCGGATCGGTTAACTCCCATCAACTTCTACGTATGCTTTCTTTTAACCATTGTGAATCATTTTGAATATTTGTGGTGCATATATATTATCGTCAGTTTGAAAATGAATGTACATGATATTAGTGATCTATTATTACCAATTTTTTTTTGTAAATATTAACATCATTGTTATCACATTGGGATAAGTTGTTTTTTTTAATTTGTGTAGGCCATCCTTGGAAATGTGAAAATGGAGTTGCTCCTGACTGAGAACTGGAACCAGAAGTTCTTTCTTCTCTGAAGCAATTCTCAGCTAGGAATAAGTTAAAGAAGATGGCCCTGCATGTATGAACGCCAAGTGTTCCGGTCAGATTTAGTTCATCTTGCACTCGGTGATATGGCTGACCCGGTCCCTTCAAATGTGTCATCACTAATAAGTAATAATATATTTTGGTAATTCGGGTCCACCCATGGAGCTTTGTGATGGGGATCCGACCACTTTGACTATAACTTTATGGAGTGAGTTTCTTGATGGTATTTCTCTTGAATCACTTAGTCTTACCTTGATAGCTAGAATAATGTTGATGAGCTTGTCAAGTATAGTTAATTATAATTACTTTGCATTTGCAAAATGTTGATGAGCTTGTTAAGGTATAGTTAATTATAATTACTTTATAGTTGCAAATTTGTTAAACAAATTTCCAAAATAAACAATGTTTTTTTGATTTATATTTAGGTAATCCAGAGGAGTGGTTGTAAGACCCTTACTTGATTAATTGAAATTTTATAAAAAAATTGCATTTATATACATGAATGCCAATACACGTCCGTACGTATTTTCGAGTTTCATAAAACTTCATAAAAATTAGGACATCTCAACTTGTTATCGTTGTTTAGTTTCGTAAACGACTAAACATTATGTGGAATCTTGATCTTTAACTGTGTTCGGTTCTTCGCTATGCTTGTTCGTCATCCGATGATTCAAATCCAATACCTATATTTCATAAATCATGAAATACATTAGTTATGGGAGTTTGTAACCCAACAAATCCAACTTGAATACCAAAAACAACAAAACACACTTTTTACCAAACCAACCCGCCGTAAGCTACGGCTCCTTGCCGTAGCTTACGGTATGTTTATCCTTTTTGTTTCACTTAACTCGTCGTAAGCTACGACTCACTGCCGTAGCTTACTGTATACTTTTTCTGTTTTAACCAGGAAGTCCCTATCGTAGCTTACGGCAGCTTGGAGCTGCAAATTTGCAGCCATTCTCTTTTTCACCAAAATTTGCATAACTTTGTCAAGACACATCCGATTGACCTTTAACTTGTTTATAAATTATCGTAAAACAATTGTCTACATAATTAACCCAAAATCCTTAACCCGGATTCTTATTTTTACCACGCACACCACCATTACCTGATTTGTGCGCATAACTATTTGATCTGTTTCAAGAATTGAGCACTAAGCTCAATTCTCACCCATTCTCCCATACCTCCCATTTCAACACTGAGGCTCCTACCTATTTTATGCCACAACTTTACTTGTGGTGGGTTGTTATAGAAAAATCATTATATTCCGGTTTTACCCTCTGGTTTATAAATTTACGACAATAACTCATTAGGAGGCATTAAGCCAAAAAGGCTTATGTCTCTCACTTTTATACTACCAGAGAGGTCTACTTATTATAAAAACTCATTATTAAATTTACCCTTAAGGGTTGTTACCCAATTCATCATCCGAGGGTATTTTGGTCAATTTTAGTCCTTTTAACTACGAAGGACATTTAAAAGCCTATTTTGAGCGAGTGGACACTTTTAACCTGTATATTTAAAATTTATTGGGTTCTCAAGAACATAATATCCCAATTTGAATTACTAGATATACCTCACTTGAGGAAATCCAATGTCCACCCATGACTTGAATAACTCTCATCGGACCTTAAGTCCTTGTTGAGAGCTTTGCCCATTACACATACCTGGATCGGGTCAAAGCGTTGACCTATTTTCAATACCTTGAATTTATTAGTTGCTAATTATTAGCAATGTTTGGCCATACGCTATTCTTCCATGTGAGCACAAAACTCGACAAGAAATCAATAATCAATATTGTCAAATGGTGATAACATCACCATTTGATCCGTTTGACCTAAATGACCATTTTACCCGCCTCTTGACTTATCCTTGTTGCATTGGGATGACCTACATTATGTATTATGAGATGGTAGTTATTTATCATCTCACCTATTAGCCCATTTCGGTTTACACCATGTGATTATATTACTTAAAAATCGTTTCTTTATTCGTTTGACCCATTATGGCTCACGCCATAGGGTGTCTTTTCAAAACTCATTATTTATCTGTCAACACGTGACCAAATTACCATTTTACCCCTTTTCATCCATTATGGCTTACAACATAAGGTAACTTTTTAAAACTCCTTGTTTATTCGTCAACACGTGACCAAATTTACCGTTTTACCCTTTTTACCATCAGATATGGTTTCTTACCATTTTCACTTGTGCCGACCCATATCGATTCGCGTCGGAACATCATATTTCAATTACTAGATCACCTTGTTCCTTACCAATACATAAATAGATGTTCTACTTAAAAGATGTAAGCTTTACTTACCTTGCGTCTGATTATGCTTTTCCCGCGTATTTGATCTGTTTAACCCGCTTCTTCCCAAGCTTCCACCTAGCTTGTCTAGCATCAAACTATCATTTATCATTCGCTGCGAATGGTTAAATTAGTCATCATTTATCGCGACCATCCCACCTTACGGACTTTATATCAAAATTACCATTTGATCCTATTATAGGTTAGTTTGACTTTTTAAAATTCCAATTGCTTATAACATATGAAAATGCCCTAATAAACTTAACAAACTCATTTGAGTATTTCATCACACACTTGGTGGGTATCATTTTAATCCTCACTCAGTCTAAATTCTAACAATTTACCATGTATTCACATTTCATGTTATTTAACTGCATTCAATCATCAATATTTATATCATAAGTCTAATGTATACGAATTAACCTAAGGAGGTTAATTTCTTGTAATCATCTCAAGACTCATTTGGTTAACTACTCAAGCAATCATCATGTATATCCTATGCTACATATTTCACATAATCAATAATTATGATAGTGAAGGATACTTCTATTATCTTCGAAACATATAAGTTCATCATATTCACTTAGGCATTACATCAAACACCTTGTGGGCATGATTTTATACACTACTTCTATCAAGTCTCTATTTTGACTATTAGCCATGTACATACAACTCATAACATCAAAATGGTTGGAATGTTCAATTAGCACATAAACTCAATGTGTCAACACCCAATACACCATTTTCATCATAAAATAGCATGTGTTCTACCTCTTTATCCAAAACCCACTTGTCTATGTATGATAGTTCATTCAAACACCCTAACCATAACAATATATTCACAATTTATCACTTAGGGTTTGTTCCTAAGCAAGTATACATCTCTTATCTTACTTCAATTTCCGAATTTCATACATGGACTAAAATCCATGGAATCTACTTACATTCATAATATCACCAAACTAAGATTTTTGACATACCTTGTAATCCCCTAGTTTAGGTGATCGTTTATATGCGTTCATTAATTGATTTGAGGCTAGAATTGACCTTCAATTTGGTGATCTAGATCAATGAGGGGTTTTCCCCTCTTTCCTTCTTCCTGATCGACATAGACACACACTAGTGTGTGTAGTGTTTTATTTTATATAAACCCCAATAATTTTGATTTTCCTCTTTAGGCCCCTCAAGTTTAGATCATGTACCTATAACCTTGGGCTTTTATGAACCTTATTCTATCAAGGCATTCATTTATCTTTTATTTAGTATTAGGTTTATTTAATTAAATCTTTATGCTCATCGGGTTAGCTTTTCTACTAACGGTACTTTACCCGCTCTTTAATATTAACGTGGTTTGATTACTAAACCTGTTTTTGGGGTGTTACAGTGGTTGTACTATATTGAAAATTATTTGGAATACAATTGATTTTTCGTTGTTCTTGCACCCCCCACTCGAGCTTACCTTCACTTAGGTATTATTTTACATCCTTCAAATTAGAGTATGTAAACATGTTGCAACTCAACATAACAAAGCGGTAATGGTTGGTACCTGAAATAGACATTTTTTGATGCTGATAAGATTTACTTTGCTGATTCTTTCATCCAAGACATTTTTAATGAACTTGTCAAATGAGTAATAAGTCACAATAAAAAATAAGTATTTTTTATTGAATGGGTTAAATGGGTAATTTTTATTGAGCTGGTCATATGGGTAGTTTCTATTGAACTAGCCAATCCTTTTTGTCAATTCATATGGTATATCTTAATGAAAGCGTTACACAATTTAACAAAAATGTGCATGCTTCTGTTATAGGATGGTCTTGAATCTCTTATTCTAGATAACTACTAGAACATCACATCATGCTCAATCGTTATTAGGATCTCAATAAACTTCAGTTAACTTTGGTAGTATTTGACTTGTTGATCTTATATATTTTTTAAACTAAAAATTTCTTTTAAATGATGTATGTGGGACTTGAACTCAAAACCTTCCCCTTTCAAACCTAGATGTCTAAAAACTTTGTCTTTGGCAATGGACCACCGCCTCATTAGCATGTTAATCTTATATTTAACCTTAATAATCTACCTATGAAAAAGATTTCCCTGGGTCAAAGCGTGAATTTAATCATATGTTGATGCCCAATCGTTGACATGTCCTATTATATGCGTGTTAATTACTAATTCTTTTACGTGATTCATAACCAAACAAAACGATACGGTAAAAAACTAACAGGAAGCGGAAACAACGTCGCAAATGTTAACCTCGTTGGAATGCGCGGGTTCCCCGTTAGTAATCTAAAAAAAGTCAAGGATAATTTTTTAATTGTATGGGTCTGTATAGATATTACAGTGATTTTCCACAGTGATTAATGTGTGTATTAAATATATAGATTATTTATAATTATAATTAGAAATGCGCGGTAGTCTCTGTGGTTTGTCCATTTTCACCTTTAGTCCCTAACTTTCTAAAATTACTGCTTTAGTACCCAACTATTGCAATTTCGTTCCCGAATAGTCACTGGCACGGATGGGAGTTAGCTTTCTAAGTTAAGTTAGTGTGAAATGATCTAAATGCCCTTACTGTTAATTTAATAACTAAAAAGTTAAAATAAATATAAATATACTTCGTATTTAAAAATTTATGTGGGACTCATCACCCACCCCACCCACTTCATCTTTTCCACTCTTCACCTCACCATCATCTCCACCTTTCATCACCATCACCATCCACCATACCACCACCATAACACTTCCACAACCTCACCCCGTCGGAAAAAAATGTCACTACCATACCACCACCCACTCTTCACCACTGCCATAACACCCCTGATATGGCACTAATGACTTTTAAACCAAAGCCATGTTTGGAATTCTATTTAGGACCTCCTTGTTAACTTATTAACTTTTTAAAATGACTTTTTCCTCTTATAAATGACTTTTGAAAAGATTAATAAGTTAATAAAGAGGTTCTGAATGAAATCCTAAACATGGCCCAAGTCTAAAAGTGGGTAAACTGTACAAGATTAAGGTTGCATCTAGTTTTGTCTCTTAACATGATGATGCATTTTCACTTAGAACCCTACACAAGCACCAGTTTCTTTCATAACATCGTGCATTTCAAATTTTACCTCAAAGAATCAAGATAACAAACATCAATTTCTTTTAAGTTGACAAATCAAATATATATATATATATATATATATATATATATATATAGTTATAAATAACATAAATTATACCTCTACCACTACAACAAGCTAGCTGAAACACTATATAATCAGCAAAACAAACAAAAATATCCAAACTAAAACAAAATACATACTCTGGTTTCACTTCGATACCAAAAGGATCTCCGACTTCTTCGCTTTAGTCGGCGTATTAGCATTCGAACCCATAGTATTAGCAGCTGACGCTGCAACCATTGCAGCCGCTTCACGACACCTCTTATCCAGCTGAATCAAACTCCTGGTAGCCAAAATCGTCTGTGGAACCAAATCAAATGGATTTTAAAATTAATGGATTCTTCTCTCTATTCTCTCTCCCATTCGATCTCTCCTTTTCTGTCACGAATCACGATTTTCTGCATTCTCCTCGCTCTACGATTTTTCTCTCTCTCTCTCTCTGGATATATGTATGCAATGAAGATGAGGATGGGTGTTTGATGGTGGGGTGAGATTAGGGCTGTTCAAAAAGCTCGCGGCTCGAAGCTCGATCGGATTTAGCTCGGAAAAAGCTCGCTCGATATGACTCGGTTTAAAAGTGAGCCGAGCCGGCTCGGCTTGGTTAGAAAGTGAGCTAGCTCGGCTCGGCTCGTAACGAGCCGAGCTGGCTTGGTTTGGCTCGCTTTGTAGCTCGGCTCAGTTTAGCTCGGATTATTTTACTTATAATAAATTTTAATTTTATATACATTATAATATATTACAAAAAAATTGATTAATATTTACATGTATATAGGTTTGTAATTTGATATCTATGGCATATTTGAAGGTTAATTACCATACTAATGAACTAATATTATATTTCATTGAAACTAATATTATATTTCATTGAAATTAAAATTTATTTTGCATTGGTGAACTTGGTTTTAGTTGGTAATATATTAGGTTGAACTTATTTTGAATATATTTTTTTAAAGTATTGAATAATATTTTAGGTTACTGAACTTTAAGAGGTATGTATTAATTTTTCTTTATAAAATCGAGGGCAAACCAAGCCGAGCCGAGCTAGCTCGGTTTAAAACCAAGCCGAGCCCGAGCTTAGATTTTCAGCTCGGTTTCAAATCTGAGCCGAGCCAGCTCGGTTTATAATCGAGCCGAGCCCGAGCTTGGCCTGGCTCGGCTCGACTTGAACAGCCCTAGGTGAGATTGAGGGTGTGGTTGAAGATAGGTTGAAGATGGTGGTGGGTTGTGGGTGGGTCCCACAAAGGTTGGAAGGGATTGGTCATGTAATTTATTTTCTTATAATGATTTACGAAGGGATTGGTAATATAATTTATATTCTTATAATGATTTAACCATATTTTTATTAGTGGAGGTGTTATAGTCATTTCATACTTAATTAAGTGAGGAAACTAAGATCTATTCACGTAATGAAATTGCAAAAATTAAGGACTATAGCTAATATGTAGAAAGTTAGAGACTAAGGTAAAAAATGGGCAAACCACAGGAACTATCGGATATTTTCTCTTATAATTATAATTTAATTTAATTAATATTTTGTTCAACTTTAATATCCCACCCCGATCGATACATCAATTATTTTTCTCAAGTTCATACACATCCAAACATCAAAACATTGATTAATATTAATATTAATATTTAGAAGAAAAATAATATAATAATTATTAATAGAAATTCCTTTAGATTTCTAACCGATCGAACAATAGTTATGTTTGTATAACAAGTGTATTAAATTCGGACAATAGACATTTTCAAACATAGATATATACGGCACTCATCCAAATATGGTAATAACCATCTATACAGTTACCAACAACATTATAGCGTTGTCTGATCATAACTTTCGATTACGTTGATCGGATTTACAAACAAAACAACAATCCGACGTTGAAAGGAATGGGGAAGAAGGCGGTGTTGATCGGATGTAACTACACTGGAACAAAGGCAGAGCTCAAAGGATGTGTGAATGATGTCAAGAGAATGCATCGGTCCCTAATCGACCGTTATGGCTTCGCAGAAGGTGACATCAAGGTACTTATCGACGTGGACGAGTCATATACCCAGCCCACGGGCCGTAACATCCGCCAAGCTCTTTCGGATCTTATTAGCTCGGCGGATTCCGGGGACATCCTTTTTGTTCATTATAGCGGCCATGGCACTCGACTTCCAGCCGAGACAGGTGAAGATGATGATACCGGTTATGATGAATGCATTGTGCCTTGTGATATGAATCTCATTACTGGTATGGTATCTATCTCTTTTGATCTATACCACATTAATAGCCATTTGAAATACCACATTAATAGCCATTTGATCAAACAAGATTGACATAAGAATATAGTATCTGAAGAAACACGGACTCACCGCTTTCCACAAGAGACCGAGAACCACACCTTGTTCTTCCTCTTGAACCTAGATCTGCAAAGAAGAAAAGAGAGAAGTGGGGTAGAGACGGCCGGTAGAGGAAGAATCCTATATTTCCAGCTACAAAAATTGTTTGCCCCATGTCTCATCCCCTAATAATGAGGTGAAAACCCCCTTATTTAGGAGACATGGCAAACCCTAACCTCAATGGGCCAGACCCAGTTAGGGGTTGTCTCTACAAGCCCACAACCTAGTATAGCGTAAACTATATCGCGCTAGGCTTCGCGGGTTAGTATACAATAATAAATAACGTAATAAAGTACGATAAAGATAATGACGGATCGTTTGGGTCGGGTCCGATACCTTACCTCGACAACATCCACAACGGTGGTCAAAGTCCAAAATCCAAGCTTGTCACATCATTCCAAATCTATATCTCCCATGGGCGTTATAGAGGTATTTCTAGAATAATGCCCAATAAGAAGGAAAAACAAGGAAACTAATAAATGAAAATGCATTAAGAAGCCTTAACTATTACATAAATCATTCTGATGGTGATCTAACAAAAATGTCCTTTAAGAGACATTAACAATTACCCATAGTGTTATTGCCAACCGAATTACCCACCTTTAGGGGATCACACTCTCCAACAAAATCACACATATTATTGGCAACTTGAAATTTGCATTTACTATTCTATCCCCTTCCACCGTAATGTGATTGTCAACATTTAACCTCTCCAAACTAACCTTCGGCATTTGTGGGTAAACCAAAGAAATCGCATGACCACCGCCAGCGATCTTATTAACACCATCCTTAGTCATTGCCTTGCCAGCAGGAGCCATCGCAACGCCATTGTTTCCTACTGTCGTAACGCCTTCAACATCACTATTTTTGAAACCGAATCCATCACCCGGTAAGTTCCGATCACGATCACCATCGGTAACCAAAGAATACCATTCCTCGTCCCTGTATTCATCATACTCGGGAGGAGAATTATAGATAGCGTCGCCATTGATAGGATGTTCCTTATCCCCGGATAACTCGCCCCTGACGGGTTCTTCTTGTTAGCCAATAATATTATCACGATATTATTGGCATGTATTTTCCAAATATTGTATATCGATTTGTTAGTTAGGATTGATTAGGATTGATTGTTATTTCCGTGTATAGCTCCTAATTAGTCTCTCAACCTTGTATTATTTATAGGATATCATTTGTTAATGAGAATCAAGGAAATTCACAGACTTACATGGTATCACAAACCTTGGCCTGATCTCGATCTCGCCACCCCTGCCATCCATTTCCTTCACGTTTTTTTTTCTTTTCTTTTACCTGTTATTCAACCATGGGTGACAAAACACCACAAAGTTCAGCCGACCCCAAATCTCAATCACTCCACCCTGTCTACACCGTAACGAACATACAAAATAAAGTTCGGGTACTGGACGGTATTGAAGTTTCATACCCAACATGGGTTAAACTTTTTATGCTCCACGCCACCGGGTACGATGTGGTTGACCACATCGACGGTTCGCCGGCACCCGAGAAAAACACACCGGAATATGGATCGTGGAAGAAGATTGATGCAGTGGTTCTACAGTGGATCTACGGCACCCTCAGTAACGACCTTCTTGTTCGTGTTCTTGAAGACCAATCAACCGCATACGAGGCATGGATCCGGGTCAAAACTCTGTTTCTGAACAATAAAGGACCCCTAGCCATGGCTCTACAACACGAATTAACCAACATCACCCTCGCCTCCATGCCTAATCTCGAAGCCTATTGTCAGAAAATCCGGGAGCTTTCCGATCAATTAGCCGCCGTCGACTGTCCACTCAGTAATACTCAACGAATTCTCCATCTCGTCAACGGCCTCCGCGGGAATACGATACCACGGCCTCCATCCTGAATCAGAATCTCCCACCATGGGAGCAAGCTGTTGAACAATTACAAGCCGAGGCACGTCGGATCACGGCACGAGAGGCCCGTAACCCGACCCCTGTCATTGCCGCCGTCACCTCACAACCCGAAAGAAACCGTCCCAACAACCCTCCTCCTACATCAAACAGAGACAACAACCTCCGCACCTTCAATAATCGCCGAAATTCACAGAGGGGTAATCGGACCTCTAATCGTGGTCCAGGTTATTCACAACAACAGCCTTATCAGGCTCACCCTCAATTTGTTCCGAATTGGGCCCTCACCAGGCCTATTACCCCTATTGGACACTGCCCCCTTGCCCCTTTCCAACTCAGTCGTGGGCTCAGCAGCCATGGGGACCTCGGCCCAATTCAAAGTCCAACAGCAACTCCTCACAAGGCTCTTCTAACACTAATCAGGCACAGGCCCACTTTGCTGGAGTTGATCCACTTGAACCCACCAGTTTAGCGAATGCGGTTCAGGCCCTCTCAATGGACTCCGGCTCACGCAACAACGAACAATGGCATTTCGACACAGGTGCATCGTCTCACATTACTTTTGATACTAATAAACTTGATACTTTTTCCACTTATTCTCCTATAGAGTCCATATTTGTAGGCAATGGTCATAAACTTCCAGTTATGGGTTCGGGATCTACCACAATAACCACACCCTCTAAACCATTACACCTAAAATCCGTTTTGTTTAACCCAAATATCATAAAAAATCTTGTTTCCGTGCGCAAATTTAATGTTGATAACAATACTTCCATTGAATTTGACCCCTTTGGTTTCTCTGTGAAGGATTTCAAGGATGGCACGATCCTGAGTCGTCACAACAGCACCAGTGATCTTTACCCGCTCACTTCAAATGCTTCCGCCACAGCTTGCTTTGCTTCCACTACAGTCTCTCCGTTTTGGCATCACCGACTTGGACACCCGGGTCAACATGTCATGGAGTTTCTAAATTCAAAGCATTTTATTTCATACAATAAACCAAAATTTCCATTTATTTGTCAATCTTGTCAGTTATCCAAACATAAACGGTTGCCATTTTTGGATTCTACTACTCGTACTTTTTTACCGTTTGCAATTTTACATTGTGACTTGTGGACTTCACCTATTTTGAGCCATGCAGGTTATAAATATTATATGGTGTTGACGGATGATTTTACCCAATATACTTGGGTCTATCCGTTAAAATTTAAGTCTGAGACGTTTACTAAATTTACACAATTTCATCAATTCGTTGCCACCCAATTTCGCATGCCAATACAATCTTTTCAATGCGACATGGGTGGTGAATTTGCCAACACCGAGTTCCAAAATTTTGCAACCAAACACGGCATTCAGTTTCGTTTCTCCTGCCCACATACCTCCCAACAAAACGGGAAGTCTGAACGCATGATTCGACGCATAAATGAAATCATGTTTACCCTCCTCACCCATGCGTCGCTACCTTCTTCCTTTTGGGTTGAAGCCCTCCACACCGCATCGTACCTTCACAACATTCTTCCAACCAAACTCCACAAACTTGACACCCCCACCTCACTACTCTACCTTCGACAACCGTCATACGACCACCTTCGTGTTTTCGGATGCCTTTGCTACCCAAACACCTCCTCCACTCGCCCACACAAACTTGCTCACCGCTCCGTCCCATGTGTGTTTCTTGGATACCCAGCAAATTACCGCGGGTATCGGTGCTTGGATCTATCCACGGGCAAAACCATTTTTTCTCGGCACGTTACCTTTGCTGAGACAAAATTCCCGTTCTCAAACCCGGCCACACCACAACCTACCCACTCCTTCCTTGACCCCTCCCCGCTTATATTTACTCCATCCTTCCAACACTCATCACCTACTGTCACGACCCCACCTACAAATCCTCCACCAAGCCCAACATTCCAATCCGACCCAACACAAGTCCCACCTTCTGACCCCATCCCGTCAAACAATAACCCCATACCACCTCAACAACCACATCCACACCCTCCAAACGACTCCACCCACCCAATGCAAACCCGATCAAAATCGGGTATCCATAAACCCCGTCAACCTCTATCACTCAACACCGAAACCTCCCCCTCCATTTCCCCACTTCCCAAATCACATCTCACTGCCCTCACTAACCCTAACTGGAAGGATGCCATGCAAAACGAATATAAAGCTCTATTAGAAAATAACACATGGAAATTAGTACCAAGACCGAGTAATGCCCCTGTTATTCGATGCATGTGGTTATTTAAACACAAATTTCATGCTGATGGAACCTTGGAAAGACACAAGGCTCGCCTTGTGGTAAATGGCAAAAGCCAAACCGTTGGAATCGACTGTGACGAGACCTTTAGCCCCGTAGTAAAACCTACTACAATTCGCACAGTTCTTAGCTTAGCTGTGTCAAAGGCATGGCCAATTCATCAATTGGATGTTAAAAATGCATTTTTGCATGGACATCTTAACGAGACTGTTTACATGTTTCAACCCCCAGGGTTCACCTCTTCTGAACATCCCAAATATGTGTGTAAGCTTCAGAAGTCCCTTTATGGCCTGAAACAAGCCCCACGAGCCTGCTACCAACGTTTTGCAGGGTATATATCCAGATGTGGTTTCAAGAGTAGTGTATGTGACACATCTTTATTTGTTTATCGCAAGGGAGAACAGATGGCCTACCTTCTCTTATATGTGGACGATATTATCCTCACCGCTTCCCATGCCTCTCTTCTCCACAACATAATCAAGTCGCTATCCACCGAGTTCAATATGACTGACCTAGGTCAACTGCATCACTTTCTCGGCATTGCGGTCCTCAAACAGCAAAATGGAATATTCTTATCACAGTCCACATATGCTGCTGACATTTTATCACGTGCTAACATGTCAACCTGTAATCCAGTTAGCACCCCAGTTGAAGTCGGATCTAAACTCAGCGCCACTCAGGGTACTCCTTTCTCAGATGGATCGCTATACAGGAGTCTAGCTGGTGCATTGCAGTATCTCACTATTACACGTCCAGACATCTCCTACGCAGTTCAACAAGTGTGTCTCTTTATGCATGCACCTCGAGAGCCTCATTTTCAGCTACTAAAACGCATCCTCAGGTACATCAAGGGGACTCTCTCTCAGGGACTACACATCACACCCTCCCCCTCCACTAAGCTGACTGCTTACTCGGATGCGGATTGGGGGGGGGGTGCCCGGACTCACGACGGTCGACTTCCGGCTACTGTGTCTATCTAGGCGACAACCTGATCTCTTGGTCATCTAAGCGCCAACCCACCATATCCAGGTCTAGTGCTGAAGCCGAATATCGAGGAGTAGCTAACACGGTAGCCGAGACTTGCTGGATACGCAACCTTTTACTTGAACTTCATGTCCCGGTCCGACATGCCACCATCATCTACTGTGATAATGTATCTGCAGTCTATCTTGCTGAAAATCCGGTGCAACATCAGCGCACCAAACATGTTGAACTAGACATTCATTTTGTACGTGAGAAAGTTCGCCTCGGTGACATTAAAGTTCTCCATGTTTCGGCTGATTATCAGTATGCGGATATCTTCACCAAGGGTCTCCCTAAACACCTGTTTCAACGCTTTCGGACCAGTTTATGCCTCCGCACTATTACGGCTCAAACTGCGGGGGACTGTTAGCCAATAATATTATCACGATATTATTGGCATGTATTTTCCAAATATTGTATATCGATTTGTTAGTTAGGATTGATTAGGATTGATTGTTATTTCCGTGTATAGCTCCTAATTAGTCTCTCAACCTTGTATTATTTATAGGATATCATTTGTTAATGAGAATCAAGGAAATTCACAGACTTACACTTCTGGTTCCATTTCCTTCTAGGATGATGAGTCCTCAAGATCCCGCATCCTTTGCTTGAGTCGTTTAATCCCGTGTTGTAACTCGAGATTAGTGACTCGTTGCTGGAGTTGCTTGATCTTAAGATCCCATGGATCGGGATCAACTTTGTCGTTTCTACGTACAAGGCGTCGATCTTCACCACTAGTACGTGAATCGAGACCATCTCTACCGTTGCCTCGGTCGGCAATTCTATGGACACGAGAGTAATCGCTATCACATCGAGCTATTTGAAAATCAAAGCTTTGATACCAACTGATGCAGTTGCGGAAGCGATCAAATGGCTCAAGAAGCAATTGATTAATCAATGACGATAAACGAACCGAAAGGTTCAAGAAACAAAGTTCTTCATTTAAAATTCAATCAAAAACTCCATAAATAATAAACCATAGCTCCTAATTTATAATGAATATAAAAGAGATAAAGTAGGAAATTTAAATTTCCACAAATTAGGCAACTAATAAAAAGACTAAAATTCAAATAGTAAAATATTAAAATTGTTTGTGATTTTTTCCTCTAACACTGGTCTGTTTGTATGAGGTAATGAAATGGCCGAGAGAATAGAATGAACAAAATAATGGAATAGACAACGGAATGAATCATTCCATTTCATTGTGATGTTTGGTTATTGATAATGTAAAAAGAATGAATCATTACTTTGTACAGTTTGATACATAAAAAAGACGAAGTAATGAAACAAAATTTTTTAAAAGTGACAAAAATATAATTGATTCAACAACAACAATAATAATAATGGTAAAAAGTTAATAATAGAAAATTGTATTAATAATAATAATAATAATAATAATAATATGCTTCTTTCCATTCCTTGAAAGAATGAAAAAAAAACCACATTAACAAGGAATACAAATTCTTATATTTGAAAGGTGTTAAATTTCTTATGGAATCCTTCATTTCAACCAAGCATGATTTTTTTTCATTCCATTACAATGATTTAATCCATTCCGCCTTCAATTCCTTTAAACAAAACAGTACCTAAATCATTCTAAACATCCACATCACACTCTACTTTTACACTAAAAAAAGACATGTGTAGGTTGTCCTCGCTAAACCAAACCGAATTAGTCCGCTACATCAAACCAGAACACTAAAGTCAATTAGTTTTAAGTTTTAAGCTAGAAAAAATATATGAAGAAATATACTATTTAAATTATTAAAAATCATAAATTTCTAGGAACTTATGTTTTTATTTTTCTTAACGCTTCTAAAAACAATAACATTTAAAGAACGACTAAAACTTATTTTTTTTTCTAAATATCTATAAAGACTTAAATTATTAAAAATTATTATAAAAAAACTTCAAACTTTCTTTTAAAAAATATTAAAATTAAAACAATCTTTAATATACTAAAATTTAATTATTACAAGTATTAAAAAACACGGTGGTGGTGGCCTAATACATTGTAGAGCAAATTGAGCTTGGTGGTGTTAATCTGAAACCCAACCCGTTTTTTCGATCAAGTATGGTGGTGGTGGTGGTTAGCTGGCGACTTTCTAGCACCGGCGGTTTTATATGGCGGTGGCCGCCTGGCTGACGCGTTCTTAGGCGGGTAGAAAAAAAAAAGAGAGAGAGAAAGAGTGTGTGTGTGAGGGAGAGAGAGATTGAATCTGTTTTTATCTTAACATATGTTTCTAGGTGGATAGAATATAAAGTTAAGCTTGAAAAGATACATTTCACGTGATGGGCATGTGGGGGTAATTAATTGAGAAGTTAACGGGCGTTAGGTCTTGGGACATAATATGTTAAATCTAGAAACGTCACAGTAAAAGTGTTAAAAGATAGAAAACTAAATGTTTCCGGGACGAAAACTAGAGTTTACTCTTTGTTAGCGAATTAAGCGATGTAAATGGTTCCTAATGGAAAACTCATGTGTGTTGTTATTTTTCAGATGATGATTTTAGGGAGCTTGTGGACAAAGTACCTGAAGGATGCACAATAACCATCGTGTCTGATTCATGCCATAGTGGTGGACTTATAGATCAAGCCAAGGAGCAAATTGGCGAGAGCTTCAATGGCGATTCCGAAAACAAAGAAGAAGGTGCCGATCAACCAGGTTTTGTCGGCAGCATCATCCAAAAAACCGGTGACGCGTTAAAGTCCGCATTCCACCGCGACGATGATGGTGGCGATGAGGTCGAGGGCACCACGGTCGAAAATCGATCTTTGCCTCTGGAGACCCTCGTGAATATCCTAAAACAAAAAACCGGTAATAACGATATTACTGTTGGCAATGTACGACCAACTTTATTTGATATGTTCGGGGAAGATTCGAGTCCGAAGGTGAAGAAGTTCATGAAGGTCCTCTTAGACAGCTTCAAAAGCATTGTCGGGGGTGGCGGTGATAGTGTTGATGGTGGCGGTGATAGTGCGGATGGTGGCGGTGGAGGTGATGGTAGTGGCGGAGATGGTGGTGGTGGTTTTATGGGGATGGTGAATGGTTTGGCTCAACAATTTTTAAAGCAGAAGTTGGAGACCAATGCGGACTATGGAAAACCGGCAATGGAAACGGAGGTTGGTAGCAAGCACGATGCATATGCGGGATCAAAGCAAAAGAAGCTGCCGGAAAATGGAATTTTGATTAGTGGTTGTCAGACAGATCAGACGTCGGCTGATGCCACTAAGTCAGCTGAATCTTATGGTGCACTCAGCCATACAATTCAAACAATTCTTGAGGAGTTGGATGGGAAGGTTATCAGTAATCGTGAGATTGTTGTCAAGGCTAGGAATATGTTAAAGAGTCAAGGGTTTAAGCAACGACCAGGGCTTTATTGTGAGGATAAACATGCTAATGCCCCTTTCATTTGTTCTGCATAATGTTGTTAACTTATAATCCAACGTTGTTGTTTTTAAATCTAATTTTGGTGTTTTTGTTGAGGTTATTTCTGACTATTTTGGAGTTTTTATAAAGGAATTATGTTTACATAATTATGGTATGTTGAGTTCGTATAAGACTATTTTACTAGATTATCTTCTTAGGGAGCGAACGATCCCTCAGAAATTCTAATATTGTCGAGGCAGCTGTATGTGTACGTAATCTCAACCTTGTTGGCGGAGTTTACAACAAGATTTTTTTTTCTCTTCGTTTTATGTGTTGAGGAGACCCCTGAGCAAATAATAGTATACTCCAAAATAAAATAATAATAATAATAATAATAATTTAGATTACCTTTAAACTTGTCTTCTAGATCCGTCATAAATAAATATTCTCAGGTGAGCCAAACATGTAATGTTGTGCTAGAAAATTTATTTAATGGAGTGACATGGACAGGTGGGTCAAGTATGTAGTGTTGTTCTAGATTTTTTTTAATGGAATGAGATGGACACAAACATTAAGAAAAAAAAGGAAGATTAGTGTTTATTTTCTTCCTTCTAAATTCGAGAGATTTGAAGAGAAACGAAAGTTGTTAAAATCTAATTCTTCAAAATTTCTAAATCACCCCTAACTTATTATTAAATAAATAATTTTTAAGGATATAGATGTAAACTAGTAACTTTCTTTTCTCTCATCTTTTAGTTTCCTTTTAACTTCTTTCAAACTATGAAACACAAGATTAAATTATACATTTATTTTCTCATCCTTTCTTTTTTATCTTAATTAATTTTTTTCTTTCATTTAGAACTAGAGTAATCCCGTGTTACGCGGCGGGAATTCGATTGTTATTGATTTGGATCGTGAAGGCATCAAAAATATCGATAACACCCGAAAGATAAGCTAAAATAATAAAGTGGTGATGTGTCCAAAAAGATATCCATAAGTGTTTTACATTGGTCGAAACCCATAAAAACCGAATTCCGGTACCAATACCGATATCGATATTATTCAGTCGAAATCAGTGTTATTTAGTCGGATTCGGTTCGGTTCGTCACGGTACCGGTACAACACTCGTGTAGGTTACGATATGAAAGAAACACTCTATTTAGAATACTACTTTGTTTTTAGCAAATTTTATACCGGTATGTTGAGGAAAAAAAGTTATACATAACCACGTATTTAGTTTTTTTAAATTATACACAACCACGTATTCTTTTAAAGTTATAAACAACCACGTATTCAGTTTTTTTTGTTATCCAATACAATTTATTAAAAAGTATCTTTTTTAATTAAATGGATTAACAACCTGTATGAAACAATTAAATGGATCAAATGTGCACTCAAATTTCTCTCACACGAGTCCACACAAATGTTTGCCAAAAAAAGGTAACGTCACCTATAAGGCCACCCGGGGCGCCCCGTGGTGGAGTTATATAAGGCGTTGTGAACCGTGGAAGAGCACCGCCGCCGGATTTTTTCACGCGTGGAAAAAAACGTGTTGCCATGAAAACGCATTTTGGAGTTCCCGTCGTGGGATAAGAGACGTTGGTATACGACGTTGTGGGATGGGATGGAGATTAGTTACCGCGAGATGATGATGAAGATGGTGATGAAAGTTGCCGGTGATCAATGATGAAGAACGGAGTTGAGAAATGATGATGAAGATGGTGAGGAAAGTTGCCGGTGATCGAGATGATGATGAAGACGGTGATGAAATGTCACACCCCGACCTGCAGCGGAAGAAAAATACGGGATGCAATAGACACCTCTGGTACAAGTACATTGTTTATAACGACACTACATTTTATTACTTACAAAATGTTGATTACATACTACAGTGTGTTACAACTGCGTGTTCCCATGAACCACATAAGTCTTCTAATCCACATGCGTCTATATCAGGGTTCGCCTACAAACATGTTTTGAACAACATACACGGATCACACCAGTCTCAAGTTACCTGAAATGCATGTTGTTTTAAAAAGGGTCAGCTAAACGCTGCGTGCGTTCCACTGGTTTAATTGTTGTGTAACAATATGTGTTAACAAGTTTAATTGCACTGGTCACACTCTTAGTCACAGATGGAATTACACGAGTATACAAGTGAAACCTTGACTGTTTTTTCCCCGGGCCGTGTCATCCCAGACACTCCGGCCACCGGACCGTGTCACAAAGACACTCCTGGCCCATCAACTGGGTCACATGCAGTTCAACGCCCCATAGTAGTTATGCCTAACAACACAACCAAATTAGGACGAGTGCAGTAGCCTAGTGCCGACACATCGTCAGTCGTGGCACTGGGTTGGTCAAACCGATAGTACTATCCACTGTCCACAGGCTTACGTTAATCACTTGTCTTGCAGTGGGGAGGTGGTTCGTGTGTTAGATAATTCACATCATATGTTGGTGGAATTAACACAGTTTCGTAACATGCCAATCATCTCAGAAACAGTATCACAGTTTAGAAGTGGGGGAGTAAGATTCACTCCCACGTTGGTGTAATCAACACGGTTTATAACATGCAAGTCCCCAGAAAATAGTAAAATCATTCAAAAGTGTGGAAGTGAAACTCACTGTGTACGTAGTAGTCTCAACACATAAGAGTGATCAAGCAACTGGATCAACTTTAGTACACACATGCAAGTATGGACTCAAATCAGTATCTAAGTTGGTAATGGTTATAACTTGGATCTGGTCAGGAGTTTTTACTCCGGATTGAGTCTATAGGACACTGGTATGGTGATGGACGTCAAGGTAGTATTAATTTTCTGTTTGGCTTCCGGGCACCGTTTCGCGTGCCAGTCAAAGTTAGTAGTTTAACGTGTTCGGATAATGGTACGGGAATATCAATAGTGCCCACCCGTCGTTATTTAAGAATGATTAACTTTTCATCAAGGGAGTTTGAGTGTTTAGGGAGTCTAGGTCGCCCAAAATTGAGTTTCCATTTTCACAGTCGGGAATTCTCCCGAATTGTCTTAGGACACACCCCTAGTGCCCAATCTGCCCGGGAATCTCCCGGAATACTCCCGGTGTTCCAGTGTTTGTCGGGTTGAGTCAGTTCCCGGTTTCGACAGGTTCGTTATACGGTGAACTGCCGAAATGGATTTAAAATAACCCATTTTCAATCCCATAAATTCCCATTTAATCTAGAAATTGAATAAAACTCTGTAAATTTTTATATGAATCAGTAAGAATTTGTAGATTATGGGAAAAAATTCTGGGAATTATTTTGGCATTTTACTTATTTAAATAAATTATTTATAAAACCATTTTTAACCACATAATTATCATTAAATACCATCATTCGTTAAAAAATTCCCAAAACATTTTTGAACATCCCATACATGTCCAGGAACGTCTCATAAAAAATTGAGATTCTTCGGATTTGGTTTCGGTGCGTTGCCGGCTATCGAAAACTCACAAAAACGCGGATTTTTAACCCAAGTCAAAACTTAATCAATGGTCTCCGAACTTTCCCAGAACATTCCCATATTTTCTTTAGTGTCTCTGTAAAATTTGCTGATTTATTGAATTCGTTTGATATTTTTCCGGAATTCTTTTAGTGAAACAGTAAAAAGTTCACCAAAAATTTTATAAAATTCCAAATATTCTATATTTTTTGCATGGACCTTCCTGTCAATACCCTACATCACCACACCATATTTCAGCTCAATCCAATACCCACGGACCAAGTTATAGTCCAAACAATATTCTGTCTATTCTAGATTCGAGTTTCGGGTGATATACCTAGCGATTCCTTCAATTCCAAGTGTTTTTCTTGAGTCCAGAAGTGGGTGGGTGCTATATTCAGTACCTACACATCAAGTACAACCCAAATATGCTAGAACTTAGATCAATCAAGCTTTGTTTCATTGTTTTTCGGTTAATCGAATAGTTATGCGATTTTTGTCGAATAGGTGTTGATTAGGGTATCAAACCCCAAAGATTTGTGATCATGGCTGCCATATAACACCAGGGAAATACCAAGATGTTCTTATTCATCCCATAAACATGTTTAAACCTTCAAAAATCTTAGATTAAAATGAGTTTTTCGGCTAGAAATCGCGTTTAATCAAGAAAACAAGGTTAAAACTATAAGAACCAAGGTTTATACCTTTGGTTTGTTGAAGTTTAGGATGAAACTCAGCTGGAGTTAGGGTGTTTATGGCAGATTTGTTGAAGAAATTATGAAAAATGAATTAACAAAAGTTTTAAAAGAAAAAAAAAACATTAAAATATGAGGGGGTACCCCTACCCCACTTCTGCTTTGTCGTGCTTCGTCTTTTCGTGTTAAAAGATGATGTTTATTTTCGGTGGCGCGTTTAGGTTCATTTTCAGGTCTCAGACGCGTACCCAATTTGAGAAACGGACTCCGTTTTTCGCGTTCTTAGTGTCAAAAGACTCAGTTCTAAAAATCGAGCATAACCATCGTGAAACCCGAGCCTGGTTACGTTTTAATCATAAAAACCTCATAAAAGCCTGGTTACCTTGATTGACCGTTCCTTGCATGTTTGGTTTGTCTTTCATTGCTTCTAACGCAAAGGCGTTTCCCTAACCGGGACTGCCTCGTTTTACGTGCCCGAGCTCTGATTTGTTTCAAATCTTATGACATAGTCTATGGTACCTAACTAAGATGCTTCGTGAACTTAGAATCTTAAAGGGCCCTACCATTGGCCTAATAATCATGATCGAATGTTTAATGCGCTGTTAAACATCAAGTCCTCGTTTAACACGTTGTTAAAAGGCTAAGGACACCATCCTCACATCCTTGGCCCTTAATAGTGTCACGTCAACCATGACGTGTTCCCAGAGTCGTCAATCCATTCACGACTTTGTCTTGCCATGTAGGTGACGCATAGCGTCAACGTAATGTTTTTGGTATTTACTGTGCATATACTCCTATTATAGTCAGTGTCACATGTACCAAAATTGGTATCATCACACATAATCACAACAATTTCATGATATACATATCACGTTTAGTTACCACGGACTTGTACCAATCAAAGTTTACCGGGATTTTTCACAAGTGTCACAGTCTCCCCCGGGTAAAAGAGTTTCGTCCTCGAAATTCCGTTTAGTAATTCGCTGGAAAGCTCAGTCAGCCATCCGAAAGACAAGTATGTTTTTGCTTTTCGTTTAGTATTATCATCGTACGGAGATGATAATTGTGCTACATAGTAGCTGTGTAATCTGTCCATCCACAATTCCTACGTATTATTAAGATTAACGTTTGTCATCACTTCCAATCTGAAAGTGAGAGTGTTGTTGGACTCATAGCAAACCAGGAGTCACGTGTTCAGCTTGCAGATAACAACAATTATTATGTTTTCTTCGCATTCATTGTGTTACCATACAGACACCATAAGTTTCATTTAAGATTTTGTTTAAGGGTTATTGAGCACCCCCTATAGAGGAGGAGTATGGATACCCTCCCAGGGTTCATTGCGAACGTCGCAATGGTGAGCATCATGCTCCGCATGTTTGTGTTAAGGGAATAAATTTGGTCTCACCGAGTGGTGCGTGACAATCTTCCCTTGTTGTTGTGTATGTGAATATCTTCGGCTAATACTAACCGACCACGAGAGTCCTTGCTCTATGGTAGAGCATAAGAAAGAGAAAGGTTTTTAAGAGCCTAAGGCTGCCATAAGGCAAGCATGTACACAAGTTAACGAATCTGCACACTTACCTCAATGGTGTGCTCGCACTACTCATCAGTAGTCGGATTACGTCATAAGGATATGAAATTTCTATAATAATAATCCAGTTTGCGTTAAGTTTCAGGAGCTTGGCTCCAGCTGTTGTACCACTGTTTATGTCTTCTCCAGAAGGAAAAAAACTTAGCAGCTTTGATAACATCAATGTGATTCTCCGGGAGATAATCGTATAAAAATTCCCATATACCGGGAATGGTAGAGTGTGTACCCAATGCGATTTTTAATTCAAGTAACACCACCTATCGAACGCTACTATCACGTGGACATATTTGAGGTGTGACGAGTGTCTAGCAACCACAAGTATCACCATGATGTCCCTACACGTAGGACCAGATTTAATCGTAAACGTACAGGTAATTTTGTAAAAGATGACTAAGTAACGGGTCATCGAGTCAAGATTCCCCATCAATGGAGTACCCCTCGTAGGGTAGGAACATAGCCACGCTCGACTAACGTTTCACAAGGATATCGTTAATGGAAACAACGAGAAGTAATCGTTCCCATCATGTTCTTAAAAGATTACCTAATGCATAGGCGAATATAGCCCATACTAGTCACAAGGTGGTTAATCACCACTTGACCGTCTCGGTCTCGTGGTTATTCGAGTGAAATTCGGACTTGGTATGATATGAACTTTATATGAGGATAGGAAGATATGATGCTTTCCCATCTTGGTACTTCCGCCATTTGAATCATTGATGAAATGTAAGGGTTTCGTCAAGTTCGTTTAATGCAAACCATTTTGGTTTATATTGGGAAATTCGTGTGGTTTTATGAAACCATAGGCTAAAGCCGAATCCAAAGTCACCCTAGTTCCGATAGGGACATTTGACCACTGAATTTGATTTTCCCCGTTGGTCTCATATTCATAATAATGTGAATAAGAAAAGAAGATTCGGCCCTTGAGTTGGTCAAGACTAGGTTCGTTGAGTTTCTCGACCCTTTGTCTTAGGATTAATCATTTCTGTTTCTTAATAGGGAAGGGAAGGAATACATGCTACATGGAAATGTCGTAATATTGATCCATAATCACTCGACAACCTCTTAAAATAACAGGAGCAACTATAAGAAGAGCTGAATGCAAACCGCCCTCAATCAAGGTAAGCCTAGCACTCTGACGGCTAGGATACGAATAGAAGTTATGAAGGCCATTTCACAGCCAGTCGGTGCATACAACCAAGCACCAATTTACACTTTGGTCATTTAGTTTGACTTGGTATCGCACATCGATTTATTTACTATTCGTAGCGTGTGTTAAGTAACTCTCCAAATTTGAAGAGAATTAGTTGCCGCGTCAAAGTCTTATTCCTCTTTTAAGTATATATGATGTGCTTACTAACGGAATTTCCCTCTGGATGGACATGATATCCGTGGGACATATTCAGAAGATTCACTAGCCCTTCATCTGAAATGATCGGGACTACTAGATTTACGGGTTAGCTTTCCCCCAGCTGGGTTCAGCGCACAAAAGACACTAATTATGATATTCGGACGACTCATACTACTCCTATTTCAAAGAGAGTTTGGTTTTGATCGTGTTTCTTCATGCAGGTTGTTCGTGCTTTCATAGTATGGCGTATATATGTCACTTTAATGACATGTTATGACCGCACACTTAAGCACTGACCCTCTTTGGGTTAAGTCTAAGTGCAATTTTAACAGTTGCATAATGTCGGATATTATTACATATATGATAATGATGTTGGTTATACAGGTTGTGGACTCATGCGTGCGACGAATTTGTGTGATATGGGACGATTGAAAATGTGACATTAATGTATGTATATATATATTGTTTATAATAGAATGGTCCTGAAGCGCTCACCACAAATGACCGAGGCAGAAATCGCGTAAATGATAGCGCACAACATCCGACAATCATCCCCCCGATCGTGAATTTCACTTGTGGTACGAATACCCAGGTATATATGTATATATACAGTATAATCGTTAAGATTTCTCCCGTTCTTGTTTCCTTAAGTAACACAAGAATTTTCGTCGCTCGAAAATAACGAAGAATCGGGCTTCTTGGTAGCATCGTTTTTACGAATACTTACTTAACTCCATCAACTGAAAATCAATTGAAGGTACCAACCATTCGAAGTAAGACGAGGGATGGTTCAACAATACTCCCCTGATCTGAAGAATTTATTTCTCGTATACTCACGAGGACAAGCAACACCGTTTAATGCATACTGTTGGTTACTCACAAGTGTAGGGTATCGTTCACTTGGTGTCCAATCGACGGATGAAAGTCGTGTATCCCATGTATCATCTTCCTACACATGCAGGAGACCATTACCAAATAACACCATTACAAAGGTCCAAAGGGAATTTCGATCATCCCATAGGAATTGTGAATAACGTCGCGTATAAATATTTGGACTCCTCAAATGTTTCAAGGAAGGGGAGAAGACATATGGTGTTCCCCAGGTATTATTATTATCGTAGAGTTGGGGAGTCAATACGTTCTATAGACATATAAGTATCTGTGTTGGTCCCTACTCAAGACCAATCGTACGGTCGTCGTAGGTATCATGACGCGAAAAGCTTTAATCGCAAGGAATCAAAAAACCATGTATCCCCTTATGCGATTTCTAGCATGAATGCACCACCCTCATATGGGCGATATTGATTCAAGATTTAGTATCTCAGGGTTACCGAAAGAATTCAGGTCAGGACCCCGTGTGGTCTAGAGTTTGAAGATGTAAATAAGAGTTTTTACATAGGTTAATCATCGTATTACGGTACTCAAATACTACTCGAAGGCGATCTCGTCTTTTATTAGAACATATTTTCACTAAGTTATGCGAGGCTGAAAACAAGGGATCGTTTGATATGTGAAAATCTTATATGATTCTTTTGAATACCGTCCTTTGAATTAGATATACGTATATATATACATATAATAATCGTCTAACGAAAATTCGTTTTGTATGATTTTGTTTCCTAATTATGCATTAAAAGGTAGCTTCGTTACGTTCCTTCGTACCGTTCATTCCCTACTTCATCGAGTTACCGGGGATTTATCTTGTATTGGTTTGAACTAAATCGATAGGGCGTATCAAATTAGTAATTACATGTACCGGACCTCAACATTATCCAACAGTGTTAGTGAGGAGAATTTCATTGATTTTTAAGTGATGAATTGGATTACTTAATGATTATAGTTTCGTACTTCGTACTGGGTTACGTCACCCCCAACCGAGGTCTACCAGATTGACATTTAGATGGGCCCGCGGAGAATGTTGTATATTTATAAATACATGTATACATAGGAGTGTCCTGTTAATACAAAGTATTAACGGTTACGAGGAATATGGACAAGAATGTTTCCGCCTCCACAAGTCTGATTACAATCCGATTCGTATCCATACAACTCCGTGCTGAACTTTGATTACACCGGATAAGTTTCTTCATTTATGTGTTACCCCTAAATCCCCTTGGGTTATCAACACCAATGCTAATTACGCGTTCTTACTAAGAATTAGAGATTGTATTACTAGCGAACAATAACTAGTAAAGGAAATATATGCTTCAATCGAATAGCTTCCTAGACGACGGCCGGCGACATAAGTATAATTGGTTTGTTGTAACATAGTGATTTCGAATATATGACTATACGTTCTAGCAAATCCCGCCAAACGAAATAAATTACGTTGAATTGTCTTATCAAGACAGGACATTGTCACTTATCATAAATCAAACATTGGGTAAATCAATGTGGGTAAGCTATTACCGGTTATACCCGAATAGTTCAGTACAGAGTACTACCACGGTGTAGTGCCCCTAGAAGTCGTAATATAATTTCGAAAAAGGACCTTTCCCGGATTAACCCAAAGGTCGTTATATGTCAACCCCCAATTTTTTTTTCATTTAAAATCACCACAAACGTATATGGATATCGTGGTTACGACAACTATGGCATTATCTATTGCATCAAACAGGGTCAAAGTCTTCCGCGTTGCCCAAAACATAACCGAATGAATCGCAACATGAAGCCCGTCTGCCCTGAGTAACGGTACCTTGATCATGTAGCCAGGTGTTTATATATAGGAAGTACCGCAGCGTATCCACCACACCCTTATACCTGATCAATGTTCTGTTCACCAAGATATTCGGCCTAATACAGCTTTTCGCGACTAGCCAACAGAAATTAGACACAATCAATAATCGTAATAGAACACAATGTAGACGATGGTCACACGAAATGATGTCTCACATTGCAAAGCGTTTCAAAGGAATATATATCATCACAAACTCTATACCCCATGACATCGAATGACAACGGAAAGGGTAACTTATTCACGCATCCCATGCCATCTCCATAATCCAGAGATCGTCATATTCAGATATAACATATATCGAAACACGTGCCAATGAATACCACTAAGTATTATAGTATCATTTGACATGAAAGCTAAGGCCAATATTGTAAGCAGAAGAGGAATCCCTCAGACAATCAAATGAATCGTGGATTCAAGGATGAAATGTTTCATAAAATGTTTGAATTCTGTGAGTGTATAACAATCAAATGTGAAACAACGAGAAGCGGAGTACGGATCCGTACACGTCCTCCCAGTTTATCAGGACGACCCACGCGTTCTTTATGTATCTATGTTCTTTTTGAAATACCATTCTGGTATGCAATCGTTGTTATAAAAATTATAGGGATAGAGTTAGTGAGATCGTATCGCACTAAAGGCTTGAGTTCTCACCTCATAAAGTATAAGTAACAACTATGGGCGTGATGTGAATCCAACTCTATTGTATATTAAACAGGTGGTCAGTAGGAATGTGGAATGGACGGTAATACCAGTTTTCTGCCCAATTCATGTATCAATTCTCGCACAAACATTCACACACTATCATCTTGGTACACGTATGTATCATTCCACGTATTTAAGTGTGTTTATTGCCGCGGCTTTCCCAACACTGCCTCGTATGAGCAAGTCTGTTATTACGTTCCGGACCATAATAACCCACTTGCCCCACAAGGCCATCCTGGTACTTGCAAATAGGGTACTTTACAGTGTACACTAAAGACCTTGAGTAGAGGTTAATTTTTCCAATGATGTCCACTAAAGTCCGAGCCTGTAGTTATAATCTAGGTTTCCTCAATGGCACCTAATTCTCTATAACCAATGGCTCTGATACCATCTTCTGTCACACCCCGACTTGCAGCGGAAGAAAAATACTGGATGCAACAGACACCTCTGGTACAAGCACATTGTTTATAACGACACTACATTTTATTACTTACAAAATGTTGATTACATATTACATGTATGTACAACTGCGTGTTCCCATGAACCACATAAGTCTTCTAAGCTACATGCGTCTATATCAGGGTTCGCTTACAAACATGTCTTGAACAACATACACGGATCACACCAGTCTCAAGTTACCTGAAATGCATGTTAGTTTTAAAAAGGGTCAGCTAAATGCTGCGTGAGTTCCACTGGTTTAATTGTTGTGTAACAATATGTGTTAACAAGTTTAATTGCACTGGTCACAAATCTTAGTCACAGATGGAATTGCACGAGTATACAAGTGAAACCTTGATTGTTTTTCCCCGGGCCATGTCATCCCAGACACTCCCGGCCACCGGACCGTGTCACAAAGACACTCCCGGCCCATCAACTACGTCACGTGCAGTTCAACGCCCCATAGTAGTTATGCCTAACAACACAACCAAATTAGGACGAGTGTAGTAGCCTAGTGCCGACACACCGTCAGTCGTGGCACTGGGTTGGTAAAACCGATAGTACTATCCACTGTCCACAGGCTTACGTTAATCACTTGTCTTGCAGTGGGGAGGTAGTTCGTATGTTAGATAATTCACATCATATGTTGGTGGAATTAACACAGTTTCGTAATATGCCAATCATCTCAGAAACAGTATCACAGTTTAGAAGTGGGGGAATAAGATTCACTCCCACGTTGGTGTAATCAACACGGTTTATAACATGCAAGTCCCCAGAAAACAGTAAAATCATTCAAAAGTGGGGAACTGAAACTCACTGTGTACGTAGTAGTCTCAACACACAAGAGTGATCAAGCAACTGGATCAACTTTAGTACACACATGCAAGTATGGACTCAAATCAGTATTTAAGTTGGTAATGGTTATAACTTGGATCTGGACAGGAGTTTTTCTCCGGATTGAGTCTATAGGACACTGGTATGGTGATAGACGTTAGGGTAGTATTAGTTTTCAGCTTGGCTTCTGGGCACCGTTTCGGGTGCCAATTAAAGTCAGTAGTTTAACGTGTTTGGATAAAGTCAGACGCGTACCCGATT
Organism: Scalesia atractyloides; assembly: GCA_947069175.1. Lineage (NCBI taxonomy): Eukaryota > Viridiplantae > Streptophyta > Magnoliopsida > Asterales > Asteraceae > Scalesia > Scalesia atractyloides. Next base: position 65,150,979 of record CAMTDV010000004.1, on the reverse strand, counting down.
TGAGAAACGTACTCTGTTTTTTCGCGTTCTTAGTGTCAAAGACTCGGTTCTAAAAATCGAGCATAACCGTCTCGAAACCCGAGCCTGGTTACGTTTTAATCATAAAAGCCTCGTATTGGGTTAGTTTAAGTGTTTTTAGTCTTGATTGACCGTTCCTTGCATGTTTGGTTTGTCTTTCATTGCTCCTAACGCAAAGGCGTTTCCCTAACCGGGACTGCCTCGTTTTGTGTGCCCGAGCTCTGATTTGTTTCAAATCTTATGTTAGAGTCTATGCCACATAACTAAGATGTTTCGTGAACTTAGAATTTTAAAGGGCCCTACCGTTGGCCTAATAACCATGATCGAATGTTTAATGCGTTGTTAAACGTCAAGTCCTCGTTTAACACGTTGTTAAACACTAAGGACACCAACCTCACATCCTTGGCCCTTAATAGTGTCATGTCAACCATGACGTGTTCCCAGAGTCGTCAATCCATTCTTGACTTTGTCTTGCCATGTAGGTGACGCATAGCGTCAACGTAATGTTTTTGGTAATTACTGTGCATATACTCCTATTATAGTCAGTGTCACATGTTCCAGAATTCGTATCATCACACATAATCACAACAATATCATGATATATATATATCACGTTTGGTTACCATGGACTTGTACCAATCAAAGTTTACCGAGATTTTTCACAATTGTCATAGTAGCTGCCGGCGATCGAGATCGATGATGAATAACGGAGATGATGATGAAGATGGTAATGAAATGTACAGTGAGTGAAGATGGTGATGAAGAAATGAGATGATGAAGAAGTTGTTTTATAAATTAAAAATAATAAAAAAACCATCACCGGTGATGGGCACCCCTATTAAAATCCATCACTAGTGATGGAATTTGGCTCGATGACGTGGCGTATGGTGATTGGATGTTGTGAGTGATGAGTGAGTGGTGAATGATGGGTGCCCCTATCCCCCTAAACATAAATCAATAAAAATATTATTATTAATAGTAGTTTGTTTCAAATTTTCATCCTTCTCCGGAACTCGACTTCTCCCCACCCTCTATAAAATAACATGTTATTTTTAATTACGTTTTTCGTCCCTGTGTTTGTCAAAAATCACTTTTTCGGTCCATTAGTTTAAAAATTGTGATTTCAGTCCCTGTGGTTTCAGTTTTATAACTATTTCAGTCCACTCACACTAACGCTATCCAGTTATTCTGTTATTTATTTGAAATGACCATAATGCCCCGGTTATTAAAATTAAAATTAAATTAAATTAAATTAAGAGTTAGTTACGTTTTTCATCCTTGTGGTTTGTTAGAAGTAACCATTACAGTCCATTACTTCTAAAAATTGCCAAAATAGTACCAACACACATAACCACTAGACCATTATGACTTTTGTGAACAAATTAGATCAATAACAGGTAACAATCAAAGCAATAACCATGGGGCTTTTAAACCCCTCATAAAACCGAATAGAATAGTGTCAAAAGATCTTATAGGTTGTGTTGATAGGGTACATGTTTATGGATTCCTGCGATGAAAACGAACTCCGACGAGGTGCAGGAAAACGCAAATGATTACAGAAGAAGATCCGACGAAATTTAAAGGGTGGTAAGGGTTCTGAGGCTTAATTATGTTCCGATTATATAAGCTGAAACTGATTGTTCACAAAAGTCATGATGGTCTAGTGGTTATGTGTGCTTGTACTGTTTTGGCAAAAATGGATTGTAATGCTTACTTCTAACAAACCACAAGGACAAAAAATATAACTCACTCTTAATTTAATTTAATTTAATTTTAATAACAGGGGCATTATTGTCATTTCAAATAAACTAACAGAATTAACTGGATGACATTAGTGTGGGTGGACTGAAATAGTTATGAAACTGAAACCATAGGGACTGAAATCGTAATTTTTAAACTAATGGACTGAAATAGTGATTTTTGACAAACCAGATGAACGAAAAACGTAATTAACTCTAAGTATTAATTTTGTCAAGGTATTAATGATAACAATATAAGGCTATTGATGAACACGTGGAACGGGAGTTGAAGCCAGATTATAGGCTCAAATGAGATAGCAATAAATTCTTGTGGCTAAAGTATAAAAACTATAAAGTTTCCTAGCGCAAAGCTATGTTAACACATTGATATATATAATAATAATGTTGTTGCATAACAAGACATCTATAGGATCCTCATCCTTAAGTGTCACATAAAGATTATTGGATATTCATACAACCGCGTTGGTGATGGTGAATATGTTTGAATTTTGAGAATTGACATGGAAAAGCGTATTGAAAAGTCATAGTACGGAAAGCATTCATTAAACAAATTTTCGAAGACCTTCTTTCTTACCATTTTCCATAGATATACCATTGTACAGAAAAGCATGTTTTAACCAAAAAGTAGACAATAATGTTTAACCAAAAAAAACTATGACCAACCAACAAATTCTAGCTTTAATCATTTTAATAACCAGATGTGACCCATACTTCAAGGCATAAAACGAAACTTAAGTTTAGTGACCATTTACTTTAATATTAAAGAAAATGAGTTCATATCTACATAACGATAGCAAATAAGGACAAGATACCTACATAACGATAGTGATGAAATAGCGCTCGCTATTTCGTTTTAGCGATAAACTAGTTAAAAATTTAAAAAATAAAAAATAGCCATCTGTAATTATAATTATATATATATATATATATATATATATATATATTATGTTTTTATGTATAAATTTATAAGTTTAAGGACCAAATGTAAGCTAGTAAAAATAGGGAGGTTAAATGTTTAAATACACAAACTAATTTTACACTTTTTGTGTAAATTTTTACAAGTGTTAGAGACTAAATGTAAAGTAATGAAAGATAGAGAGGTTAAATGTAAAAATACATAAAGATATTTAACCCTAAAAGCCTCAAATGCAACAAAACATAGCCGCACTTCTTCTTCCTAGTTTCCGACAGAAATTGTAGGTTTTCAGCCGAAACTTGTCGTTGGAATCCGCTACAATCACGCTATGGAGTCGCTATCTAGCAGCTTGCGAGACATGGGCGCTTCGCTATGAAGCGCGTGATAGCGACCGCTATCTGCGCTATTGATAACTATGGTTCATACCATAAACTAGTATCGAATTTCCAAACATTATATGCTTTATCACGTTATTTGTTGAATATGAATCATAGAGAATCATACGAAATATTAAACCCAAAAAATAAAACTCTTACACAAAGCAAACTAAACCCTTGACTAAAATATAATTTTATTTTTGGTATCGAGTTTTTACAGTTAAAAAACACAAACGACTTTACAATTCTATACCCAAACAAGCATCAACTTTTAGCGACACACAATTTTTTTTTGAACGGCAAATTTAAATCACTGACGGAGCACAAGGGATTTTATGTTTAAACGGTAATCACCATTTAGTTTATCTTAATCACATTTAAATTTAAACTAAATAATAATTAAAAAAAGCAAGTGACCAAAATGCCATCAAGAAAACCACCCCACAACCAACACGAACTAAGTCAAGCCTTCGTTCTCTCCTCTCCATCTTCTCTTTTCTTTCTTTCCTCCGTTGAATATACTCATCGTACTCCTCTTTCTGCCACCATCCACCATCGTTACGCCACCCTCGCTCTGCCACCATAAGACCTTGTAAAATTACCATACTGTCCTTTCCGCTCAAACACTTGCCATCAATATCTTGTATAGTTAAATTCATGCCACTCACATACAACTCCAAACTGCCTTCTTTGACACCGCACGTGACCTCTATGTTGCAGTTCACGTGGTCGTTATCATGTACGTGAGAGTTAACGGAGGTCACGACGGAAAAGGTCAACTCTATTTCGTCGGTCAACCAATTCCGGTAGACAGAAACCGGTTTTGTACTTGATAGATTTATAGCCCGGTTTTGGGTCGGGTCGATCATGATCCAACTCAACGTCATGTGTTTCTCTAGGTTTGATTGTATTACCTGATAAAAAATAGATACGTACTCAGTAAAATCGCACTTGCTGTGCAATAACTCATGAGATCAACATTTTCTCTATTCAACCAGATACGGTAGGGGTGTAAATAAGCGACTCGTAAGCAGTGGCGAAACTTGAGATTTAACGTATATACCCAAAAAGTTTTATAAACCGGGGGGTCAAAAACGTATATAAAAAAAATTTCTTATACGAAAACTACATACCCTCCACTACTGGGCGAAAAGTTCGGGGACGGCCGCCCCCTCCGTCCTCACTATGCTAGGCCCCCTGCTCGTAAGTTACTCAATGAAAACTCAAATCAAGTCGAGCTTATATAAGTGCGAGTGCAGCTTCACATGTCAAACACGGGCTAGCTCATGGCCTGCACTTGGTTTTCTATTTATATAATTTTAAATATGCATATAATAATAATAACTATTATTATTATATATAAATTATGGTAAAAGTAATTAATTAAATAAATATATATTATAGCATATATAAAAAATATAATTATAATATTTGTAGTAATTATAAATTAATAAATAATTGACAAATAATAAAGGATCCAATGTGAGTTCGGTCTAGAAAAATTACCCACGAGCAACGCTAGAACTTTTAAACTCGTGCTCTAAACAAATTGAGCTCGAGCCTAAGCTCTTGTAAATTAAACAAACCAAGCTTAATCGTAAAGGAGCTCAGGCTCCACTCTACTTGTTTACACCCTTTAGAAAGGTTGCCCTCATTGAGGATGTGCCTCTAAATATCTTTTTTTTTTTCAAAGTATAAAATCGAACAACATATAATCTAGCCGGATTCTATTACCTGATCATCACCGGAAATTTCCAACTCCGATTGGACGAGTTCTTTGTGTTCAAGAAGATCAATTTGAAACGGACACGACAGAAACCAATCACTAGGCGTGGTATTAGTAGATTCCACCTTAGAAAACACCATCTGATCACGGTACCTAAGGTCAACACAGGAGATAATATTCCTGGTTGGAAGTAGTGTTGACGCGGTACACAGGTGTTCCGAGGGAGCCGGGAAGACATCGGAGAAGAACGAACGGTGGCCGGACTTAAAATCTAATATGGCCTGGCTGACCATAGGGTGTTCTGTGGATGGCCAACTTGAAGAACAAATATTTGACCAAAGTTCCTCACATGAGCAAAGGGATTGTAGGTGGGACGAGGCGCAGCCCGCTGCGGCGAGTGATCGGCCGTCGAGTCGGGTCAAGATGTCGGCTTGGATGATATCTCCATGAAGACGAGTGATTCCCATGGTGAAGAAGAGAATGTATGAGAAAATTGAAAAGGAGTTGTGGGATGGATATATACCGGCAAAAGTTTGAGTTTCAAACTTGGTATTTTACTATTATATGGAATAGAATAGTAACAATGTGTTAACATATGAAAATAAAAAAATATAAAAATAATTGGTGATTGATATGGTTTTGTAGAATATGTATATTGGTTTGATTTTGTCTCAAAGAATATTTTGCTTTTGTTATTTATTAATAAATTAAGAGATTGATTTACCTTTTGGTTTGAAAAACAATATATTTTTGTTGTGGAAGGATCTCGTAACAAATAGAAAAGAATATTTTTTTCTTTTTCGTTCTTGTTTATAATTATAATATAATAATATTAGGTTTTGACATGGATCATTTTAAAATTGGTTAATACCATTAAAAGAATTATAATAGGAAGTTGCAGTCTAACTCAGCTGATGGGGCAGCTTAGTGGAAACTGGGGTGCGTCCACTTTTAATGTTTCGGTTAAAAGTGTAAAATTCTTGATTTTTCGTCCGAAATTTTAAAATTATATAGGATCGCCCCCTCTCCCCCCACACAATTATTTTACCTAAATATTTATACAATATATAAATTAGGTCTCTGACTTTACGTCTCCTCTCCCCCAAACTTTTGGTCAAACTCCGCCATAATTAAGTTAGTTATATATGTTTATATGTGAGAGCGATGATATATGTTCTTTATTAGCACACAATCGTTTTAACACAAACGGCAGACAATTTTTTAATATAGAATTTTCTCATTTTTAACCACTATAAATACAAATTCGTATTGTTTTCGTAAAATAATAATCAGTATTAGTTTCTTCATACATATTTTGACCCAATTACGAGGTGACAAGTTAGTTTTTTATCTTCTTGAAACAACAAATTCAAGAAATTTAATGTGCCAAAATTAAGTTTAAAGAATTCGTTAACTTTGAATTGATAAGGTATGTTAACTTTTTGATGATATTAACTGTTGTTAAGTAGAAAGAAAGAAGAGAGATCGAGAATAAATATGAGAAGTCAAATTTGTCATGCATCGTTGTATTTTGAATTTATAAAATAAATTACCAATGACTAAAGTCATCACAACACATTTGACTTTACAAGCGGCTATTAAGAAGGTCATCGCAGCTTCCTCGACTTTTGTTAATTTTGTATTGACCTGACTTTTTTTTTATTTTTAAAGGAGAACTTCATTAAAACTACAAAACTATCTAAAATCGGGCGGCACTACAACAAACACAACTACATAATTATAAAATAACACCATTTATCCCAAGTTAAATTCTAAGCTTCGATCTATTCTTAGCCCAAAGGAACCCAAGAGAGCGAACTTCACTGAAGATGTCAACGACATTAACTTGTCTTCCATCAAAGATCAAACCATTTCTCGCATTCCATAAACTCCAACAAGTAATCATGAGGATCCCATGTAAAACCCCTTAACTCGCTCCATTTAATCCGCTAAACTCGTGAGCTTTTAGAATGTCCCGAAATGAAAACACGAAGAGATTAGGAATCTTACACCAAGCACACACTTTTTGCCGAAGAGGCGATGCCACCATACACCCGGAAAAAAGATGACCCAGCGTCTCTTCACCAAAGCTACACAATCTGCACACCTCGTCTGAAACCGGAATGCTTCTCCTCTTAAGAGCTACCATTGTTGGAATTTTATCCATCTCGGCCCTCCAAGCGAAGATATTACAATTTAACGGGACCCAACGACACCACTCCATCACGAAACGGTCACTATAATCCTCGTCTAACTCTATAATGTGTTTGACTGCCACAACACTAAAATCCACAACGATATTACCTTGTCACTTCCACATGTCTCTAACCCCTATAAGCTGAACATTATGCATCAAGAAAATTAGTTGAGCCCATTCTGCCATCTCGTTGTTTAAGCACGGGGCCGATCTCCACAACCAAGGGCCTAAAGGATTGGAGAAAGGACGAACAACCCGTTCCTTGACGGAGCACTTTTTATCCGTCTCCAACCGAAAGATGCAACGGAAAACATCCTTCAACGGCTCAGCTTTAATCCATGGGTCCAACCAAAATTTTATGTCGATCCCATCCCGAAGCTCTCCTCTCATAAGGTTTTTGATATGGACATTTCGTGTTATCGGCTGGGAGTTAAGTTTCACTATATTCACCCAAACGCTACCAAAGTTAGATCTAAAAAGAAGAAAACTCTAGCAGCTCCTGTGAGAGTGAATAGCCCATAAATTCTGATTTTCAGTCTTGAATATCCATCCCCATTTTACAAGTAACACAAAATTGATAGTCTTCAACTTACATAGCCCCAAGCCACCAACACATTTAGGCGAGACCACCCTATCCCACGAAACCCAACTCATTTATTACCCTCACCCCCAAAGAAACTTGGGGATGATCTTCTCCAAGTTTTTGACAACCTTGACGGGAGCTTTGTACAAAGACCATAGTAATTAGGAAGACTCTCCAACACCGATTAAACAAACTGACACTTTCCACGTAGATAATCTAGCTTCAAAAACGTCGAACACGGGTTTCCAATTGTTCACACGATTCATATTAGCCCCCAACAACCAACCCAAGGTATTTAAATAGGAGAGAACCCGTCTTGCAACCCACCATCATAGCCAAGTCTTCCACTCTCGATCCATCCACTCCAACTCCATATAAATTAGACTTAAAAAGATTAATTTTAAACATGAGCACACGTGGAAGCATCTAAGAAGCTGAACAACGTTGATAGTATTTCCCCTTGACGACTCCCCCATTATGATTGTGTCATCGACGTATAAAAGGTGAGAGATCAACGGCTCATTGTTCGGAAGACGAATAGCAACAATATCCTCGCCCTCCACCGCTTTATCAAGCTTCCAAGACAATGCTTCCATGACAATGAGAAACAAGAAATGCGAGATGGGGTCACCCTGTCTCATTCCTTTGTGGCATTGGAAGTCGAAATTCGTAGCACTATTAACTAACACCGAAGCCCTGGCCAACTCCAAGATACAATATACTCACCTACACCACCGATCAGGAAATCCCATTTGCGATAATATAGAAACCACAAAGTTCCAGTTGACGTTATCGTACGCCTTTTCGAAGTCAATCTTTAAGGAGGAAAGTTTTCTTCTTTTTTTTCTTGATCCACATACACACATATTTCACAATGAGAGGACCATCCAAGATGTATTTTCCTTTGAGGAACGCTCATTGAAAATCCGAAATCACAGACCCAAAGACCCCCTTTAGATGATTAGCAGGGATCTTAGAAATCACCTTGTTAATCACCCCCAAGGAGGCTAATCGGCCTATAATCGTGCATAGACATCAGATCCTTAATCTTTGGGATGAGGGTGATAAAAAAAATAGCACATCCCCTGTTTATGATCCCTGAATCATAAAAAAAACACAAAACATTAGCAAAATCTTTTCATAATGGTTCCAAAACTTTTAAAAAAATCTGAAATTAAATCTGTCAAGCACCAGAGCACGATTGTCACCACATTCGAAAACCGCCTTTTATATTTCCTCTTTGTTGAATTGGTCAACGAGAGTAGTAGCATCAATGTCAGAAAGCTTCTATATAATGTTGCACCACAGCATCGGCTTTAATGTGACTTTTCTTTGAAATTTACCTTGATAAAATTAAAAATAAATTTTTTGATTCGTAACCCACGACCCCTCAACATGGAGGCCCTGAGTTGCGTTAGAAGCCTTCTTATGATTAACCATGAAGTGGAAAAATCTTGAGTTCTTGTCTCCGTCTTTTGCCCACTTCACCCTAGACCTTTGCTTCATATCCTTAGATTTATTCAACTCCAACTCTTTAAGCGATTTTTGTTCTCAGTCAACACCCACACCCACTCTTCCTCTTCCAAGAGCTCCCTATCTTCCATAAGCAGCTCCAAATCTTCCAATTCTCTACTGGTACGAGCCACATCCTCCGCTTCTCTTTTATGCAGCTCATTTCTCCAAGTAGGGGCGGTCCTCGGGATAGACGGGGAGAACCACAGGCCAGGGCCCAAGATTCCGAAGGGCACATTTAAAAAAAGTCATATATATATATATATAATATTATACCTTTTTAAAGAGTATACTCATATAGACATCAACTTATTAAGATAGGCCCATTTACAAAACAATTCTTAAAATTTAGAAATTAGAAGTTAAGCTCATTAGATTTATTTTGCCCAATACAATTTTAGAGTGATACGATCTAACCGAAAATGATGGTGTTTTTTTTTTCATGTTACTTAATACTCACTAGGATAGTAGAAATCGGACTTTTGTTTACAATTGCAAATATATGTTGAAAGATAGCGAGTAAAAATTGGATATAGAAGACATTTGTAGAAATAGAAAGAAAAAATGAAATAAGATGAAAAAGCAAGAAATTGGCAATGACAAATTGTTATGGAAGTCATAAAAATGGGTCTAGGTTTAACATATATATTTACGACTTATGCGCTTAACATTAGCTACGGAAGTGTTTTGGAAAGAGTAAATTGCACAAAACATCCTTTATGTTTCCTCAAACTTGCAGGTTCCAGCCTTAATGTTTAAAAGTTGCTAAAAACAGCCTTTAAGTTTATTTTTGTTGCGGATCAATCCTTTACAGCTAACCACGTTGTTTCTTCAGTTAAGTTCCCTCACATGCATAACATGTGAGGGTATATTCGTCATTTTGGTTGATCATGTGAGGGAACTTAACTGAAGAAAATAACGTGGTTAGCTGTAAAGGATTGAACCCGCAACAAAAATAAACTTAAAGGTTGTTTTTAGCAACTTTTAAACATTAAGGCTGGAACCTGCAAGTTAAGGAAACATAAAGGATGTTTTGTGCAATTTACTCTTTTGAAAATAAAGACCCACATAGTTTTCTTACTTAATAGAGTTAATTATTGTTTCCGTCCCTTTAGTTTGTCAAAAATCATTATTTCAGTCCATTAGTTTAAAAATTGCAATTTCAGTCCCTGTGGTTTCACTTTCGTAACTCTACTTAATATTATAAACTTTAGCTACCGAAGTGTTTTGAAAATGAAGGCTCACAAAGTTTTCTTACTTAACATTATTAAAAAAAATTAATAAAAAAATAAATCGACGATATTTGATTTAACTTAATTTAAAAATATATATTTTTTTGTGTTCAACATTTACATAATTTGTAAACCAACAATGGGCTTGTTTTTATGTTTTAAATTTTTATTATTGGGAAGAGGTAATACAAACCTCATTTTATTCTTTTTGTATTTATATTACTTTATGATATTGACGTTAATTAAATCTAGTCCAACCAATTCGACCGGTCTGACGAGTGAATCTTGTTCCTGACGTGACTAAGTTTTTGGATGAGGTTGATGTCAGGAAGCCCCCGTCCAGAAAACGAACCGACTGCCGAGTCTACCACCATAGCCCAACGAAGAATTAAAGGGTCTAGGCCCAAAATTTAGAGGATTAGTAACCAAAATCAGTGAACTGTGGTCGAAAGATGTTTCAGAAGCACCCTTAAGCACGCCTCAGGCCACCTGTAAAAAAACCAGAACACACGAGAATTCTCACTATTTTACTAAGTTTTTACCATTTTCTGGCCAGCATGTAATTTCCTATCTTTCATACTATATTCACAAAGCCCAGCACCAAATATAAACTGATTAAAATTTCTCGCACATGACAGTTTGAACACCGAATTTCGCCTTTCCTCGGGAAAAGCAAAGGGCGTTGAAATCCCAAAATCAAGCCTTGAGACCCCTCCATGACACTGCAATTTGATCCCACAAGAGTTTCTTAGTAGGAACCCCTTGCGAGCTTAGACATTCATTATGTTCACCTGGGTGTTACAACCCTTTAACCTGCCTTGAACCAAAAAAAACTTTATGTGTTATATCGTATTCTCGTGACCGAAAGCACTAGAATCCCACAAGGAGGCCAAACCACCCGATTGGCCGGTAGACCCAGTAGTTTCTTGCCCATAGATCTGCCTCCCCAGTATCTCGATAAGTCAAACCCATCAAGAGTCTCGTGTTTGGTTTCTTGAAAAGCAATAAAATTTATACCATCTTTCACCATAACCTTATGAACCCAACCCGGTTTGTCATCACCCCCAAGCCTCTCACATTCAAAAAAGGAAGTTCAGGGAAGAACCCCATTGTTGCCTTCTCCTTGAATAAATTTCCCAATCAAAGTGTTCTGATTCTGCAGCTCTGCACCAAGTCTGATGCCCAAATCGATTGTAGCGTGAATCCCTTGCGCCACTGTCCGAGCCCCATCGTTTCCTTTGAACATACTTGAGACCTCGGCAAGAAGGACATCCGACTAAGCTCCTGACTTGGAAAGAACCCCCATATTAAGATCAAGAGATCGCTCTGTAAGTGCACCTTTTGGGCGATAAATGCTGGATGTTGCTACTTGAAGATTCTTCATGATCTATTGTGTAATTCTATCAATTTTATGTAGGATCCTATTGGTGGAACTTATTGTAAGGACTTACATGTCCAAACTTAATCTTGTATATATTCTTAGTGAATGAAATGCAAGAGTAGAACTTTTGAGATTTATCTTTCTGTGCAAGTTTTCTCTCTGTGTGTGAAGAAAGCAAAACCCTAGCAAGCTATTGTGCGTTATTGTGTGTAATCGTGAATACTCAGTGGATTCACAGATTGTCGATCATCATCTATCGTTCTCTACTCCTTCTACGCCGCGTCCATTGCAACGGTTTGCGTCACGTGGTGGATTCCACACACTACATGACTTGGTGTTTCGGTTGTTCGAGAATCGTAGGTGGGCTTACATGCCCGGGGTTCCGTCTGTGTTAAACTCTTCCAACAAAGGCTTCCCCCTTTCCTCGAAAACGGGCTGATGCCAGTGAGATCAAAGATGCCCCTATACTCCATAACAGACCTAACCCTTTTTACGCCTGTTCAATTCCGAAGAACGTTGTCTGGGTGCTTTAGGCCCACTACGAAAAATAAGGCCGACCTTTCTTTTGTTTTTAAAGTTATATCTTTTCCCCAGAATTAAAATAAAAGGCTTTAATTCCAACACCAACTGCCCTTCCACCTTTCTTTGGACAGGAACCCTTCAAACGCTTTTGATGATGGCTGACCTTGGAAATATCCACACTAGACGAATTGGTTTCCTCAACAACCTCTTCAGGTATCTCACCACAAGACTCCTCTTAGCCATCGATTCGTCTTCCTTGCTGCCCTCAGAGTCCCCTAAAACTTTACCGACCACCGGAGAACCCAAGCAGTCCGGAACCCAATTTCCTTGCTCTTCCACTACCCAAATTTTGTACTTTTTGTCTTTCCACATTATGGTCACCTCCTCACTAATACTATACTTTCCCCAACTAGGACTCCGATACACATAAATGTTAAGTCACCATCACATTTTGTAATTCTAGTGAGTGCAGAACCTTAACAAATGCGGAACCAATATATTTAAACACTTTAGAGTCAGCCAGGTGCAATGGAACACCCTTGATACGAAGCCAGGCGATGCGCTCACTAGGCATTGATTGGTCGTACCAGAAATCTAGCGACCCGAATCATGGTCCCCAAACTTCCTTATTCTGCCTCAAACTGATAGCCTCATCCTCCTTGTCGAACGTGATGAGGATAAAGAGACCTCCCAAATACTCAATTCAGAGGTACCTAAACCCGGCAATACGCTCAGACGGTCAAAATAAACAAGAGTATCTAGACCAACCGTGCGAACAACAAGAGCTCTACGATGTGCCGAATGAAAGGAACTGGTATTATCTGGCACCGTGATCACCTTACCAGAGACCGTGACAACCACTTCAGGGCACAATACCCTGTTATACGATCTATTGCCCTTTAGATCGAATGATCTAAAACCCTCCTCCCTGGGCCGACGCTTCTTTTTGGACATCCGATTTTTTCTGAGCAGGTTGTTCCACAAAGCTTTGGTATTCCACGGAAAACTTCACGACATTGTATTTGAGCTTACATCCCCCCATATTCATATCCCGGAGATTCCTTTCAAGTTCCTTCCTATCTCTCACATCCTTAAAGCTGAGAAACCCAATCTATTGCCTTTCTTATCCCCTTTTTATGGCAATATAAAACCCTCCACCACCCCGAAAGCCCATAGGAAACCAGAAAGTTCCCATGGTGTGCAGCCGGATGAGAGGTTAGAAACAAAGAATTTGACAATGATGTCCGCTCTCTTGCTCCCTCCCATCACCTCTTCTGTCTCCTTGCTATACGATCTATTGCCGCTAGATCGAAGGATCTTGTCACACCCCGACCCGCAGCGGAAAAGGTGATCGGGGCATGATTGGGTTATCATCAAAGCTCATGACATTTATTATAACGTTTCATATTCATTAATACATTTTAATGGGAAATATACATTCATAATTACATCATGTCCTAAACATCAATCTAGGCTTCATTGTTTTTTCTAAGGCATTTCCTATGTTTTCCTTGCTTCATCCTGTTCACCTGTATCATGTGTAAAAATGGTTTTTGGATCAACAAAAAGTTGGCGAGTGAATCCTATGAAAAACATTTGAACAAGTTTATTTAATTGATTATAAAATAAAGTGCACAACCACACATGAGTAAAAATAGATGTAAACTTATTCACCAATCAATTAATATTAAATAATGCACACATGAACAATAATGGATCGTTTTGAGGCACGCGTTGCTCAACTCGTCTCTCACGAGGAACTGATGGGCCTAATGAATGATTTGCATATACTTGACATATGAAATACATAACTACAAACAATATAAACTAAATAATACACACACGAACAATAATGGATTTGTTTTGAGGCACGCGTTGCTCAACTCGTCTCCCACGAGGAACTGATGGGCCTAATGAATGAATTGCATATAAATTGACAATATGAAATACATAACTACAAACAATGTATACAATCTAAGTTTAGATCACAATATGGTATGGCGTAAGTTTAAATAAACGAGTTAATTTTGGTGACACATGACACACCCCAAAACGTGTAATTAAAAGGGGAGTTGTAAGATTCACTCACATTGGGTGCGTTCGGTTGATGATGTTGAATGCGCACTGAAGTTTGATTTAACCACGAGTGAAACTAACCTTGGTTGGTAAGTAAACGGATTTTATTAATCCATTTTAGTGGGATTGTTGGGTGTATTTTTGTGAGTTTAAGGCTATTTTCTAACCTTAAAAATGTTATTTTTAAGTATTTTTAATGGGTTTTTAATTTAAAAAATAAATAAAAATAATAAAAAATGTTGACTTTTTGCGACCGTTGACCGTTGACTTGTTGACCGGTCAGACTGTGTAATTGTGTGCGCCGGGTGAGGCTCGAACCCGAGACCTCCCGTTCGCGTGCACGCAGCTCTACCAACTGAGCTACGTGTCTAACCTGAAATATTTCTGTTTTTTAATTATATATACTAATTGAATTAAACCGAAAATCATTTATTTTCAAAAACGATTTTAATGCATCGAACCGGTGTTCTCCACAGGTCTCGAACCCGGGACCTGTGGGTTGAGTTAACACACAGTCCACCACTGGACTGTGTGTCTAACTTGTTAAATAATCTGATTTTTATTATACTTATATACAAACTAAATAATTTCGTTTCTGTTTTAAATAAAAAGTTTGATAATTGTCCGGACCGGTGCGGTAGTCCGGACTCGAACTCGTGACGTGTGATTAAACGTTCACACAGTCCACCACTGGACTGTGTGTCTATCTTGGTTATTATTCCGGTTTTTATTAAACTTAACATATATAAGCAGTGAATCCGGTTCGGTAAAAAAAGAACATTTTTATTAAGGCGAGTGTGCGTGGGACAAGAATCGAACTCGAGACGTAAGCGTGTTTTATTTGCACACAGTCCACCGCTGGACTGTGTGTCTAACCCGGAATATATCTTGATTTTAATTATACATATACAATACTGAAACTTCGTCTTCTTCGTCAGACTTAACCAGAATCGGAGTCTGACTGGTTCATCGATTTTAATCAAGTTCTTTTAGTGTGTTGCGCTTAATTACAGGTGAGATTAATAAAAGAACGAGAGATTAAGTGTAAGGTATACCGAACTGGACTCCTCTGTTTCGCCGGCGAAACTCCGTGACAGCAAGCTAATCCGGCGACGTGTGTCTTGCGGCAGAGGGTCTTCAGCGAGCTTGAGGTAAGTGTAGGTGTCTTCGGTATGAGCTCTGGGGGGTTCAGTAAGGCTCAGAGGTGAAAGGCTCGGTTTTCGGCGAGTTGCAGAAATTTTCCGGCGAGTGAATTACGTCGGGAAAAAGTGTGATTGTGAGCGAAAAAGCTAACAGAGATTAGAGGGGGTATTTATAGGGCAGGACATCGACGAATTTAGTCCGATTTCCGTCTTGATTCGTCGGTTAAAGATTTTCCGGCGGTTATAGCTTGTGTCGCGGACTGGACATCAGTTATAACCGATGTTGAGGTTTAATGTTTACGTTAAGTCATTGATAACCGACGATGTTTGACGAAAATCGTGGATTTTCCGGCGTCAACGGATTTGGGCGCGTCAGTTGACTGGATTTGATTTCTGTTTTCATTATTTGAATTAATTGTTTCGGTATTTTAACAAAAACCCAAAGTGGCGGAGTGGTTGAGCGCGTGTGTGTTAATGCTTTGTTGACCAGATTGACTCGGCTGACCCGGGTTCGAAACCCGGCAGAAGCCTTTTATTTTTAAACCAATATTTTTAATACTTTTTCAAATATAATTTTATATTCCAATATATTTATTAATTATGTATCGTTTAAAAATAATTTGGGCATTAAATACGCAAAGAAATTTTTAACTGATTGTTCGGTTAATAAACGGAGCGGGTTTGGTAAATTCGGTTTTTGACGGATGTTACAGTATCCCCTGCTTTTTAGAAATTTCGTCCCGAAATTTAAGTAGTGATATATTTGACTAAAAATGATGGTGTTTAGTTTGACAGTTACATACTTAGAAAAAGAGTTTAAATTTTTGTTTGAGGCGGGTAACGTTCCTTGAAAGGGTTAAGTACCCTGTTACAGGAATCGCTTTTTGTTGCCTACGGTAAAAATATTGATAAGCAGAGTTGATTCACTAAATATGATATCATGCGTAAGAGTTTTGATATGTTTGGAAGGATAAGGTTATATCCTAAAACAAAATTTCTAATACTACAACCTACATGGAACTTCCCATAACCGTCTAATAATGCCTCTGATCCTTTGACAAGAATACTTATATATAGGAAGTACAGCGGCGTATCCACCATATTCTTGTCAAATTTTCATTGGTTTTATCAGTAAGTTATGATTGGTTCTATGATGTGACTCTAAACATAAATAAACGCCACAACCAATGTACCAAGAAATTACTAAATCCTACATAGAACTTCTCATAACCGCCTGACAATGCCTCTGATCCTTTGACAAGAATACTTATATATAGGAAGTACCAGCGGCGTATCCACCATATTCTTGTCAAATTTTCATTGGTTTTATCAGTGAGTTATGATTGGTTCTATGATGTAACTCTAGAACATAAATAAACACAACAACACAATTCTGATAGCATACATGTTTGAATGGTGACAGTTCCTCTCTCGTTTGTTATGATGGAGAGGTTAGTTTATGTAGAAATAGAACACAATCCAATTTCTTTAAATGGCGAGATGATACACAAATTTCAACCAAGACAATACTAAATCCTACATGGAACTTCTCATAACCGCCTGATAATGCCTCTGATCCTTTGGCAAGAATACTTATATTATAGGAAGTACCAGCGGCGTATCCACCATATTCTTGTCAAATTTTCGTTGGTTTTATCCGCAAGTTATGATTAGTTACCAAGAAATTACTAAATCCTACATAGAACTTCTCATAACCGCCTGACAATGCCTCTGATCCTTTGACAAGAATACTTATATATAGGAAGTACCAGCGGCGTATCCAGCACATTCTTGTCAGATTTTCATTGGTTTTATCAGTGAGTTATGATTGGTTCTATGATGTAACTCTAGAACATAAATAAATACAACAACCAATATTTGAGTCCACATTCTGATAGCATACATGTTTGAATGGTGACAGTACCTCTCTCGTTTGTTGTGATGGAGAGGTTAGTCATTGTGGGAGTGAGACATAGCTCAACTTCTTTAAATGATGAAATTGAAATACGCTGAAATGTATGATGAACAAACTTTGACCAAAACATACTAAATCCTACATGGAACCTCTCATAACCGCCTGATAATGCCTCCGATCCTCTGACAAGAATACTTATATATAGGAAGTACCAGCGGCGTATCCACCATATTCTTGTCAAATTTTCATTGACTTTATCCGCAAGTTATGATTAGTTCTATGGGACTCTAAAACAAACACAACAACCACAAGATCGTATTGCATGTACTGAAATGAAAAATGTCTGTGCGATCAAGGCTCAATCAAACGGAGCCGATCGTATTGCATGTACTGAAAATGAAAAATGTCTGTGCGATCAAGGCTCAATCAAACAGAGCCGATCGTATTGCATGTACTGAAAATAATAAATTTAATCTAAACAATAATCACACAAACAGTTTATACATGGAACCTCTCATAACCGCCTGATAATGCCTCCGATCCTTTGACAAGAATACTTATATATAGGAAGTACCAGCGGCGTATCCACCATATTCTTGTCAAATTCTCATTGGCTTTATCCTTAAGTTATGAGTGGTTCTATGTGATTCTACAACGTAAAGAAAAACATAAAACTAAACGATTGGAGTTGAATCTTGATTTTCGGTGAAGAGGACTAGTTGGGTGGTTTCGTTTGGGCCGTCATTACCTTCGACAGGATTGGCGTTGATGTTGAAAACTCTTCCTCTTGCTGGTGGCCTAGTGATTGGGTTTTCTTGATTTACTTGGTTAACTGGGTTTGATTGAGCTTAAGCGTTTATGATGTTAACCAATCGAGGGCACGTGTTTCTAAAGTGGGTAGGGTCGCCACAATTGAAACAAGCTCGAACATATGGGAACATGGGGTATTGGGGTTGTTGATAGGTTTGGATCATGTTTTGAGTAGGGGGAGAGATTTGGTTTTGAAGGGTGCGGCAAACCTTGCTCAAATGACCATGGCGTCCACAATTTGCACATAGTCGACAAGGTAAGGTAAGGGGATGGTGATAAAAACAGGTGTTACATCGAGGGTGAGGTCCAAGGTATGGTTTCTTATTTGGGTAAGTTGAGTTGGGTGATACTTGAGTGATTGGGATAGCTTGGATGGGTATTGTGAAATTGGTGGATTACGTTGGATAGTAGCGAAAAGTTGCCCGTCTCTTTTTCTCTTAGAAATGGGTTGAGAAGGGGATTCGGTTTGGGTGGAGTTTGAAGTTTAGTTGATGCTTTATCCTTCTTCTTCTCCTCCTTGAGGTCTTTGTTCCGGATTCGGTTCTCGGTGAGCTCTGTAGCTAACTCCATTGCTGCTTCCAAGGTTGCAGGCGTGGTACTTATTACAGAGTCTTGAATCTTTGACGGAAGACCTCGAATGTAGTGCTCGATCAAACGGTAGAGGGGAGTGAACAAGTTGGGAACCATTTGATTTAACTCGAGGAATCTTTTGTTGTATGTGGTGTGGTCGCCTTCCTTTTGCTTCAACGAATAGAACTCATCTTCTAATTTCTTGATTTCGCTCCTTGGGCAAAACCGTTTTGTCATGATTTCCTTCAACTCTTCCCAAGTCAAAGTCATAGCATCGTCAACGCCTCGTTTGGCCTTCTCTGTATTCCACCAGTAAGTGCTATTCCATATAAACGACCGGTAGCATATCGCACTTTGCGATCGTCAGGCAATCGCAATTTAGAAAAGTGTTCTCCATTTCTTCAAAACAATGGAGGAGAGCGGTGACGCCTTCAGTCCCTTCGTATTTTGGAGGGTCACAGGATTTGAAATGCTTGTAGGTGCATTTAGTGGTATTTGGGGGAGGGTTGATAACGTTTTGATCTTCTTGGTTGACAGGATTAGCGGTAAGTGCTTGTTGGACTTGGATTACAATGTTGGGTATTACGGCAGCCATTTGTTGAGCGATTAGGGCAGCCATGCGCTCGCGGGCTTTTCCTTCTCTCATCTTCCTACGGGCGAGGCTAGAAGACATCTACAAGGAATACGTATCATGAGTATGAGTTGGATGTTTTTGGGATCATGGGTCGTATTTAGGAATGAACATTCATAAAATAAATATAGAAAAATAAATCTACTACATCCATAGGATGTCTTGGGCTTTGCTCGTCATTGGGCCTTGCATGCCGCCATACTTCACCTTCGTAATCATGTGGGCCCCCATGAATACCGGGTTTTTCATATGGTTCGCATGTGTTAGCCTGGTTACGTACACTAAAACCCGGAGAAAATCGAGAAATATGTATATAACGTATGATATTCGGAATGTGTCCAGGTGTAGACACGGTGACACCTCAAAGTGGGGTTAGTTCGAACGACGTTTGGTGTGGCATGCTTTGGCCTAATAGGTCCTTCGTACTCTCATCGTTAGTCCCCAGGTAGGCAAACTGGTCCGTTATATTGGATTTATACGAATGCCAACCTAGACAGGACGTTCCGACTACCGGTACTTGTACCCTTCCAGTTACTACATGCCCGTCGCGGAACTTACTTTGATGAGATTTGAAAATTGCGACAAAATATTTGAATAACAAAAGTATGAAGATGATTTGAATATATGAACATTGAAATATGTATGATGAATGTGTATGTAAGTATGTATGTTTGACTGTAAGTATAAACAAATATGAAACAAATAAACATCATAACTTTGTATGTAACCACCTAAACAATAAAAATTTAGGCAAACTATAGTATAGGCTCTAAGGGTCTAATAACCTATCCTATATCCCTATAGTCATGGCTCTGATACCAATCTGTCACACCCCGACCCGCAGCGGAAAAGGTGATCGGGGCATGATTGGGTTATCATCAAAGCTCATGACATTTATTATAACGTTTCATATTCATTAATACATTTTAATGGGAAATATACATTCATAATTACATCATGTCCTAAACATCAATCTAGGCTTCATTGTTTTCTTCTAAGGCATTTCCTATGTTTTCCTTGCTTCATCCTGTTCACCTGTATCATGTGTAAAAATGGTTTTTGGATCAACAAAAAGTTGGCGAGTGAATCCTATGAAAAACATTTGAACAAGTTTATTTAATTGATTATAAAATAAAGTGCACAACCACACATGAGTAAAAATAGATGTAAACTTATTCACCAATCAATTAATATTAAATAATGCACACATGAACAATAATGGATCGTTTTGAGGCACGCGTTGCTCAACTCGTCTCTCACGAGGAACTGATGGGCCTAATGAATGATTTGCATATACTTGACAATATGAAATACATAACTACAAACAATATAAACTAAATAATACACACACGAACAATAATGGATTTGTTTTGAGGCACGCGTTGCTCAACTCGTCTCCCACGAGGAACTGATGGGCCTAATGAATGAAT
Organism: Scalesia atractyloides; assembly: GCA_947069175.1. Lineage (NCBI taxonomy): Eukaryota > Viridiplantae > Streptophyta > Magnoliopsida > Asterales > Asteraceae > Scalesia > Scalesia atractyloides. Next base: position 65,130,181 of record CAMTDV010000004.1, on the reverse strand, counting down.
TGCATATAAATTGACAATATGAAATACATAACTACAAACAATGTATACAATCTAAGTTTAGATCACAATATGGTATGGCACAAGTTTAAATAAACGAGTTAATTTTGGTGACACATGACACACCCCAAAACGTGTAATTAAAAGGGGAGTTGTAAGATTCACTCACATTGGGTGCGTTCGGTTGATGATGTTGAATGCACACGAAGTTTGATTTAACCACGAGTGAAACTAACCTTGGTTCGGTAAGTAAACGGATTTTATTAATCCATTTTAGTGGGATTGTTGGGTGTATTTTTGTGAGTTTAAGGCTATTTTCTAACCTTAAAAATGTTATTTTTAAGTATTTTTAATGGATTTTTAATTTAAATAAATAAATAAAAATAATAAAAATGTTGACTTTTTGCGACCGTTGACCGTTGACTTGTTGACCGGTCAGACTGTGTAATTGTGTGCGCCGGGTGAGGCTCGAACCCGAGACCTCCCGTTCGCGTGCACGCAGCTCTACCAACTGAGCTACGTGTCTAACCTGAAATATTTCTGTTTTTTATTATATTTATATACTAATTGAATTAAACCGAAAATCATTTATTTTCAAAAACGATTTTAATGCATCGAACCGGTGTTCTCCACAGGTCTCGAACCCGGGACCTGTGGGTTGAGTTAACACACAGTCCACCGCTGGACTGTGTGTCTAACTTGTTAAATAATCTGATTTTTATTATACTTATATACAAACTAAATAATTTCGTTTCTGTTTTAAATAAAAAGTTTGATAATTGTCCGGACCGGTGCGGTAGTCCGGACTCGAACTCGTGACGTGTGATTAAACGTTCACACAGTCCACCACTGGACTGTGTGTCTATCTTGGTTATTATTCCGGTTTTTATTAAACTTAACATATATAAGCAGTGAATCCGGTTCGGTAAAAAAAGAACATTTTTATTAAGGCGAGTGTGCGTGGGACAAGAATCGAACTCGAGACGTAAGCGTGTTTTATTCGCACACAGTCCACCGCTGGACTGTGTGTCTAACCCGGAATATATCTTGATTTTAATTATACATATACAATACTGAAACTTCGTCTTCTTCGTCAGACTTAACCAGAATCGGAGTCTGACTGGTTCATCGATTTTAATCAAGTTCTTTTAGTGTGTTGCGCTTAATTACAGGTGAGATTAATTAAAGAACGAGAGATTAAGTGTAAGGTATACCGAACTGGACTCCTCTGTTTCGCCGGCGAAACTCCGGTGACAGCAAGCTAATCCGGCGACGTGTGTCTTGCGGCAGAGGGTCTTCAGCGAGCTTGAGGTGAGTGTAGGTGTCTTCGGTATGAGCTCTAGGGGGTTCAGTAAGGCTCAGAGGTGAAAGGCTCGGTTTTCCGGCGAGTTGCAGAAATTTTCCGGCGAGTGGAATTACGTCGGGAAAAAGTGTGATTATGAGCGAAAAAGCTAACATAGATTAGAGGGGGTATTTATAGGGCAGGACATCGACGAATTTAGTCCGATTTCCGTCTTGATTCATCGGTTAAAGATTTTTCGGCGGTTATAGCTTGTGTCGCGGACTGAACATCCGTTATAACCGATGTTGAGGTTTAATGTTTACGTTAAGTCATTGATAACCAACGACGTTTGACGAAAATCGTCGGATTTTCCGGCGTCAACGGATTTGGGCGCGTCAGTTGACTGGATTTGATTTCTGTTTTCATTATTTGAATTAATTGTTTCGGTATTTTAACAAAAACCCAAAGTGGCGGAGTGGTTGAGCGCGTGTGTGTTAATGCTTTGTTGACCAGATTGACTCGGCTGACCCGGGTTCGAAACCCGGCAGAAGCCTTTTATTTTTAAACCACTATTTTTAATACTTTTTCAAATATAATTTATATATTCCAATATACTTATTAATTATGTATCGTTTAAAAATAATTTGGGCATTAAATACGCAAAGAAATTTTTAACTGATTGTTCGGTTAATAAACGGAGCGGGTTTGGTAAATCCGGTTTTTGACGGATGTTACAGATCTGAACCCTCCTCCCTGGGCCGACGCGTCTTTCTTGAAATCCGATTGTTTTCTGAGAAGGTTGTTCCACAAAGTTTTGATTTTCCATGGAAAACTTCACGACATTAGATTTGAGCTTACATCCCCCCATCATCACATCCCAGAGATTCCTTTCAAGTTCTTTCCTATCTCTCACATCCTTAAAGCCCTTAAAGCTGACAAACCCAAACCTATTGCCTTTTTATCCTTTTTTCTAGCAATATAAGAACCCTCCACCTCCCCGAAAGTCCCCAGGAAACCAGAAAGTTCCCATGGTGTGCAGCCTGACGTGAGGTTAGAAACAAAGAATTTGACAATGATGCCTTCTCTTTTGCTCCCTCCAATCACTTTTTCTGTCTCCTTGCCTAGGCGACAGTTCTCTCTGGATCTTCTCTGCTCCATCCTTGATGAATCTATTGATGCATGGGAGAATACCTAACTTTTTCTCAAAGTACATATCCGTCTTACAAAGGTCATCCAACCTAGTCAACGTGGATCACACGTAAGCTGATGTTGCAATATAGCCACGCATGAAACACCATGCCGTCTTGCATAGTCCACGGTTGTGAAGGGTTGACGTGAAACTACTCATGGGATCTCGAATCCCCCTCCCCTCTTTTTCTATTTCCCGAGTCAAGAGTAAAATAAAATATTAAAAAAAACCTTACTCATTTGAGCAGTCTAAACCATTTCCCGCACTAAGTTACCATAATCGAATATTGATGTGACGCTGATGTAATAGTGATCATGTTAGAACCATGCCCCAAAGCTTAAGAGAACAATTTTTATGTGTATGAATATTTATAAAAAAGATTTTAGATTGTGCTAGTGTTTTTAAGATATATACTATGAAGTTTATGTCATGCAGTTAGTGTTTTGGTCAAAAATCGGTTTAAGGATAATGTAACTAAATCTTATCTGTGAGGTAGAGTGCTTGAGTGTTGACAATTGTGTAACTGAATATGAAATGTAATAGAAATGAACACGATGATTTGTACGAGGAAAAAGCCCTTGATCTCTAGAATATTTTCCTGCACAAAAAAAACCTCGGGTGATGGAAACTACCGATCACCAACTATATTGAACAGATAATGTGAATTAATATAACTTCGGATGATGATTGAGCTCAATAACAAAAAAATTCAAAATAAAGAGTGAATTTAAGAATTGTTTTTTATCTTTATACCCAATTTCAGGCGGTGCTCTTTACCTTTAAAATTGATGAGTTTTGTACTTTATGTTTCCAAATGTTACACGGTTTGTCCTTTTGGCCTAACTCAGTTAGTTTTTTAGTTAAATCTAGTCATGTGCCTTGCACACAAGGACAGTTTCGTCATTTAACCTTTGCATGGACTAATTGTGTAAATATCTAAAAAAAGGTTTAGAAAAATAATTAAAATTATATATATACACAAAAAACCCTACTCTCTCTCATTATATCCCTCTTTCTCACCTCTCTATCTCTCTCACCACCACCACCTCTGCCACCCCATCATAACCGCCACCTGTGACCCCCGCAACCACCGCCACCTGCACCCGCTGCCCCATGACCATCGCCAGCTGCACTGTCGCCTCCATAACCACCACACCTACACATGTCGCCTCCATAACCACCGCCACCTGTACATGTCGTCTCTATAACCACCGCCACATGAAACATGCCACTGCCACCTGCTAATCGCTTCTAAAACCTAATAACACCACCACCACTACCACTGTCGCCTCCATAACCACCGCACATACATATGCCGCCTCCATAATCACCGCCACCTGTACATGTCGTCTCCATAACCACCGCCACCTAAAACCTGCCACTGCCACCTGCTAATCGCTGCTAAAACCTAATAACACCACCACCACTATAGTGATTGAACATATCAGAACCCTCCACCACTACATCGTCGACGACCTGTGGATATCGAACAGATCAGAGCCCCCATTACACCACCACTACAGTGACGAAATTAGGGTTATTTGTGGTTTGATTTCGTCGATGATTTGTTGTCCTTCAATCTGAGTTATTTGCGGTTTAATTGAACAGATCAGAACCCCCTATCGTCGGTGATTTGCTGTCCTTCAATCTGAGTTATTGTGGTTTGATTGACTTTGTGAACTTGTGTTTGTGGGATTGACGAAAATTAGGGCTTTATAACCACTAATGAAAGTTGAGAATAGTAGAGGGTGAGGGTGGTGGCGGTGGTGGTGAAGTTGAGAATAGTAGAGGGTGGGGGTGGTGGCGGTGGTGGCGGTGTCGGAGTAGTGAAAGGTGGTGGTGGCAGTGGAGAGAAGTAGAGAAGAGGGGGTAGAGACTCTCGATTATATTATAATATATATAATTACTTTTTAAAATATTTTTTGTTTTAATTGTTAAAATGTTCCTAAATAAATGGGTAAAAAGACTAGATTACCCTTGTGTGATCTAATTTAATGATAAAAACTAACTGAGTTAGGCCTAAAGGACAACCCGTGTAGCATTTGCAAACATAAAGTACAAAACTCACCAATTTTAAAGGTAAAGGGCATCGTCTAAAATTGGGTATAAAGATAAAGATCAATTCTTGAAATTCACTCCAAAATAAAAAATGCGTTCTGCGATAGATGGCCAAACGGACACCACGTATTCCACTCTCCACTTTTATTCTTCATTTCTTTTAATCCAAAGAGAAGCCAAGATTTAACTTCCAAATCACTACTGAGATGGATGGCTTCATTCCCCTCCCCGCTTTTATGCTTCATTTGCCTTATAATCCTTATACCCACCATCTAAATTTTATCACACACCCCCGCCGCTCCACCAGAACACCTCCATCTCCGGCTAAAATTGAAAATAATTGAAACACCTTACCGCCGACTTGATATGGTTTGGTCACCGACTGAGAATCTGACTTGATTTGGTCTGGTCGCCAACTGAGAATCTGATATTACAGATCTGTAGCATCTAATTGAAACACCTAATTAAAGGTGTGGTGGTCTGGTCGCCAACGTGTGTGGTGGTCACGGGCATCTTTTAAAATGGTGGTCACCACTTTTGGAATCGGACGACCAGTCAAAGGCCCCATCTCCGATCTCTCTCTATTGAAACACCTAATTAAAGGTGTGGTGGTCTGGTCGCCGGCGTGTGTGGTGGTCACCGACGTCTTTTAAAATGGTGGTCACCACTGTTGGAATTGGACGGCTAGTCGAAGGCCCCATCTCCGATCTCTCTGACCATCTCCGACCTCTCTCTAATCTCTTTCCCTCTGCGATTCTCTCTCATCTCTCTCTTGCTTTCTGGAATGAAAAGCGTGTATGGATATGTGTGTTTCAATTAGATTATAAAAGGGTGAGTTTAAAATAATAGACAAAATGACAAAAATACCCCTTGACTAACTGAGAACCATTGATGGGGTTAAGTCAGTTAGATCAAAATGAAAACGATAAAACCTTTTTAAATCCAAATGCGAAAAATAAAACCTTTGAACTAAACTGACAAGAAGACTCAAACCACAGGAACTAAAATGACATTTAACTCATATATATGTATATTCAATAAAAAATATTAAAAAACTATATATTATTTTAAAAATAAAGTTACTATTAATCGTCCTTTCTTAAATTGTTAAATATATATATATCTATTATGTGTAGAGTAACTCTTTTACCCCTTGGATGCTATGAATTTTCTTTGTTTTTGATCCCTCCGATCTGCTATTAAGTTACTTCTTTGTCCAATTTAGAGGCAAACCAAATAAGTGATGCTATCTTCCGGGCTCTGCGATTTTCACTACCGTTTAATAATCCGAATTGGATGCTATCGCTCAGATGACTTATCATGTTGGAACTCTTAATTTTGCTGCTTTCTCCTTTGAAAACAAATTTATTTCTGATTTTTATTTGGCATATAACGTTACTATTTTGTTAGGAACTCATAACCTAATTTCAAGAGAGGTTTAAATGGTGTGCGGGGAGGATTTTCGCACAGGCCCCGTGATTTCGTGGGATATATGTTTTTTTTTAAATCCAATATATATATATATATATATGTTAATTTTTTTTAAATAGTAAACCCGTACCAATTTCAAGTAAGGCTTATTTACAAATCATTTTTTTTATATTTTTGTTTTTAAAATTTAGCCCACTAGGTTAATCGAGTCCATTACTAATTGAAAACGAAGTCTTAGATAATATAGAGTGTGAAGAGTTGATTCACCAATTTGCTATGAAGAACGCAAGAATGGCTACACGAATCACTGGTTAGCTATTAGCTTATTAGTTATTACGGTATGTAACTCATTCGAATACTATAATTTTCTCATTTTTCGTAATTGCATTGTTTATCGAATACTACTATTTTTTTCATTTTCGTAATTGCATTGTTTATCGTTAAGACATAAGAGCACATTTTTCGAGCTTGAACAAGGTACATGAATTCTTAGAGACGCCACTGCCTAATTTGGGGCATGTTTGGCTAAGTTTTTTGAACCAACTTATTGACTTATTTGCTTTTTTAAAAAGCCAATAAGTCAAAATATTGTTTGGGTAATTGAAAATGACTTTTCAATAGAAAGAAAAAGTAAGTTTTGAAAAGCTAGAATTTTGTGGCATTTTGAGCTTTTTAGTAATTTTACATGGAAAAACTAAGCCAAACGTTTTTTTTAAAAAACAACTTATTAACTTATTGACTTTTCCTACCACATAAGCTAACACAAACACTTTTTTAAAAACTCATTTTCAAAAGTCATAAGTCAATAAGCTCTTTTAACAAAAAAAATATTTTTAAGTTAAATAAGTTTAGCCAAACAAGACCTTGATTCATATGCATGATGGTTTTATAAAGGTAATAGACACCTAAAATCTAATTATTTCCTAGTTAATCGATTGCGTTTGAGTGACTCTTACTAATCTTGGAAAGGATACTCTATAACATAATTATGTATGATGTATGAAACTTGAATTTTTGTCACTTGGAGCCAACAAGGTTTTACACATAGGTGTGGTCACTCCCTTTTAACCACTCACGCGAGTACCTGTGCGGTTTTTTCTTGAACACCCCACCAAACTTTGATGCAGTGTGAGCTTGGTTAAGACAACATAACTGGTCAAAGTAGGGTGGTGGGTCTCCCAATGCAGGGGATGCGACCAAAGGTTGCATAAATTGAAAGTCGTCCTTCTAAAAAAATGCAAAGTAAAAATACTTTCACGTCGATAATCGCTCAAAATATGAAACCAATTAGATTGAAGGGGAGTGGTATGAATACATTATGTGGACAAGCATAAAATAGATATGCTTTTTGCAAAGGTGATGTTCTCCTAATCTTCGCAATGCCATTACTCCTTTTAATCAAACAGCCAAAGCAACACCACACATGGTAGACAAGATTGGTGTTGTGGACAATGATCCGGAACGCAGACGGTGAAGGTGGGTGGCTAAAAGGGGTTGGGTTTGCTTTTTTTTTTTCTTTTCCAAATATTAATATTGTTAAAATCCAATTACAAATGTATGTTCTTAAAAGTTAAACCTCAAATACATTGTTTTTATCGAACATATAACTCTCTTGTTAGTTATATTATTCGTTAGATCTAATTAAAAGCATCAATGGCATTTTTTTTAAATAAAATTTACAACAGAATTGAATTTAAAAGTAGAGCAAATTGTCATTTTAGGCCCTGAGGTTTGTCTAAATTTGTCATTTTAGTCCAAATAGTTTTTTTCGCCTCTGGGTCCTGGCTTTTCCCTTAGGTTGCCATTGGCTCATTCTAATCGCATAGTACTTGTATTAGCCAATGGTTGAGAAATTAACACACAGCAAATGACCAAAATGCCACGAAGATCGTGCTTGCAACACAAGTCATATCAAGCCGTCTCAGCTAGAGATGAGCTTGGTATCAGTCTTTGAAGGTAAAATTCGATAAAATACTTGTACCGTACTAAACCGGTACTGAACCGAAAGTACCGATACAAAAAACGTCAAAAAGTGAGTACCAAATCGATGCCGAAAATAATTAAGTACGAGAAATTCAGAATCAGTATCCAGTACCAACTGCTCATCCCTAGTCTCAACTCTCTTTCCTCTCCATCTTCTCGTTCCTCTCTCTATTCATTTGAAGATACTCACCATCTCTCTCTTTCCTCATTTGAAGATACTCACCTTATCTCTCTCTCACCCGACTCCTCCGCCGCCTCTCCCCCATGTACCATTTCCAGTCAACAAACATAATATACCATTGCAGGGTATGGGACTTCTCCCACATTGGTTGTATGGGCAATCAATATTGGGTTTATATACCAAATGGACTATCTCACCCACTAGACTAGTCTTTTGGGTTGAGTTCTCTCGTTTGGCATGTAATAGTGGTATCAGAGCCAAACTCGGAGTGGTGGCCTGGAAAGAGCCGGCTGTGACCATCGTGGCCATGACCAACGAGGACGTTGGCCCTTAAGGAGAGTCAGTTGTTATGGACTGAATCCATTGCAGGGCATGGGACTTGTCTCATATCGGATGTATGGGCAATCAATGTAAGGTTTATATTCCAAATGGGCTATCTCACCCACCAGACTAGTCTTTTGGGTTGAGTTCTCTCGTTTGGTATGTAACAACATATTACCAAACGTTCAACAAACTGTTTGTGAACCGTTCAACGAGAAGTTCGTTTAAGATCACTTGTTTATTAAATGAAGGAACAGGAAGAAGGAAATTCATTCGGATAGTTATATAAACAAAAATCACCGAAGGTTGCATTTGTGAATATTCAGTAATATATTTGATTGCGTTTATTCATTTACAGTCATTCATGGTGGTTTGTTTACGTTAATTCGTAAGATTTTTTTTATACTTTAATTTTTAATGCTTAGTTTATTGTGATAACATTTAAACTGAAACTTTAGTGAAGCATGTATTTTGTTAAAAACCTAATCAATTGAAACTTAGATCTTTAAGGAATGATACATTGATACTGATATAATAATGTTTATGATTATAAGTCTAATTTGTGTCTTTGTTTTAGAATAATTATGCTTATGATTATTATGTCAAGTGCTTACTTTATTTCATTTAAGATGATTATTTCTAATTATTTTTGGATTAAGAATGTTGTTTTTTTTTTTTTTTTGAAATAGTATGTCCATTTGTGTTTTGTTTAAAATAATGAACGAACATGTACAAGTTAAATTCCTTAAAGAATGATAACAAACAATAAATTTCCTTTGCTTATGTGTTCGTTAACACATTCAGTGGTAAACGAACAAGCATGACAAGGCTTCGTTGGTTTGATTCGGCCAAGCTCCTTAATAGAATTACAACCCTACACATACCTCATCAACTTGTAAGCATCATAGTCCGACGATTTATGTTCCAGGTCATAAATATAAAGAACCATTATGCGACGGTTGATATGGAGTGATCCATGGACCATACCACTGGAATATATCAATCACTCACGGTACAATGAGTGCATGTACACCATGGTAATCATCCAAAGGAGAAAGATCCGAACATAGAGATCCAAAAGCACCCATAAAGGCAATCACAAGAATGTAGGTCTTTAGACGTACCCATATAATCATATTGCATCACTCTTGCAATAATGAAATTTAAATATTATTTTAGTTACTTTTATATCAGCCATAAATATAAATATATACAAAGTGAACTTAATTGATAGTTGTAGGTAATGTTCTCATAACACGGACTACCTGTCCCATTGAGCACTCCTAGATGCCTTGATTTAAGTCCAACAACAACCATTGATCAAAAATGTTGCATCTGACGTCAAGAGACAATCAAAGATCCAACAATACCATTGATTTACATGAGCGCCCTTTGATCTCCACTATGAGCTTCGATCTACATCATGTTGAAAGAGAAATCAAGGGTTCCAGCTTATGAGCCAGAGAAGTTGTTTCTAATGAGACTCACGACCCATTAAACCTTCCCCTTCGTTTTCTACAATGCTAAAAACACTGAAAGCATACTAAAAGAGAGAAAAAGAGGACATGAATAGGTGTCACAAAGCACCTAGAAAATAGCTAGTACCTGAGAGCATTCACGTCTAACCCATCAAAAATATACAACACATTCACTAAAAAACAACTCCTATATCAATATATTTCCACTAAAAACAAATACTTTTTCTCTTTCCTTTTCAATTAAATAATATTTTTATACATTTATCATAACATTTTCTCTCTCCTTCACTCACAACCACTTTCAATTTATATTAAAAAAGTATAGGGGGTGAACAGTGTCCCCTCACATATGAACAGTAATTTTTTATCTCTCCTCCACTCATAATCACTTTTTATACTCTTTATATTTAAAGACCACACACACTAATTTGATTCACAGGATGTGAATGCTCTGACACCTATAAGTAGAGACGAACAAAACAAAAAGTTGTAGGACAAGCCAAGACATTAGACTAAGCTAAGCAAAAATTGTAGTGGTAAATTGGTCTGCCCTCCCTAGTGGATACGCAGGTTCGATTTTCGTTGGGCCATTTTAAAGGACATCTGGGTGAATGGACGAATCGGGGCTTTAATCCCGGCATCAAACCTCGCGGGGACGAGGATTTACGAATTCCATCCGGTTCCCACGCATGGGAGTCTCATGGCGGTCGAGGAGTCGACCTTAGACATAGTTTACATGTAAAATTCTTTATCATTAAAAAACTAATCATACTAAAGATGCAAGCATAACAAATCCTAGTTAGATTCTTCATCCCCATGTCACTTTATATATTTTTCTCCCCTTCACCTTTTATTTTACACTAACTTCAATTAATATATTTAAATGTGTCATTTCTTTCTACAAGGACGATTTATGTTGTTTGCTAAAAATTATGCTTTTATAATGGAAATAGACACCCAAACTCATCATTTGGGTTGTTACTAATAATAACTGTATAACTGAATAGTGTGTGTTGTATCAAATTAATAGGGCAGCACAGGGAGAAATGCAGACAGGCATATGTAACAGGGCATATAGATATTATGTGAAAAGGTCATGTAGTCACTGGTGTGATTATGATGCTGCTCTAATCTTCGCAATGCCATTACTACTTTTAATCAACAAGATACTACACAGGGTAGGGAAGATTGGTGTTGACCAAAGGGGGGTGGGCTTGTTTTTTTCTTTCAAAAATAAACATGTAATTTTTTAAAATTAAACCTCAAACAAATATTTTTTTTCTTTTACTGAACATGTAACTCGCTATATGTTCTATTATATTCATTAGATCTAATTAGAAGCATCAATGGCATTGACACGATTAATAAAATGAAACTCAATGATAGAATTCAATGGCGTTTTGTACCAGTTTATTTATCGTCACACCCTACTCGATGACGGAAACATCGAGGGGGACGAAAAAGATTGCTCATTGCTCACAAACACTAATAGGGACAATAATTAATTAATCCAAATTTAATTCCATAGCAAAATGTTTTTACAATACAAGGGAATTTCAAATAACAACATTAATATGACAAAATTTGATACAAAAATAATAAAACTAAACATCTATATGTGTATCTAGTCTCAACGCTACTTCAATTTCATAGCATCATCTTCATCAACCTATAACATGTTTTAAAATAGAGTTCAATGCAAAAGCAAAGGCGAGTACACAAGTTTAAGTATAAGCATACGTATACGAATAAGGTTTAAAACGAATCCACATGATACTAAGTTTATACAAGAGCACTATACATGGCATGCAATATTTCTAGTCAAACCCTTTGTTAACGCAATTCACGATATTTGAACATGACCTCTAGATTTCACGAGGGACGTGGTGCGTTAATCCTATAGCGCTATACATGTCAAATGGAGGCTTAAGATAAGCTAATGACTAACATATCACAAAAGAATGGTCCAAATATAAGCAACAAGTAATGCATCAAAGCGTTCATGTATATTGGATTGTTCGTTCATTGATTTTTGTATAAGGTAAACATGTTACACCCAAAAGTGATAAAATGTAAATGGGTCAAGTGTACTCACGGTTTTGCAAGCTTTCCGACTTGGTAATCCGTGAAGAGTTGTTTAAGTTGCGAGATGAACACCGAGTTATCCTACAAGAGGAAAACGTAGGTGTGAGTATTTGGATGATGATGGAAGATTCGAGATTTTGGAATAATGCATACAAAGTAAAGTATACGAAAATACTCAATAAGGCCTAGCACTCGTTTTGACACTATGGGAACCCGTTAGGGTTTATACGATTTCATAGATTGTAACACCTATTAGAATCTAAACGAGGAACCATACACTTTAGTGATTAAACTTATTAACTTGACACATGATTATGTAGTCATTATCAAGGTTTCGGTTTAGGTATATATATATTTCATAGATTATAATAGTTATATCATAAGTCCTTCAAGGATATCATATAAATCATGTAGGAGGTAGGTGGTATAACCATCCATTTAGGAACCTCTTATGAGTTCACTACTACACAAGTTGTCATAGACAACAAGGAGGGTCAAGAACAAGTATAAGAATAATAAAGAAATGAAATACATGTTACTATACACTAAGTAGCCAAGTAATCTACAACCTGGTGAGCCGGCGTCGAACACACGTCGAAGGCTAGACGGGGTTGTGTTACTTTCAACTAGAAAGCTACTTAGGATGAATGAGAAAACATCAAGTGTTGTGTGGACTTAGGTGTAGGATAGCCCAAGCTAACCAAGTTAGTCACATGAGACCAAGTTCAAGACTTGCAACACTTGTGAGCTTTAAGCTCTTCAAAAACAGAAAGTGTAGAGTGTCTAAACACTCCTATTTACATGTATGACAACCTTGGTTGATCTCACTAACCATAACTTTGATTAGGAGTTCAAGAACACAAAGTTGAATGAGGAATACATAAGATTTAAAGAAGTTTTAAACACAACAGAAAGTTTGGAACCCTTTAGGTGCATTTCCAGGTCTGGATTCTCCATGGAGAATCCGTGGATTCAAACCTAAGGATTATCCAAGCAAGTAGGAAGAAGAATCAAGTGAAATGGTTAAGAAATGAGCAAGTTATGCTACTTTTGTAAGATGGTATGAATCTGCCCGAATTCTGATGTTGCAAGAGATTTGAGAGTGATTTGGGAGAGATTAGAGAGTGTTCAAAGTGTGAAAATGCTTGGAGGAACTTGGTATTTATAATGGAGGAGTCTAGGGTTGGTTTGGGGGTGATTAAGGAAGGTTTAAGGTGATTGGTGAGGTTAAAAAGGTGGGATCCGTGCACAATTCGCGGTTGGTTCAAACTTCTGCCCGCCCAGACGTCCTTACGGACCGTAAGGGATTTCCCTTGCGGTCCGCAAGGGCCGGTCAGAATTAAAACTTTTTTTTTTGTTGTTTTAACATTGGGCCTTGCATAGATGTTGGGTATTACACGTTATTGGGCCATTATAAGCAACATGTTCTAAAGTTTACATTGGTATAAAACGAATACGAGTAAGTTTAAACATCACGAATAAGTGTTGTATGAAGTATGATTATCACATGATTACAAGTTGTCATACGTTTACGAATATCAAGTATGATTGTATGAATATGTATAAGTATAAGACGATTATGAGAAAGTACAATATGAATAGAACGATTACAATGAACGAACGAATACAATGTACAAAAGTTTCCAAAAATAGAAATATAACACGAGCTTTCTAAATATGGAAAGTATGAAAAAGTGAGTACAGTCTCCCCTCCTTTAGGAAATTCGTTCTGAAATTTAGGAAGATTCAACGAAGAGATGCAGATACTTAGTCTTCATATCACTCTCGAGTTCCCAAGTAAATTCAGCGCCACGTTTTCCTTCCCATCGAACCTTGACAATAGGAATTCGACTGCGCCTCAATTGTTTGATTCCTAGGTCCATGATTTCAACTGGTTTTTCCACAAAATGCAATGTCTCGTTGATTTGAAGATCTTCAAGTAGAACTTGAAGTCCTTCTTCAGCTTGACATTTCTTGAGATTTGAAACATGGAAGACGGGATGAACGTTGTTGAGTTCTTGAGGTAGATCTAGTCGATACGCTACCTTGTCAATCCTTTCGTGAATCTTGAAAGGACCTACATATCGAGGAGCGAGCTTGTCTTTCTTACCAAATCGAACAACACCCTTCCAAGGGGATACCTTGAGAAGTACGTTATCACCTTTGTTGAATTCCAAAGGCTTGCGTCTTTTGTCAGCATAACTCTTTTGTCGGTTTAGAGCTTTGAGGAGATTATCACGTATTTGCAGAATCTTGTCCGTTATCTCTTGTATAAGTTCGGACCGGTGATTTGAGAGTCTCCGATCTCGTGCCAACAAATAAGCGAACGACACTTACGACCATACAATACTTCAAATGGTGCCATTTGAATATTAGCGTGATAACTGTTATTGTACGAGAATTCTACCAAGGGTAAATGCGAATCCCAGTTGCCGCCAAAATCGATTACGCACGAACGATTGAGGGTGAAAAGCGGTGCTAAGATTGAGACGAATGCCGAGGGCGGATTGAAACGTTTGCCAAAGGCGGGAGGTAAAACGAGCATCGCGATCCGAAATGATGTTAACGGGAGTACCATGACGACTAATGACTTCATCCGTGTAGATACGAGCCAATTTCTCGACTTTGTAATCTTCACGAATGGCGAGGAAACAAGCAGATTTGGCCAATCGGTCAATGATAACCCAGATGCTGTCATGACCAGACGGAGTATGGGGAAGCTTGGTGATGAAATCCATAGCAATACTCTCCCATTTCCAGACAGGAATATCTGGTTGTTCGAGCAAGCGAGAGGGGCGTTGATGTTCAAATTTCACCTTGGAACAAGTAAGGCACTTAGAGACGTACAGGGCGATATCTTTCTTCATCCCTGGCCACCAATAAGACGCACGAAGATCATGGTACATCTTGTCAGCGCCAGGATGAATGGAGTATCGGGATTTGTGGGCTTCATCCATCAAGGTGGTTTGAAGGTTGAGACGATTAGGAATCCAGATGCGATCATGGTAGTAAAGAATACCATCAGGTTTAGCTTCGAGTGGTTTTCGACTCCACAATTTAACTCGTTATCGAGGTTACCCTCCTTAATGACGACAAATTGTGCTTGGCGAACTAGCTCATGAAGCTTTCCCACGATCTGGTGACAACGAATACTCTTGACATGAGTTTTATGACTAAGTGCATCGGCCACAACATTCGCCTTACCAGGGTGGTAGCGAATATCACAGTCGTAGTCGTTTAACAATTCTACCCAACGACGTTGACGCATGTTTAGTTCCTTTTGATCAAAGATATGATGTAGGCTCTTGTGGTCGGTGAAGACCGTACACTTCGTACCGTAAAGGTAGTGTCGCCAAATCTTTGATGCAAAACAACTGCACCAAGTTCAAGGTCGTGCGTAGTATAGTTTTTCTCATGAATCTTGAGTTGTCTCGACGCGTAAGCGATAACCTTGTCCCGTAACCAAGACCTTGGTTTGAGGCATCACAATATACGACGAAGCCTTTGTTTCCATCGGGGAGGGTAAGGATAGGAGCATTACAGAGCATGTCTTTGAGAGTTTGAAAAGACTCCTCTTGTTCGGGACCCCAAACAAAAGGTTATCCTTCTGAGTTAAAGACGTTAAAGGAACGGTGATTTTGGAGAAGTTCGAGATAAGCGACGGTAATACCCAGCTAGGCCAAGGAACGAACGAATTTCAGAAGGCGATTTAGGTGCAATCCAATTTTTCACATCATCTATCTTTGCGGGGTCAACATGAATACCGAGTTCATTGACGGTGTGACCAAGGAATTGAACCTCTTTTAGCCAAAATTCACACTTGGAGAATTTGGCGTAAAGACGTTCAGTACGCACAAGCTAAAGGATAAGTTTAAAATGTCGCACATGTTCTTCTTCGTTTTGGAATAATGAGAATATCGTCGATGAATACGATTACGAAACGATCGAGGAAAGGCTTACACACGCGGTTCATGAGATCCATGAACACTGCAGGCGCGTTAGTCAAACCAAAAGGCATGACCACGAACTCGTAATGTCCATAACGCGTGCGAAACGCGGTTTTTGGTACATCTTCTTTGAGAACTCAAAGTTGATGATAACCCGAATGAAGGTCGATTTTCGAGAAATAAGTCGCATCTTGAAGTTGATCGAAGAGGTCGCCAATAGAAGGAAGTGGATATCGGTTTTTAACTGTAAGCTTGTTGAGCTCACGATAGTCAATGCACATTCGAAAGGATCCATCTTTCTTCTTGACAAACAAAACGGGAGCGCCCCAAGGGGAAGTACTAGGGCGTATAAAGCCTTTATCAAGAAGTTCTTGAAATTGGCTTGATAGCTCTTGCATCTCTGAGGGTGCTAAACGATAAGGAGCTTTCGCAACAGGAGTTGCACCAGGAATGAGGTCAACATGAAAGTCAACGGAACAAGGAGGAGGAGGGCCAGGAAGATCCTCTGGGAAGACATGGTGAAACTGACAAACGACAGGAACATCACTTACGCTTGGACCCTTGTCTTTCTTTTCCACAATATGGCCAGAAAGGCAAAATATTCCTTACGCAAGTATTTGTTTGCTTGGATACACGACATTAGTTTGAAGACCTTTAGAAGGTTTCTCGCCGTAGACGTGTAAAGAAGAATCACCGTTTGGAAGAGGAAGGCGGATGAATTTCTCGGAGCAAACAACTTCAGCACGAACTCGCCTAAGCCAATCCATGCCTACTATGATATCGAAGCTTCCCAATTGCATGGGTATGAGGTCAATCGGAAACCTATGATCATTAAGGTTCAAGGACAATTAGAAAGTACGGAATCGACAGTGACGGCTTTCCCGTTAGCACTTCGACCGAGAATGGATTGGGCAACTTAGAACGTACACACTTAAGCAAGGTTCAAACTCATTAGACACAAAACTCCTATCTGCGCCAGTATCAAAAAGACATGAAGTATATACATGGTTTACAAGGAACGTACCGGTTATGACGTCGTTCGCGTTTTGCGCCTGAGCGGCGGTGAGACCGAAGGCTCTGCCTCGAGCTGGTTGAGGCTGTTGTTGTTGTTGTTGCTGGTTGTTGACGCGCTGGGGGCAAACATTGGCGAAGTGGTTAGGATCGCCACATGTATAACATGCCTTTGCCGGAGCGGCTTGAGCTTGAGGGTGAGCAGGGTTAGGGTTCGGTAGATGGCTTGGGCTTGCTGGTTTTGGGGTGGAGGGAAGTTTCGGCAACGGTTAGCAAAATGCCCCAACCTCTGACATTGGGCGCATTTGCGGCATGGTGTATTGGTGGGGTGATGGTAGAGCAGTTAGCACATGAGGATGAGGTCCAATGTAGCCACGCTTGGGTTGTTCGGTGTTGGCAGGGGTAATGGCTGCTAGCGTTTGGATGGGTTGAGGGTTTAGCGGAGTAACAAACACGCAGTTTTGACTAGAAGCCTTCCGCTTCTTATTCTTGGGGTTGTTGTTTCTAGGGGTTTTTGGTGAGGGTTCAACGGTGGCAGTTTCGGCGGTGGCTTTGTGCGCGCTTTTCAACGATGTCTTTGCGGCACTCTTGCGCTCGACATGGTTGCTGTTAAGGCGAGCGACCAAGCGGTAGGTTTCCTCAATAATCGCTGGGAAGGCAGCTTCTACGAGGTTCATGAAAGAATCAGGTAGGCAGTGGATGTACTCGTTGATGGCCTTTTTCAGTGGTATCAACTTGGCTAGGGCAAAGGATGCTAAGTTGCTTGTATCGTAGCTTTAAACCACGTTTATCATCCCCATTCTGCTTGAGGTACCAAAACAACTGCAACAAGTTCAAGGTCGTGCGTAGTATAGTTTTTCTCATGAATCTTGAGTTGTCTCGACGCGTAAGCGATAACCTTGTCCTGTTGCATAAGACCGCAACCAAGACCTTGGTTTGAGGCATCACAATATCGACCAAGTCTTCGTTTCCATCGGGGAGGGTAAGGATAGGAGCATCACAGAGCATGTCTTTGAGAATTTGAAAAGACTCCTCTTGTTCGGGACCCCAAACA
Source organism: Scalesia atractyloides (assembly GCA_947069175.1). Taxonomy (NCBI): domain Eukaryota; kingdom Viridiplantae; phylum Streptophyta; class Magnoliopsida; order Asterales; family Asteraceae; genus Scalesia; species Scalesia atractyloides. Next base: position 65,112,164 of record CAMTDV010000004.1, on the reverse strand, counting down.
AAAGGTTATCCTTCTGAGTTAAAGACGTTAAAGGAACGGTGATTTTGGAGAAGTTTGAGATGAAGCGACGGTAATACCCAGCTAGGCCAAGGAACAAACGAATTTCAGAAGGCGATTTAGGTGCAATCCAATTCTTCACAACTTCTATCTTTGCGGGGTCAACATGAATACCGAGTTCATTGACAGTGTGACCAAGGAATTGAACCTCTTTTAGCCAAAATTCACACTTGGAGATTTTGGCGTAAAGACGTTCAGTACGCAAAAGCTGAAGGATAAGTTTCAAATGTCGCCCATGTTCTTCTTTCGTTTTGGAATAGATGAGAATATCGTCGATGAATACGATTACGAAACGATCAAGGAAAGGCTTACACACGCGGTTCATGAGATCCATGAACACTGCAGGTGCGTTAGTAAACCCAAAGGCATGACCACGAACTCGTAATGTCCATAACGCGTGCGAAACGCGGTTTTTGGTACATCTTCTTCGAGAACTCGAAGTTGATGATAACCCTAATGAAGGTCGATTTTCGAGAAACAAGTAGCACCTTGAAGTTGATCGAAGAGGTCGTCAATACGAGGAAGTGGATATCGGTTTTTAACTGTAAGCTTGTTGAGCTCACGATAGTCAATGCACATCCGAAAGGATCCATCTTTCTTCTTGACAAACAAAAAGGGAGCGCCCCAAGAGGAAGTACGAGGGCGTATAAAGCCTTTATCAAGAAGTTCTTGAAGTTGGCTTGATAGCTCTTGCATCTCCGAGGGTGCTAAACGATAAGGAGCTTTTGCAACAGGAGTTGCACCAGGAATGAGGTCAATACGAAAGTCAACGGAACGAGGAGGAGGAGGGCCAGGAAGATCCTCTGGGAAGACATCTGGAAACTCACAAACAACAGGAACGTCACTTACACTTGGACCCTTGTCTTTCTGTTCCACAATATGGGCCAGAAAGGCAAAATGTATTCCTTACGCAAGTATTTGTTTGCTTGGATACACGACATTAGTTTGAAGACCTTTAGAAGGTTTCTAGCCGTAGACGTGTAAAGAAGAATCACCGTTTGGAAGAAGAAGGCAAATGAATTTCTCTGAGCAAAAAATTCAGCACGAACTCGCCTAAGCCAATCCATGCCTACTATGATATCGAAGCTTCCCAATTGCATGGGTATGAGGTCAATAGAAAACGTATGATCGTTAAGGTTCAAGGAGCAATTAGAAAGTACGGAATCGACAGTGACGACTTTCCCGTTAGCAACTTCGACGAGAATGGATTGGGCAACTTAGAACGTACACACTTAAGCAAGGGTTCAAACTCATTAGACACAAAACTCCTATCTGCGCCAGTATCAAAAAAGATGAAGTATATACATGGTTTACAAGGAACGTACCGGTTATGACGTCGTTCGCGTTTTGCGCCTGAGCGGCAGTGAGACCGAAGGCTCTGCCTCGAGCTGGTTGAGGCAGTTGTTGTTGTTGTTGTTGGTTGTTGACGCGCTGGGGGCAAACATTGGCGAAGTGGTTAGGATCGCCACATGTATAGCATGCCTTTGCCGGAGCGGCGTGAGCTTGAGGGTGAGCAGGGTTAGGGTTCGGTACGATGGCCTCGGCTTGCTGGTTTTGGGGTAGAGGGAAGTTTCGGCAACGGTTAGCAAAATGCCCCAACCTCTGACATTGGGCGCATTTACGGCATGGTGTATTGGTGGGGTGATGGTAGGAGCAGTTAGCACACTGAGGATGAGGTCCAATGTAGCCACGCTTGGGTTGTTCAGTGTTGGCAGGGGTAATGGCTTAGCGTTTGGATTGGTTGAGGGTTTGGCGGACTAACAAACACGCAGTTTTGATTAGAATTCTTCCGCTTCTTATTCTTGAGGTTGTTGTTTCTAGGGGTTTTTGGTAAGGGTTTAACGGTGGTAGTTTCAGCGGTGGCTTGGTGCTGCGCTTTTCAACGATGTCTTTGCGACACTCTTGCGCTCGACATGGTTGATGTTAAGGTGAGCGACCAAGCGGTAGGTTTCCTCAATAGTCGCTGGGAAAGCAGCTTCTACGAGGTTCATGAAAGAATCGGGTAGGCAGAGGATGTACTCGTTGATGGCCTTTTTCAGTGGTATCAACTTGGCTAGGGCAAAGGATTCTAAGCTGCTTGAATCGTAGGGTTAAACCATCGTTATCATCCCCATTCTGCTTGAGGTACCAAAACTCGTGTTCCAGCTTCCTAAGCTCATGAGGAGGGCAGACCTCATCCCTCATGATCTTCTTCAATTCAGCCCGTGGCAACGCGTGGGCGGCATCATCCCCTATTGTGCTACGTTCAGAGGTCCACCACTCGAGAGCTCTCGAGCGAACACCCCTGTGGCCTTTTGGGTGCGCAAGTCATCGGGGCAGCCAATTTGGCGGAAGTTAATCTCATGGCTTCAAACCAAGTTAATAACGCGGACGCACTATGCCTGTAAACTCTACGGGTTTTCAGGCAACGAATTGCTTGAAAAGGAATTGCGACTTAGACTTTTCAACCTTGGAGCCCACGGAGCCATGTAGTGATTCGGTATTGGATTGGATCTTACTGACTATGTCGGGTATAACTCTGGCCATTTGGTCGGCATCTGTTCAGTGACGAGGTTACGAGTTCCTGCTTGGAGATAGAACGGAAACTCTTCTTGGTCTTCTTGTGTTTATCGGATGAGTTTGGAGAAGACATATAGGGTTGAAAAGAAAGGAAAATGATGAGACTTGATCATAATGTAAAATAAGTTTTGCATGTATGAGCATGGATATTTCACGTATGTTGCATGTATTTGACAAGTATTCAATCATGTATTCAATAAGCATAATCACGTATGAATGCGTATAAAGAGTATAATATTTAGTTTGTTCACGAGGATTATTAGTGTTTTTGATTGCGATAGACGTGCGAATTGTGTAATGGTTCAAAACGAATAAGGTACAAGTATGAAATAATAAAAAATTGAGAATACATAAAAGATTGGCTCAATAAAACCTAGGATTGTTTCGGGTAAGATCTTTCGAGTTAAAGGAACATGCTTTGGCCTAATAGGTAAAATGCTCTCATCGAGAAGCGATTAACGACATTTTACCCTTCCAGTTACTACATGTCCCTAGTCGATTGATAATTCGAGACTTGGCGAGATTGAATCGAGGAACGAGACTTAATCGACAAAGTGCGGGTTTCACCCCTAACTTCACTATTTCGTACCCTAAGTGTGGTTGTTTTCTTACAAAATGAGGAGCATATTCCGACTCGTTAGTAAGATCCACTAGAGTATGAAGTGGAAGTTTTCCATCAAGATGTGGATATTACTCCTAACTTGATGGTGTAACTTTGTGAAAAAAAGCGAATACGCGGAATGGGGGATTTCACCAAAAATTGTAAGCCATTGGCCTATTTTGGTGCAACCGCCTCGTTTGCATCACGAGTGTCTTCAAGTATTCAAGTGTATTGTGTAAACGTCTTAGGAAAGACGTTATGTAAGTTTTAAGACCAAAGGGAAAGGAAGAAGCAATGAAGGAAGAATAAAGTTTTAAGCATGATAATAGAATGGTCTAAACGGGACGCTTAAACTATAGACTAGGTCGAACATGGCAATTCTACCTAATTCCCAATAGTTATGGCTCTGATACCAATCTGTCACACCCCAACCGATGGCGGAAACATCGAGGCGGGACGAAAAAGATTGCTCATTGCTCACAACACTAATAGCGACAATAATTAATTAATCAAAATTTCATTTCATAGCAAAATGTCATTACAATACAAGGGAATTTCAAATAATAACGTTAATATGACAAAATTTGATGCAACAATAATAAACCTAACGTCTATATGTGTATCTAGTCTCAACGCCACTTCGATTTCATAGCATCATCTTCATCAACCTGTAACATGTTTTAAAATAGATTTCAATGCAAAAGCAAAGCGAGTACACAAGTTTAAGCATAAGCATACGTATACGAATAAGGTTTAAAACGAATCCACATGATACTAAGTTTATACAAGAGCACTATACATGGCATGCAATATTTCTAGTCAAACCCTTTGTTAACGCAAATCACGATATTTGAACATGGCCTATAGATTTCACGAGGGACTGGTGCGTTAGTCCTACTACGCTATACATGTCATGAGGCTTAAGATAAGCTAATGACTAACATATCATATAAGAATGGTCCAAATATAAGCAACAAGTAATGCATCAAAGCGTTCATGTATATTGGATTGTTCGTGCATTGCATAAAGTTTAAGTGTAGTGATTTTTGTATAAGGTAAACATGTTACACCCAAAAGTGATAAAATGTAAATGGGTAAGTGTACTCACGGTTTTGCAAGCTTTCCGACTTGGTAATCCGTGAAGAGTTGTTTAAGTTGCGAGATGAACACCGAGTTATCCACAAGAGGAAAACGTAGGTGTGAGTATTTGGATGATGATGGAAGATTCGGGATTTTGGAATAATGCATACAAAGTAAAGTACGAAAATACTCACTAAGGCCTAGCACTCGTTTTAACACTATGGGAACCCATTAGGGTTTATATGATTTCATAGGTTATAACACCTATTCAAATCTAAACGAGGAACCATACACTTTAGTGATTAAACTTATTAACTTGACACATGATTATGTAGTCATTATCAAGGTTTCTTAGTTATATATATATATATATATATATATATTTCATAGATTATAATAGTTATATCATAAGTCCTTCAAGGATATCATATAAGTCATGTAGAGGTAGGTGGTATAACCATCTGTTTAGGAACCTCTTATGAGTTCACCACTACACAAGTTGTCATAGACAACAAGGAGGTCAAGAACAAGTATAAGAATAATAAAGACATGAAATACATGTTACTATACACTAAGTAGCCAAGTAATCTACAACCTGGTGAGCCAGCGTCAACACACGTCGAAGGTTAGACGGGTTGTGTTACTTTCAACTAGCAAGCTACTTAGGATGAATGAGAAAACACCAAGTGTTGTGTGGACTTAGGTGTAGGATAGCCCAAGCTAACCAAGTTAGTTACATGAGACCAAGTTCAAGACTTGCAACACTTGTGAGCTTTAAGCTCTTCAAAATCAGAAAGTTTAGAGTGTCTAAACACTCCTAGTTACATGATGACAACCTTGGTTGGTCTCACTAACCATAACTTTGATTATGAGTTCAAGAACACAAAGTTGAATGAGGAATACATAAGATTTAAAGAAGTTTTGAACACAACAGAAAGTTGGAACCCTTTAGGTGCATTTCCAGGTCTGGATTCTCCATGGAGAATCCATGGATTCAAACCTAAGGATTATCCAAGCAAGTAGGAAGAAGAATCAAGTGAAATGGTTAAGAAATGGGCAAGTTATGCTCCCTTTTGTAAGATGGTATGAATCTGCCCGAATTTTGATGTTGCAAGAGATTTGAGAGTGATTTGGGAGAGATTAGAGAGTGTTCAAAGTGCGAAAATGCTTGGAGGAACTTGGTATTTATAATGGAGGAGTCTAGGGTGATTTGGGGGTGATTAAGGAGGGTTTAAGGTGATTGGGTGAGGTTAAAAAGGTGGGATCCGTGCACAATTCGCGGCTGCTTCAAACTTATGCCCGCCCAGACGTCCATACGGGCCGTAAGGGATTTCCCTTGCGGTCTGCAAGGGCTGGGTCAGAATTAAAACTTTTATTTTTCTGTTTTTTAAGATTAGGCCTTGCATAGATGTTGGTATTACACGTTATTGGGTCATTATAAGACTTGTAAGTATAAGCAACATGTTCTAAAGTTTACATTGGTATAAAACGAATACGAGTAAGTTTAAACATCACGAATAAGTTTTGTATGAAGTATGATTATCACATGATTACAAGTTGTCACACGTTACGAATATCAAGTATGATTGTATGAATATGTATAAGTATAAGACGATTATGAGTAAGTACAATATGAATAGAATAAAAATACGAGTTTTCATTATGATTCAAGTCTCAGATTACAACGATTATAACGAAAGAACGAATACAAGGTACAAAGGTTTCCAAAAATAGAAATATAACACGAGCTTTCTAAATATGGAAAGTATGAAAAAGCGAGGCATTACATTTATCAATGGCGTTTTTGTATGCAGATACTCTATGGTCTTTGTACCGCTCACTGGTATAGACAATCACCATTGTTATGTTACATTTGGTGCTGCATTATTGGCGTAAGAGACGGATGATACGTATATATGGTTGTTGAGAGTTTTTCTAAAAGCTGTTGGTTCTCAACCAAAAGTTGTTGTCACTAATCAGGATCCAACAATGAAGAAGGGCTATTTCTGTTGTATTTGTTGAAACGAGGCATCGGTTATGCATGTGGCACGTGATACATAAACTGTCTCTAAAGATTGATTTTATTATTCTCATGTGTTTGACGTTTTAAGATACATGGTGTTCTATGTTAAGTGTATTATTTTAGTTATTTATTCATATGATATTTTATTTTCATGGCGTTTTCGTGTTTTTATATAGGTTGGTGCTAGGCTATGCAATTCAACAAATTTCAAAGAACGTATTTATGGTGTTGTGTGGACGGATATTCTTACACCTGAATGACGGTTAGGCGGGAATTTTTTTATAACAAATGGTAGTAATAAATTTCCAGTTACTATTTTTCAGCCTTTTTCTCTTTAACAATGTAACACCATTAGTTATGAATGGCGATTTTATACATGAGTCTGGCGTTTTACACACTGGTATGGCGTTTTATGAATGAGTTTCGCGTTTTATGTTAGCGAAGTTAAAAAACCCTTTTACCCTTAATGAAGGGCACCAATGTAATAAAGTTGAGGTTATTTACGAAAATGCCACCGTGCCAATCTAATCCATTGATTGTTTTGATCGAACGGATGAGAGGCGTTCTCACCGTTTTGACACTTATAGACGTTTTCTCTAAATCCTGCCCCTATATAGAAACGGGGTCCGGAGAAAACGATTTGACAAAACACGTAAAGAGATGTTTTTAAGGACAATACACGTAATTAAATAAAAATGACAAAATAAAGTTTTGCCCCTCATGTGAGAGCACATGATTGGTTTTAACCATGAAAATGGATGGAGGTTAGTTTAAAGGACATACGGTGTGAAAAAGTTTCAAATAAAGGACACTCAGTGTAATTTCTAAAGATAAATGACACACGATGCAAGTTGGTGTAAAGTTAAAGACAAACCGTGTAATTTACTGTAAATTCCTCATCCCTTGTCACTTTATATATTTTTCACCCCTCCACCTTTTATTTACACTAACTTCAATTAATTTTATTGAACATTGCTCAAAATGATGATTTTATAATGGAAATAGACACCCAAACTCCAATTTATCTTGATTAATTCATCGTTTGGGTTGCTAATAATTGTTAAGGAAACTCTATAATTGAATAGTGTATGTTGTATCAGATTAATAGGGTGAAACTACACTGTGTGGACAGGTATATCGTTTTCTACCGAGGCATGGTTCGATCCGGAGGGCAACCCGCTTTTACCCAACTATTACCCCATCGAGGCTCTCGTGTGGGGGCAATATGGTTTCCGGGCGAAGGTCAGTCAGAGCGGTAGCCGGGGCCCGATACACCATCACGTCTGCGAATGCTGGGCTGACGGGTAACCATCCTTGATGGAAACCCGGTGACCAATGGTCCATGTATATATTGAAAGTCAACCTTCAAAAAAAAAGATATTATGTGAAAAGGTCATGGACTTTGCTAGTCACTCGCATGAAAGGCTCTAAAGAGGGGCAATGTGGGCGCTCAGCCGGAGCACATTTTCTTTAAAGGGTACACAAATTTTAAAATTTTCTGGTTATATATAGATGTGAATGATCGTTTGATAAAACTTAGATCATTTTCTTTTGTATCTAATGTGTTCAAGGTGAAAAAGAAATATAAAAATATGATATGTTGATTCTTGATTTATGATAAGTTGATTATCGGTTAGCTATTAGTCTATTACGGTATGTCATACACTCATTCTAATACCATGATTTTGTTAATTTCTATGTTTATTCTTATAACTTTAATGGTCATTTAAAAAAAATAGTTTACATAATTTAATTTGTTAAGACCTTAGGGTAGGAGACATTTTTTTTAGCTCGGTCTGGTCAATGGTGTGCTTATGATGCTACTCTAATCTACGCAATACCATTACTACTTTTAATCAATAGAGACAACCAAAGAAGATTGGTTAGAAAGTGATCGTGATCACATGTTTGGTCAAAGGGGTGCGCTTGTTTTTTTCTTCGAAAATTGATACTTTTAAAATTAACCTCAAACAAATATGTTTTCTTTTACGGAACATGTAACTCAGTATATGTTCTATTATATTCATTAGATCCAATTAGAAGTATCAATGGCATTGACACAATTAATAAAATGAAACTCTCACAAAAAATATTCATTAACTTAGTTTAAAAAGTATATATATATATATATATATATCATATAATACTAAAATTAATAAAAGAATTGTATCTAACAACGTGTCTCGCTATTCATCCTTATCAATTAGCCCGTTTGATACGCGTAATACTTGCTCCTCCAATGGGCGAGATGTTAACACATAAGAAATGACAAAAATGCCACGAAGATTGCCACCCCACTTGCAACGCAAGCCATATCAAGCCGCCTCTCTCTCCTCTCCATCCTCTCGTTCCTCTCCCTCCTCATTCGTATATACTCACGGTATCTCTCTCTCTCCTCCTCCACTCCACCCCTCCTCTGCCTCTCCCCCGCCATAATACCTTGCAAAATTATCATACTATCCTTCCCACTCAAACACTTACCATACATATCTAACACCGTTAAACTCACCTCACTCACCGTTAACTCTCCACGCCCTCTGTTAACCCCGCACGTGACTTGCACATTGCACGTGACACAATCATCATCCTTAACGGAAACAACAACTGCAAACGTTAACTCTATGCCGTTAGTCAACCAATTCCTTTGAACCAAAACCGGTTTTCCACTAGATAAATTAACCGCCCGGTTCCGGATCGGCTCAATAACAATCCAACTCAACATCATATTATTTTCAAGCTCCGATAACATCACGTGATCACCGGAAAACTTCACCCCGGACAACGCCACCTCTTTCGGCTCAAGTAGATCAACCCGAAACGGCGACGTTTGGAACCAGTCACTCGGTACGGTCTTCGTTGACTCAACTTTAGAAAATATAAGTTCTCCGGTGTAACGGAGATCAACGGCTGAGATTATTTCATTTGTAAGGCGGCGCGTGGTTGTAGTGAGGCGGCGCGTGGGGGAAGTAAAGGCGTCGGAGAAGAATGAGCGGTGGCCTGAGGAGAAGGCGGAGATGGTGGTGGTGATTAGAGGGTCGGCGGTTGAGGGCCACGTGGCGTGGCAGATATCCGACCATAGGTGTTGGTGGAAGCAGAGGGATTGGAGTTTGGAAGAAGTGCAGCCGGCGGCGGCGAGGGTTTGACCGTCGAGTTTGGTCAAAATGTGGGTTTGGAAGATGTCGTCGTGGATGTTGTCGGCGATTGTCATGGATTCCGGTGACGGTTTCTGATGGGGAACGTTGAATGGGTTGTGAAAAGAGTTAAATGTGGGTGGGTTTATATATCTTTCTTGAAGTTGGTGGTTTTTATAAATGCCCTTTTGGTTTTCAAAAGTTATTTTTAGTCCCTTGAAGTTTTATCAGAGGATTATACACAACCTTTAATTTTTTGGTTAACCATTGATTCCCTTTGTTCCTATAAAAGCACAAGATAAATGTGACACGAATCAAGCTTATCCTATTGTGCTTTATTTTCTTTTAATATAGTTTTTATAGATTTGTTATCCTACGATAAGATATATAAACCCACATTACATTTATAGATTTGTCGCATGTTTCTATGAAAGATATTTATGCAAAATCAAGAAACTAATGTGTGATATATCTAAAAAAGTGGGGCAAATTAAAAATGTAAGATGATTGAAATGGATGGTTTAGTAAGTTTGTACATAGAATCATGGTTGTAAAACAAGGTTTTCAAGTCCAAGTACACTCCGAGTAATCGCTTGCCGAGACGACTTTCATCAACTCCGTCTAATTACACGGAATCGATTAAACGCGTCAGTCAGAATCGGATTTAGTAGGTCAACTCAGGCCGAGTTTGACTTAAAAAAAATAAACGCAATTTCTATGCCTATCATATTAAGAATGAATTTCATTTTCAAGTTTTTGTTATAATTATTAGTAAATTTATGTTATTTGATATATATTAATATCCGAAAACTAATTTCTTTATAATTTAGCATGTCGAGTATTCTCCAATTACTCTCCGTCTAGGTCGGTTACTCTCAACTCCCCGCTAAACCGACTAGGGAGCGCCTAAAGACTTTTGCAACCATGCATAGAATATTATGGTATTTAAGAATTAGTGTGAAATGAGTGATAAATTTATAAAAATGTTATATTACTACTTTCGTTATGTGAAATGAGTGATAAATTTATAAAAATGTTATATTACTACTTTTGTTATGGTTTTAGAAACATTTGAAAAGAGTTTATTTTGTTTGAGTTCAGTGGAATTGGAATATATATTCTATGTATTACATGTTTTGTTTGAAATTTTTGTTAGAACTAAAATCTTCATTCAAGTGATAACACGTTTGGTTACCATAGCATCCAACACCACCATGGCTTACCCTGCCCCCACCATCTTCGGGCATAACCATCATTGATATCATTGACATGACCACTGTTACAACTTCTGTTATTTGTCACCAACGATAAAACTACCTCCGATACCAAGGTGACCCGTCGTCCTCTTCGTAGCCGCCACTACCATCAAGTTCTAATTTCTTTAACAAACTAACAAACAAGACATAATTACTTGCAAGACATATGTATCAAAATTTTGAATATCTTTTAAAGAAACCCAAAATTTTCAAATTCTAATTCATTTAACAAAATTAGTCATAAAAAAATATAACGAGCCCTTGTTAGATAAGTCTTAATATTTTTCTTTATCCTCCATATATTAAACATAGATCTGCCTGCAAGTTTATATGGGTAGAAACATTTGGGTGACTTTAGATTATAATTTAAAACAAAATCATGTAGAAAAAAATAAATATAAGCGTCAAACACCTGCAGCTGTATACAGGATTTATAGTTAAATAAAGCAGTTTTCCACAATGTTACAACGTCATATTTGACTATATATGGATAATTACGCATAATTTCAATTTGCAATATAAATATTATAATAGTTTATAGATTAGTTATAAACTAGATATTATATTAAAATCAATAATTAATTAAGCATTGCATTTTTCTTTTTATTTTATTTTTTAAAGGTAAATTTGGATCATTGACGGACTAGCTAGAGTATCATCGTGTCACCGAGGAACCACCCGGTCATCTCTACTAGGCATAATTATCACATCAATTCAAGAGAAAACTTAATAAATATAAGAAACTTTTTTGTGAGAGTCAAACTCAAAAACTATTATCATAAAGTCTTATTCTACTGTTAAGATGCCACTAAACTATAAAGTCATGTTGCATTTTATCAAAAGAATAAATTTGTATTATTGAAAGCCTAGAAAATTGTTTGTTTGCCTTCGGATTTGACAATATATGACGTACGGAAAAGGTTGACTAAATTCCGGCATACTTGTACTATATGCATTAAGATATGTACTCTTTTAAGGTGTCAACATCAGAGCGGCCGAGCCGGTCCGCCTATGGCACCTCTCTCGGCTAATAAAGTGGTAGGACGGTCTAATCGTTTTTTAATAAAGCAACTAGACAAGTTACAAAATTTATTGTTAGGTTTCTTTGAAACTTTTTAATATTATTTTTTAATTAATTGTTAGACCATATACAACCCTTCGACTTATGTAAAGGAGATAGATGAGAAACGAGGAAAAATTCCTTCTCCAAGGCGTCGCCCGCAAAATAAATGCAAGGGGATTAAAGGGAGAGAGAAGGTATTTTGTTTTTTCTAGACAATTTTTTAATGATCAATAAGTCTGACTGTCCGAGTCACTCATTGATAAAAGACGATCTCATATGTCTGTGATTGTAGACAATGCTGAGTATCCCGGGATCATCATCTCTAGTTTTAGGAAAAACTCACCGCGTGAAGGCAACTGCGGTAAAACCCGGTTGATAGAATGCCTGTGAGGCCCGTGAGGCTACACTAATGATGGCCAAAGTATTCAAAGAGTATGCGCACTTACTTTTTTTGCTTCTTGCTTGAATCGAGAAACCCGACACTTATTAAAGATCAATCAAATCATAGATAATGTGATATGTAACAACGTTGGTTTATGGGCAACTTTGTATCATGTATCTTAAGATCATTTGAATGTTTTGTTCTTTAAAACAATATATATATATATATATATATATATATATATAGGCTAATTGTAATGGAAAAACTCACTCCATCTAGAAAACTTAAGAAACTCATTGTGTGAATATAAGAATGCCACGTGTTACAATTTTTAACAGTCAATTTTTTTGTTTTTTGTGCACATTTTTTGGCAGAAGAGAGGAGAGAGAATGACTGAAGGTGTTACATTTTTTTTTCAGTGTTACATTTTTTGAACTTCACTTGTTACATATCTTAATAGCAGTTTTTTTTAAATTTGAACTTTAAGCGTTACAATTTCCAATTTACAAAGGTTTTAGTTTTGCAGTGCAAGTAACAATATGTTACATTTTTTTAGTAACTTTGTTTTGTGTAACACTTACAGATATATACACTTTTGTGTCAGCATGTGTCAGATGTAACAAATTCTGACAAACTTTTTGCAGCCTTTTTACACTTTTTCTGAAAAGGTAACTTTTGTATTGACTTAATAAATACCATAGATTAAATGGATGGATGGTGAAGATGAGGTTTTCTTGGTTTTCTTAACTCAACAAGGTTTTCAATTTATTCTTCCCCTATATATATTTATAGGGAGAAGATCATGAGAAAACTAGATATAAATGAGAAAACTAAAAAACTAACTCAAAAAACAAAAAAAAAGCATTAAAAACATACAATTTTTTTTTAGAATTTTTATAAAAAATCGCTACATTTTATATATAAAAAAACTTATTTTTCAAAAAAAAAACTTGTAGTGCATATGTGCACTATATGTGTACTACACATGTGCATTATATTTTTATGTTGCACATATGCATTATATATATTTTTTTATTTTTTTAAAAAAAGGTTTTTTTATATAATATATATAGCGAATTTTAATAAAAAATAAAAAAAATGATATGTTTTTATGGCTTTTTTAGTTAGTTTTTTGGTTTTCTCATTTAAACTAGTTTTTTCATGATTCACCCCTTATAATATATATATATATATATAATATATATAGAGAGAGAGAGAGAGAGAGGAGGGGGGAATGGTAAAATGAGGACTGGTGTGTGTTAAGCGTACTATATTTTTGTTATTATTTTAAATTCATTTTACGCATTAGTCAAGTTTTAAATTTATAAAACACGATATTATACTAACATTAAACACACACTTGGGCAATCGCACCCATCGTGAGCGTAGTATACCGTTGGTAAGATACCAAGATCGTCCAAGGACACAAGAGCTTTTAGTACCGGCTTATCGTCAACGTCTAATCAATCTAAATTTTTTATAAAAGTTTTAAATATAAAAATTAAAAATAAGAAGATAAATAAAACAAAAGAAAAGATAGGCAAGATAGAATCACTTAGATCCAACTTATCTTTAATGTATCCTTTGATGATTTTCGCACTTTTGGACCCATTAAGAGATTATCTTAGTTATAGTAGTAGGCCCCTCTTTTGAATGTGACGCTACCCTCAACCTAGTGGTTTGAGTCAACAGGGATACAATCCCAAAGGGTCGGAATATTGGAAGACAATTAAGTGAGTTATTAATGCGAAAAGTGGTAGGCCCCTCTTTTGAAGGTGACGTTACCCTCGGCTAAGTGGTTTGAGTCAGCAAGGATACAATCCCAAGTAGCCGGTTTAAAATATTAATAGTAGTTTACATATGAGGGGTCCAAACCCTTCTCACCCCAGCCATCCAATACCTTTGGGGTATTGAAGGAGGTCCTAATAAGTTCGAACCAAGTCCTCGCAGGATCTATACACTGAACGAGACAAGAATTTTACCAAACCACCCTTCTAACCCCCTACCAGGTTAGTTAACGCGCGTTATAAGACCGTAAAGACACGAATGAGCAAATCAATGACATCATGAATAAATGGTAGGAAAATTCACTTTCAACATAAGAAACCAGTTATTAAAGTCATTAATACAAACTCAAATAAAAAGTGCCAAAGAATTAAAAATCAATAGTAATATATTAAAGACTTGTATTCACCAAGTGATGTAAGAGATTAATCAAGCATGACCTTTGATTGACAAAAACCCTTACAATCAATCTTGGATGACTACGACACACTCTAAAGATGGATGATGGTGGTGGGTGCTGGTGTTGTAGTGATGGTGGAGTGGTGGCAAAGTGAGAGAGAAGTGGTTTGCCAAGGGATGCCTTTAACGGGAACCAAGCACCCCTATTTATAGTCTAAACAGAGGCCCGGCCACGGCCCCGTGTCCGGTGGGCACGGCCCTTGGCCATCATCCTTCTCTTTCTTCATTAATTGCATCTGACAGCAGAGGGCCCCACACGAACAGTGGCCTCTGGGCACGGACACGTGGTCAACTGTTCGCTGTACTATCTGGATTCTGCGAATCTTATAGTTGACCACGCCCCATGTTGGCCTGGGCACGGCCCCGTGGTGGGCGTAGAAGCTTCTGCAGTTTTGTCTTGAAGTGTAAGGTCTGACCACGCCCCGTGTTGGTTGGGCACGACCCGTGGTTGTCTTATGTAACCTTGTTTTTGTCTTTTGGGGTGTTTCTAAGGGGTCGGGCATGGTTTGTTATTCCTTCTTTTCGTATTTATGTTGGTTTTGGCTGCCTATTTGCTTCTTTTGTTCTTTTATGCTTTTTTCTATCCTGAAAATACAAAAGGAACAAAGAAACGTGCTTTTTCCAACATTAGTACTAAAAATAGGTTAGTATTATGCCTCATTGATGTAATTTATATGTTGCATTTTGCACACATCAAATATCCCCACACTTGAATCTTTGCTTGTCCTCAAGCAAAACTCTTTAAATATGGCTTACACACGCAAATCGAATAAGTAGAGAAGAAGTTGTGTGGTTTGTCTTTGAGTGTCGGGAATCCAAGATCTTTATTTAAATTTTGTTTTTACTTTATTTACAATCCTATTCGTCATGATTTATTTAAAACGGTTTAAATAAAATTATTTGTTTAGGGCATAACATGCCTCCTAAAAATTCTATTTATATACAAGTTCACGTACCTCACAAGAGATCACTCAACACTCGGCCGAAGATGTATTTTTGTGATATCGCTCGATTCCGGTTTGGAACTTATTTCTACCATATGCTTGCCAAGTGATCAAACCTCCTCCTTTTTAACTATCAACCTTTGCGAGTATCAAGAGGACTTTGAAAGGGTTAGGCTTGGGCTAAGGGTAGGTGATTTTTGGGTTAGCGGTTAGTAAAATGGCAAAAAGCGTAAAAAGTGTCGGTTATCGTAAAAGTTGTTCATTTCTTTAAACTAATCATTTTCAAACAAGATTTTGGAAAGAACTCATTTGGTTAAAGAGATATGGTTTTTTTTTCACTTTCAACATAACCGGTGCTTTTTACTAAAATAAATGGGTTCGAATGAAAAAGGGTTTTGGTGGGTAATGGATGTTTTTGTTTTTCGGGTTTGAAATGAAAACGGTTTAGGCTCAAAGGGGTTAACTAGGGGATTTTGGTAATGGGTAAAAAGAACAGAAAATAATGGTTTTGAATGAAAAACGGGTTAGTCCTAGTGCCTCCATCATTTACTTACTTGGGTTTATGTTGGTAAGGATTTGGAATGTATCTTCTTGGCAAGTTCTAGAGTCGTAAGAACCAAGCGGCTATTCACACAAAAAACAAAGATGAGCATTTAGTTTAAAGATGAATGTATGCTCGATAAAGGCTCAAAGCTCACTTATTGTGGGAATGAGTTTGTAATGTGATCAAGTATATATAATCAAATTTTAAAAAGATTTGTCATGCCCTTTTGTATATAATTTTTCTTAGTTGGTTCTTTTTATCACGATGCTATTGGTTGTAAATTTGTAAAAACATAACTTTTTAGAACTTTTATTCCTAAATTAAACCAAGACAAGTAATTAAATGAAAAATTTTGAAAAATATTTGGGGTGTTTAGCGGTTCCAATAGAGTTTTGTGTAAGGCTTGTTATTAGGACTTGCTAGATTCAAATTGTTAGTCCCCCCACACTTAAATTACACATTGTCCTCAATGTGTCCAAAATAAATTTTTCGGTTGATTCGAATGCGTAAAAGCGTGTTAAAAACAAATTTTTATGTTACTAGGCATCTGGGCACAAGCCCGTGTGGTCCGGGCACGACCCCGTGCCCAGAGTGCCAGTGACAAAACTTACAGAAGCTTGACCACAGGGCGTGGCCAGTCAACACGGCCCGTGGTCAATGATCTGTTTCAGGACTTTTTTTTTGCAGAACCTGGGCATGGGGCGTGTTGAACTGAGCACGACCCTGTGTTGTACATGCTGTAAAGATGCGAAAGTTGTCGGAAGGTGTTTTTTTCATGCATGAGGTGTGGTTTTGACGTCCCTTGGGTATTTTTCATCTTTTCTCGTATGTTAAGCCATTATTTAAGATCCAAACACCACACGATAACTTAAACCATCATATATTAGAGTGCGAGATACAAAAGGTCCTAAAAAATTAATCCTAAAAATTAAAATTACAAAGTTCCTAAATTTAGATAGATGCAAGAGAGCTAAGCCATAATGAAGTTCCACCCTAGATGGTTACATGTTTTAAGAACGACAAAAACCCGAAATCGATTTTTCGGCAGATAGGGGCTTCTAGGAACTTCAACCCGGAGGGTGCACCCCTCAAAAGTCATTGAGCATTTCCTCGATCTCCCGAGGGAGGAAGAGGAAAGGTTCTTCTTCTGTATTTTCATACGGGGGAGGTGTGGGAGGTGCGACCATTGTTGGAACCTCATACAATGCGTCTAGAGGAGGTTCCGGAGGGAGGTCATCCCATGCGATTGGGTTAACGATCTCTTGAGCAAGGTTCCAATCTTCTTGGGGGGAAGATTGGTTCCATGGGAGGTAGTGCAAGAATGTTCAACCTTTGGTGCAAAAGGTTAATTTCTTGCAAGCAATTCTCCAACCCCACCGTCAAATAGTCAACATGATCGACAAGGGCCTCTTCCACTGATGCCATTTAATCGATGGCTTCCCTTAAAGCATACATGCCGCGAACTAGGATAGCATCAATTGATGGTCTTCTTCGTCCCTGGTTGTTTCTTGAGGTTGCTGACGATGTTCCACTGTTCTGGGACGACATACTAAGAAAACGAGGGTGAATTTTTAAAGAAACGGGAGTTTAAAAGCTCACCACGGCCCCGTGTCCAACGGACACGGGCCCGTGCCCGTCCTCCTGCACTGTTTTGAACTCAAAAATTTCATTTTTTTAACTTATTTTTCTCAGGTTTTAAACATTTGTGAACAGAAATAACTTAAAACAATGTGATAAACAGGTTGTTTATTAAGAATCTTTGGGTTAAAACATATGTTTTGCAAAAATAAGGCTTGAAGCTATGGACCTTCAAGCTTTAATGGAGGATTTGAGTTCAAAGAAGAAGAAGGAAAGTGACAAAAGTGGCAAAGACAAGATGGATAGATGAAACTTCTTTAAGAACATACATTTTAAGGTATATGTGAAAAATCTCTGTCTTTGGAATGAGGCCAAACATGCAGCAACAAGGCTGACTTTATAGAAAGCGACAACTCACTGACCACGGCCCCGTGGTCAGATAATGTTCTGACACGTTTTTCTGTATTAGAAACACGGGCATGTTGGCTAGGACACGACCCCGTGATGAATTTTTCAGTGGGCACGGGTATGTTGGAGTGAGCACGGCCCCGTGGTTGGAGTTTTTATGATGTGTCGTCTTTATTTTAAGGATTTCCAGTAATCGGGAGGTTCTTTACTGGAGGGAACAACACCGAAGTGTTTAAGGTACCGGAGTTGCTCTTGGTGTCACACCCCGACCCGCAGCGGAATAAGAGTCGGGGCATAATTGGGTTATCACCAAAGCTCATGATATTTACTAATGTGTTTCATATTTATTAAAGTCAAAGTTACATTCTCAATAATCCAAACATGTCCATACAATACAAAGAAAAATTAACCAACTAAACATTCCAAGCTCTAAACCAGTTTATTCTTCTAAGCCAATCCTATGTGTTTCTTGCTGCAGCTGGTTCACCTGTATCATGTGTAAAAATGGGGGTTTTTGGGTCAACATAAGTTGGCGAGTGAACCTTGTTAGATAAACATTTATTACTGATTTCTTGTTATTTTTATCAAGGAAAAATTATGCAATAGTCATATGTGAGCAAATGTAAATAATCAAACAATAGCAATAACCACCACAAATTATAACATACAATAACATACAATAACATGTGAACTTGCATGAATGTATAACATGAATGAATCTGTGTATGTTGGCAACATCACGTTCACGCTCATAATGTAATGGGGAACGGACGGCCTATGATAGATGTATGTACTGAAAATGATAAATGTCTGTGCGATCAAGGCTCAATCAAACGGAGCCGATCGTATGTTGGCACGCCAGGTTCACGCTCATAATGTAATGGGGAACTGCTCAACGCTCATAATGTAATGGGGAGCGGCGACCTATGAAATTGCATGTACTGAATATAATAAATTTAATTCTAAACAATAACCACACAACAGATGATACAAGCTGAATACACATTTGTTCATGATTTGATGTATGCACAATGATTTAAATATAATAAATGGTAAGACACATGATACACCCCAAAAACGTGATTAAAATGGGGAATTTGTAGAGATTCACTCACATTGGGTGCGTTCGGTTGGAGATGATGAGATGCGCACGAGTTGGAAGGATTGAACAACGAGAACTAACTAACCTAAATAATAACGGAAGATAGTAAATGAGTGGATTTTATTAATAATTTTCATAGGATTTTTAGATATATTTTTGTGAGTTTAAGGCTATTTCCTATCTTTAAAACATTATTTTTAAGTATTTTTAATTGATTTTTAAATTAAATTAAATAAATAAAAATATAAAAATATGTTGACTTTTGCGTTGACCATTGACCGTTGACCGTTTGACCGGTTTTTATTGTGTAAGTGTATGCGCCGGGCAGGACTCGAACCCGAGACCTCCCGTTCGCGTGCACGCAGCTCTACCAACTGAGCTACGTGTGTAACCCGAAATAATTCTGTTTTTAATTATATTTATATACTAATTCAGTTTATTCAAAATTCTTTTATTTTCAAAAATGTTTTAAATCATCGAACCGGTGTCGTCAACAGGTCTCGAACCCGGGACCTGTGCTTTAATGTTACACACAGTCCACCGCTGGACTGTGTGTCTAACTTGGTTAATATACAGATTTTATTATACTTAACATCTAACGGAAGTTAATCTGGTTCAGTTAGAAAAATAAAACATCTTTATTACAGAGAGGATGTGTGTATCAAAGGTCGAACTCGCGGTGTGTGATTTGTATGTGCACACAGTCCACCGCTGGACTGTGTGTCTAACCCGAGATAATATCCAAATTTTATTAAACTTATAATCAACCTACTTCGTCTTCTTCGTTACCGATTTACAGTTTACGATTTCTCTATTGTTCCTTGTTTATTTTTATTGGCAAACATTCAACAGACTAATATGAAATGGCAGAGACGATATTTAGAAGTAAACATACCGGAGAATGATTTATCTCAGAATTCCGGCAAGTTGTCGGCTCTGTTTTTACGGATTTCTACTGAACTAATAAATTAACAATTTTGATTAGCTACGAGAGGAATTGAAGTATTAAACAAGAGTTATCAGAAGGTTTGAATGTTTATACCGTTTCACAGCTGAAGATAAGGATTTTCAGAAGTTTTCCGGCGAACTGGAATTATCCGATATTGACGTCTGAAATTGATTCTGAATGAAGGGTTTGAGTTAGCAATAGCTTAACAATTGATAGACCACGAAAGAATTGAAAGACTTACTGATTTGATGGAGAATGCGGTTTTCCGGCGAAAGTCTGGCGAGTCCAAATAGATTCTCCGGCGAACTGAAAATTGTGCGAAAATGTAATTGAAGGTTTTCAGAGTGTGTTTGAGTCGTGAGAGAGAACAAAGATTGAAGTAATTCTGGAATTGAAAGTTTTCGGTTATTAAAACCGATTCACTCTAGAATTCAAGTTCATTCAAAGCAAACTTGATTGAAAGTGTCGGTGCATCGGTTAAACTCAGTAAACCGCGATCAATCAAACGTCTTTGGACGTTTGATGACCGATTTCGGTTACAGTGGGAGTAACCGGTTGATTCATGGTAGTCGATAAAATTTAATTGTTTCCTAACATTTACAGAAAACAACAAGTGGCGGAGTGGTTATGTGTGTGTGTGATAAGTCTTTGGAGTTCTTTCCGGCTGACCCGGGTTCGAGTCCCGGCAGCCTCATTTTCTTTTTAATTATTTTATTTTTACTTTTTATCAAGTATAACTTTTATAGTTTAGTTTGTTTATTAATTATGCATCATAAAAATTAAAATGGACATAAATACGCAACGTGACATTTATAACTTGATATTCGATTACAAAACGGAGTGGGTTTGGAAAACCCGTTTTTGACAAATGTTACAGTATCCCCTACTTTTAGGAATTTCGTCCCGAAATTTAAGTAGTAGTAGTAGGAAAAAGATGCGGGTATTTTTCACGCATTGAGTCTTCACGTTCCCAAGTAAACTCAGGTCCCCGTTTCGACTCCTAACGTACCCTAACAATTGGAATGCGACTTCGTCGAAGACATTTTTCTCCGAAGTCCATGATCTCTACTGGTCTTTCAACAAAATGCATAGATTCATCAATCTGAATATCTTCCAGAGGAATATGGAGGTTCTCATCAGCGAGGCACTTCTTCAAGTTTGATACGTGGAACGTGGGATGAATTCTGTTGAGTTCTTCTGGTAGGTCAAGCTTGTATGCTACAGGTCCTACTCTTTCGAGTATCTTGAAAGGTCCTACGTAGCGTGGTGCTAGCTTGCCTTTTTGACCAAAACGAACTACTCCCTTCCACGGTGATACTTTTAAAAGTACATGATCACCAATGTTAAACTCCAAGGGTTTTCGTCGTTTATCTGCATAACTCTTTTGACGACTTTGAGCCGCTAGAAGATTGTTTCAAATTTGATGGATTTTGTCTGGTTTCTTGAATCAATTCTGGACCAGTGATTTGAGCTTCCCCAATTTCGTGCCAACATACTGGAGATCGGCACTTACGACCATATAAAGCTTCAAAAGGTGCCATGCCGATGCTTGAATGATAGCTGTTGTTGTACGAAAATCAACTAATGGTAGGTGAGCGTCCCAATTTCCCTTGAAGTCTATGACACATGCTCGAAGCATATCTTCAAGAGTTTGAATGGTGCGTTCAGATTGTCCATCAGTTTGAGGATGATAGGCGGTACTGAGATCTAATCGCGTACCCAAAGCGGCTTGGACTGCTTGCCATGTTCGTGAAGTGAAACGACCATCACGATCTGAAATAATGCTTAACGGTACACCATGTCGGCTTACGATTTCGCTGATATAAATACGAGCTAGCTTTTCGTTCTTGAAATCTTCGCGGATAGGAATAAAGTGAGCTGATTTTGTAAGTCGATCGATGATTACCCATATAGTGTCATACCCACCAGAAGTGCGAGGTAACCCGGTAATGAAGTCCATGGTTATGTTTTCCCACTTCCATACATGTATTTCAGGTTGGACCAGAAGTCCTGAGGGTCTTTGATGTTCAGCTTTTACCTTGGAACATGTAAGGCACTTGGAAACAAAAACAGCAATATCCTTTTTTATTCCAGGCCACCATAGGTGTATCGAAGGTCTTGATACATCTTATCGGCTCCAGGGTGTATAGAGTATCGCGTTTTGTGAGCCTCATTCATAAGAAATTCACGAAGGTTGTTGTGGTCAAGAATCCATATGCGATCTAGATAGTACAGAATACCGTCAGAATTAGTTTCAATTTTAAGTTCAGCTCCACAGGACAGCTCCTTTCGTACGTCGTCTTCCGTTACTGAAACATGTTGGGCTTCTCGAATTTGATCTTTAATGTCGGTTATGATTTGCGAACATAGAAGATGAATGGAGTTCGCATAACCCTTTCCACTGAGTGCATCAGCCACCACATTTGCCTTGCCAGGGTGGTACCGAATTTCACAGTCGTAGTCATTTAGAAGTTCGACCCATCTTCGTTGCCTCATGTTTAACTCCTTTTGATTGAAGATATGTTGAAGACTCTTGTGGTCAGTGTATATTTCACACTTAGTACCGTAGAGATAATGTCTCCATATCTTAAGAGCGAACACAACGGCTCCAAGTTCTAGGTCATGGGTGGTGTAGTTCTTCTCATGAGTCTTGAGTTGTCTCGAAGCATAAGCTATAACCTTTCCTCTTTGCATTAGAACACAGCCTAGTCCTTGCCCTGACGCGTCGCAATAAACCACGAAATCATCACAACCTTCAGGAAGAGTGAGGATTGGTGCATCACAGAGTTTTTGTTTAAGGGTTTGGAAGACTTCTTCTTGTTTGGGTCCCCATATGAAAGGTTTTCCCTTATGAGTTAAAGCCGTGAGTGGTACAGCAATGCGAGAGAAGTTTGAAATAAAACGGCGATAATAACCAGCCAAACCAAGGAATGATCTTACTTCAGTTGGTGTACGTGGCGCTTGCCATTCTTGTACCGCTTTGATCTTTGAGGGGGCGACATGTATTCCCTTGTCATTGACTACATGTCCAAGGAATTGTACCTCTTTTAACTAGAATTCGCATTTAGAGAATATGGCGTAAAGCTTTTCATTCTCTAGAAGTGTAAGGATGAGTCAAAGATGCCGTTCATGACCAGACTTAGACTTTGAATAAATGAGGATGTCGTCGATGAAGACTATCACAAAACGATCGAGATAGGGTTTGCAGACTCTGTTCATTAGATCCATGAAGACAGCTGGAGCGTTGGTTAAACCAAATGGCATGACCATGAATTCATAATGACCATAACGAGTTCGGAAAGCGGTCTTTGGAACGTCTTCTTCATGTACTCTAAGTTGATGATAACCAGATCGAAGGTCGATTTTTGAAAAACAGCTGGCGCCTTGAAGTTGGTCAAGAAGATCATCAATGCGAGGTAATGGATAGCGATTCTTGATTGTTAACTTGTTGAGTTCTCTGTAGTCAATGCACATGCGAAACGATCCATCTTTCTTCTTTACAAAAAGGACAGGTGCACCCCAAGGCGAGGAGCTAGGGCGTATGAACCCTTTGTCAGTCAACTCTTGCAATTGACTGGCTAGCTCTTGCATTTCAGAGGGGGCTAACCTATAAGGAGACTTTGCAACTGGTGTAGCACCAGGTATAAGATCAATGCGGAATTCGACTTCTCTTACTGGAGGAAGTCCTGAAATGTCGTCAGGAAAAACTTGCGGAAAATCTTTTACTACAGGAATGTCTTCAAGTTTCTTCTCCATGGTTCCCTTTTTGACGATATGAGCTAAAAATGCGACATAATTCTTGCGAAGATATTTTTGAGCTTGAAGACAGGACATTAATCTGAGCCCTTTCGGCGAGGTTTCTCCAAAGATTCGTAGAGTCTGACCGTTTGAAAGAGGAATGCGTATAAACTTTTCGCGACATACAACTTCAGCCTGATGTTGGCTGAGCCAGTCCATACCAATTATAATGTCAAAGCTTCCCAACTTCATTGGAATGAGGTCAACTAGAAAATTGTGATTGTTTAAAGTGAGAGTACAATTGCGTACGATAGAGTTTAATGAGACTGGTTTCCCGTCAGCAACTTCTACTGTTATGGATTCCATGAGCTTATCACGATTTTGGTTTAGGATGGGTTCAAACTCTAAGGACACAAAACTTTTATCCGCGCCAGTATCAAACAACATGGATGCATAACTACCATTGATAAGGAACGTACCGTTAACCACATTGCCGTCAGCTCTAGCCTGATTAGCGTTGATGTTGAAAGCTCTTCCTCTTGTAGGTGGAGGAGCTTGGTTAGCTTGATTCACCGGATTGGCTTGGGCTTGAGCATGAATAATGTTCACCAACCTTGGACAAGTGTTTCTAAAGTGGCTTGGGTCTCCACAATTGTAGCAAGCCCGCATAGGTTGTACCATGGGATAGTTGGGTTGGTAGTATGATTGGGCTAAATGTTGGGTAGGTGGTAATAGTAGGGTTTGTTGGGCTTGACCCATTATTTGTTGGTGGGTTTGGGTTGAAGGCTGGTGGCGGTTCATTCGCTGAGGTATGCGACAGGTTTGAACAGTATGACCTGCGCGACCACAGCCGGTGCAATGTTGGCAGGGATGATCAGGAAAGTGGTGGTATTGGCAACGGTTTCATTTTGGTAATGGGCCAGAGTATGGCCTTTTGTATGGTGCAGGTGAAGGGGCAACTTGGGTAATGGGTGCAGCAGGGATAGGGAAATTGGTTTGTGTGACAGCGAAGTTTCTGGTGTTACGTTTCCTCTTGTTAGCAAACTTAGAGGAGGAGGTGGAATGGTTTGAAGTTTGGCCCTCAACGGGGGCTTTCTTTTTCTCCTCTTTAAACTTACCGTTGCGAATTCGATTCTCGGTCAGTTCAGTAGCTAGTTCCATAGCAGCTTCAAGTGTTGCTGGTGAAGTACTGAGAACTGAATCTTGAATTTTCGAGGGAAGACCTCGAATATAATGCTCGATTAAACGATAAACTGGGGTAAACAAGTTAGGGACCATTTGGTTCAACTCTAGGAACCTCTTGTTGTAGGAAGTATGATCTCCCTCTTTTTGCTTCAAAGAATGAAGTTCGTCTTCCAACTTTTTAATCTCACTCCTAGGACAGAACCGCCTCGTCATGATTTCTCTTAACTCCTCCCACGTTAAGGCCATTGCATCATCAATTCCCCTCTTCCCCTTTTCAGTATTCCACCAAGTGAGAGCTACCCCAAATAGTCTCCCGGTTGCGTACCGTACCTTGCGATCCTCAGGACAATCGCAGTTGAGGAAGGTGTTTTCCATTTCCTCAAACCAGTGGAGGAGAGCAGTGACACCTTCGGTCCCTTCAAATTTAGGAGGATCGCAAGACTTGAAATGTTTATATGAGCACTTGCTGGTAGGAGGGTTGCTGATGTTCTGGTCATTTTGTTGGGGAGGATTAGTGGGATTTGTGGCGAGAGCTTGTTGTACTTGAACCACAATGTCAGGAAGCACCGCGGCCATTTGTTTCGCGATTTGTGTGGCCAAGCGTTCGTGAGACCTTCCCGGTCTTTTACCCCCTCGTTGTTGTCTAGCCGACATCTACAGGAACATACATAAGAAGATTGTGAGTTTATGGAGTCTTTTTAGGTGTCATGTGTCTTAAAGAAAATGAAAATAACATAAATATCAATAATGCAACTACATCCATAGGATGTCTTGGGTTTGCTCATGTTGGGCCTCAAATGTCCCCCATACCTTCACCTGTATAGTCATGTGGGCCTCCATGACTATTGGCTTGGTAGGATTCACATTAGTATTGGCGATTTAACACTCGCATGACCCGAATGAAAACCACAAAATATGTTTATGAGATGTATGGTCGGAATGTGTCCAGGTGTAGACACAATGACAACTCAAAGTGGGGTTAGCTCACACGACGTTTGGTATAGCATGCTTTGGCCTAATAGGTACTTCGTACTCTCATCGTTAGTCCCCAGGTAGGCAAACTGGTCCTTTATTTTGGATTTATACGAATGCCAAGCCTAGACAGGACGTTCCAACTACCGGTACTTGTACCCTTCCAGTTACTACATGCCCATCATGAGAACTCACTTTGATGAGATTTGAAAATACAAAAATCATTGTAAAAACAATCATGAAAATGATGTGATGTGTGCTTTCATGGATATGACATGTTATGAGAATATGATTCATGATAGGCATTATATGATAATATATACTTATGAACATGCTTGCATAACATTGAATGTAACATTTAACATAAAACATATAAACATCATGAAATTTGGCATGTAACACACAAAAATCTTAAAAATTTCTAGTCAACTATAGTATAGGCTCTAAGGGTCTAATAACCTATCCTATATCCCTATAGTCATGGCTCTGATACCAATCTGTCACACCCCGACCCACAGCGGAATAAGAGTCGGGGCATAATTAGGTTATCACCAAAGCTCATGATATTTACTAATGTGTTTCATATTTATTAAAGTCAAAGTTACATTCTCAATAATCCAAACATGTCCATACAATACAAAGAAAAATTAACCAACTAAACATTCCAAGCTCTAAACCAGTTTATTCTTCTAAGCCAATCCTTATGTGTTTCTTGCTGCAGCTGGTTCACCTGTATCATATGTAAAAATGGGGGTTTTTGGGTCAACATAAGTTGGCGAGTGAACCTTGTTAGATAAACATTTATTATTGATTTCTTGTTATTTTTATCAAGGAAAAATTGTGCAATAGTCATATGTGAGCAAATGTAAATAATCAAACAATAGCAATAACCACCACAAATTATAAATACAATAACATACCATAACATACAATAACATGTGAACTTGCATGAATGTATAACATGAATGAATCTGTGTATGTTGGCAACATGACGTTCACGCTCATAATGTAATGGGGAACGGACGGCCTATGATAGATGTATGTACTGAAAATGATAAATATATGTGCGATCAAGGCTCAATCAAATGGAGCCGATCGTATGTTGGCACGCCAGGTTCACCCTCATAATGTAATGGGGAACTGCTCAACGCTTATAATGTAATGGGGAGCGGCGGCCTATGAAATTGCATGTACTGAATATAATAAATTTAATTCTAAACAATAACAACACAACAGATGATACAAGCTGAATACACATTTGTTCATGATTTGATGTATGCACAATGATTTAAATATAATAAATGGTAAGACACATGATACACCCCAAAAACGTGATTAAAATGGGGAATTTGTAGAGATTCACTCACATTGGGTGCGTTCGGTTGGAGATGATGAGATGCGCACGAGTTGGAAGGATTGAACAACGAGAATTAACTGACCTAAATAATAACGGAAGATATAGTAAATGAGTGGATTTTATTAATAATTTTAATAGGATTTTTAGATATATTTTTGTGAGTTTAAGGCTATTTCCTATCTTTAAAACATTATTTTTAAGTATTTTTAATTGATTTTTAAATTAAATTAAATAAATAAAAATATAAAAATATGTTGACTTTTGCGTTGACCGTTGACCGTTTGACCGTTTGACCGGTTTTATTGTGTAAGTATATGCGCCGGGCAGGACTCGAACCCGAGACCTCCCGTTCGCGTGCACGCAGCTCTACCAACTGAGCTACGTGTCTAACCCGAAATAATTCTGTTTTTAATTATATTTATATACTAACTCAGTTTATTCAAAATTCTTTTATTTTCAAAAATGTTTTAAATCATCGAACCGGTGTCGTCAACAGGTCTCGAACCCGGGACGTGTGCTTTAACGTTACACACAGTCCACCGCTGGACTGTGTGTCTAACTTGGTTAATATACAGATTTTTATTATACTTAACATCTAACGGAAGTTAATCCGGTTCAGTTAGAAAAATAAAACATCTTTATTACAGAGAGGGTGTGTGTATCAAGGGTCGAACTCGCGGTGTGTGATTTGTATGTGCACACAGTCCACTGCTGGACTGTGTGTCTAACCCGAGATAATATCCAAATTTTATTAAACTTATAATCAACCTACTTCGTCTTCTTCGTTACCGATTTACAGTTTACGATTTCTCTATTGTTCCTTGTTTATTTTTATTGGCAAACATTCAACAGACTAATATGAAATGGCAGAGACGATATTTAGAAGTAAACATACCGGAGAACGATTTATCTCAGAATTCCGGCAAGTTGTCGGCTCTGTTCTTACGGATTTCTACTGAACGAATAAATTAACAGTTTTGATTAGCTACGAGAGGAATTGAAGTATTAAACAAGAGTTATCAGAAGGTTTGAATGTCTATACCGTTTCACAGCTGAAGATAAGGATTTTCAGAAGTTTTCCGGCGAACTGGAATTATCCGATATTGACGTCTGAAATTGATTCCGACTGAAAGGTTTGAGTTAGCAATAGCTTAACAATTGATAGACCACGAAAGAATTGAAAGACTTACTGATTTGATGGAGAATGCGGTTTTCCGGCGAAAGTCTGGCGAGTCCAAATAGATTCTCCGGCGAACTGAAAATTGTGCGAAAATGTAATTGAAGGTTTTCAGAGTGTGTTTGAGTCGTGAGAGAGAACAAAGATTGAAGTAATTCTGGAATTGAAAGTTTTCGATTATTAAAACCGATTCACTCTAGAATTCAAGTTCATTCAAAGCAAACTTGATTGAAAGTGTCGGTGCATCGGTTAAACTCAGTAAACCGCGATCAATCAAACGTCTTTGGACGTTTGATGACCGATTTCGGTTACAGTGGGAGTAACCGGTTGATTCATGGTAGTCGATAAAATTTAATTGTTTCCTAACATTTACAGAGAACAACAAGTGGCGGAGTGGTTATGTGTGTGTGTGATAAGTCTTTGGAGTTCTTTCCGGCTGACCCGGGTTCGAGTCCCGGCAGCCTCATTTTCTTTTTAATTATTTTTTTTTTACTTTTTATCAAGTATAACTTTTATAGTTTAGTTTGTTTATTAATTATGCATCATAAAAATTAAAATGGACATAAATACGCAACGTGACATTTATAACTTGATATTCGATTACAAAACGGAGCGGGTTTGGAAAACCCGTTTTTGACAAATGTTACACTTGGTTTATGCATGCACGCAAGAGGTTATCGGAAAGGGTAAAAACTAATCTACTTACCGGTGGGCGAAACCAACCTTTATTCCCCTCATCCGGGCTCTCGTTAAAGAAGGTGTATGTCGAATCGCTCAGGGCTATGAGCGCATCGGTGGGAGCCGATGGAGAGTCCTTCATGGCACAATCGACACAGGGACGACTATCGTTAATGTTAATGCAAGAGACTAAGGTACTATTTACGGCTTCGACGTTGCTAGATTCCAAATGCAGACTCACTGATTTTTCTTGCCTTTGGACTTGTGATGAGTACCTCTCTCTCATCGTAAGTTCTATTTCTTTTATTTTTCGGAGAATCCTTTCTTCCAGTTAACATAATTCAGAAGAGGTAATGTCGAGTTTGAGTGCATTCGGTTGGTTGATATAGATCGTTTTTACTTTCGCCAATCTTATGGTGATTTCCAAGGGAAAACGATGGGTCTGCTAAATAGTGGGGATCAAAATTTAAAATGTAGCATTTTAAATCTTGATGGAATCCTCCACATAGTTGACACCACTTGCCGTAAGATTGGTGAAATAAAAAAAATCAATATCATCCATGTGTGTGTCAGAGGTTATCAACTGTTGGGATCAAACAGTCCTGCTTTCAGCAGCTGGACGTCGGACACGGCCCCTTGTTGAACTGACACGGCCCCATGTTCAGCTACTATCTGACTTGAAACAGATGGTGTTGGGCACGACCCGTGTCTGACCTGGCACGGCCCGTACTGCACTTCTGCAGAAAGTGCAAATTTTTCTAAAAAAAATGAAAAATTCCTAAAAAGAAAAAGAAAAAATGTTAAAAATAACTAGGCCGTTGATTTTAAACTTTCTCAAAATCATTGTGTCCCAGGCAACGACGCCGAAAACTTGGTGTGCATTGAGCGTACTATATTTTTGTTATTATTTTAAGTTCATTTTACGCAGTAGTCAAG
This sequence comes from Scalesia atractyloides, assembly GCA_947069175.1. Taxonomy (NCBI): domain Eukaryota; kingdom Viridiplantae; phylum Streptophyta; class Magnoliopsida; order Asterales; family Asteraceae; genus Scalesia; species Scalesia atractyloides. Next base: position 65,082,200 of record CAMTDV010000004.1, on the reverse strand, counting down.
TTTTAAATTTATAAAACACGATATTATACTAACACCAAACACACACTTGGGCAAGTGCACCCATCGTGAGCGTAGTATACCGTTGGTAAGATACCGAGATCGTCCAAGGACACAAGAGCTTTTTGTACCGGCTTATCGTCAACGTCTATTCAATCTAAATTTTTTATAAAAGTTTTAAATATAAAAATTAAAAATAAGAAGATAAATAAAATAAAAGAAAAGACAGACAAGATAGAATCACTTGGATCCAACTTATCTTTAATGTATCCTTTGATGATTTTTGCACTTTCGGACTTTTTAATAGATTATCTTAGTTATAGTAGTAAGCCCTTCTTTTGAAGGTGACGTTACCCTCAACCCAGTGGTTTGAGTCAGCAGGGATACAATCCCAAAGGGTCGGAATATTGGAAGACAATTAATTAAGTTATTAATGCGAAAAGTGTAGGCCCCTCTTTTGAAGGTGACGTTACCCTCGGCTAAGTGGTTTGAGTCAGCAAGGATACAATCCCAAGTAGCCGGTTTAAAATATTAATAGTAGTTTACGTATGAGGGGTCCAACCCGTTCGCACCCCCGCCATCCAATACCTTTGGGGTATTGAAGGAGGTCCTAATAAACTCGAACCAAGTCCTCGCAGGATCTATACACTGAACGAGACAAAAATTTTACCAAACCACCATTCTAACCCCCTACCAGGTTAGTTAACACGCTTTATATAGACCGTAAAGACACGAATGAGCAAATCAATGACATCATGAAGAAATGGTAGGAAAATTCACTTTCAACATAAGAAACTAGTTATTAAAGTCATTAATACAAACCCAAATAAAAAGTGATGAAATATTAAAAATCAAAAGTAATACATTAAAGACTTGTCTTCACCAAGTGATGTAAGAGATTAGCCAAGCATGGCCTTTGATTGACAAAAACCCTTACAATCAATCTTAGATCCCGAGACTACTACACACTCTAAAGATGAAAGATGGATGATGGTGGTGGGTGCTGGTGTTGTAGTGGTGGTGGTGTGGTGGTAAAGTGAGAGAGAATTGGTTTGCCAAGGGATGCCTTTGACGGGAACCAAGCACCCCTATTTGTAGTCAAAACAGAGGCCTGGCCACGTCCCCGTGTCTGGTGGGCACGGCCCTGGCCATCATCCTTCTCTTTCTTCATTAATTGCATCTGACAGCAGAGGGTCCTACACTACCCGTGGCCTCTGGGCACGGCCCCGTGGTCAACTGTTCGCTGTACTATTGGATTCTGCAAATCTTATAGTTGACCACGCCCCATGTTGGCTTGGGCACGGCCCCGTGGTGGGCGTAGAAGCTTCTACAGGTTTTGTCTTGAAGTGTAAGGTCTGACCACGCCCCGTGTTGGTTGGACACGGCCCATGGTTGTCTTCTGTAATCTTGTTTTTGTCCTTTGGGGTGTTGCTGAGGGGTCGGGCATGGTTCGTTATTCTTCTTTTCGTATTTCTGTTGGTTTTGGCTGCTTTTTGCTTCTTTCGTTCTTTTATGCTCTTTTTATCCTGAAAATATAAAAGGAATAAAGAAACGTGCTTTTTCCAACATTAGTACTAAAAAAGGGTTAGTTTTATGCCTCAATTGATGTAATTTATACGTTGCATTTTGCACACATCAGGACCACCTTGAGTTGCGAGAACCACGGAAACTTTTTGATCTGGCGCGAGTTGGGCCAATTTTTTTTTGCGCAAACGTAGATGAAAAAATTATAAACACATCTTTAAAAAAAGTAAAATAAAAATTGCCAAGTCGGTAGTTTTGACTGATACAAGTTTTTTTTATGGTAGACGTATTGGGAAGAAGATAAACATTTTTTACGGCTCATGTAAACATCGGCATGCGACATTTTTTTCATTTTTTTTCTGAAACAAGTGATTGTTTTAATGACTTTTGAGAAAAAAAATCTGGAAAAACCTTTTGGATGGCCTAGTTCTCGCAATTCATGGTGGTTCTCATTTGAACCGAATCATATATAATATATATATATATATATATATATAGAGAGAGAGAGAGAGAGAGAGAGAGAGGAAGTGTATAATACAATACCCCTAATCGTAAGTTACGGACGCGATAACCAGATGACGACGCGTACCCAAGGGTAAAACAGACAACTACCTTCAACACCAGAGGATTACTAGTCGTTACACCTATCTCAGTAGTTATGAATCGTATCAGTTTCAAATATTCAGAAATTTTAAAATTATCCATTGTAATTACAGCTCTCCGATTAGGGTTTCAATTAATTTTGATTTCCATGGATCTACAAACCAGACGAAATATAGAAGATGTTGAAATGGGAGACAATCAAGATTCGATTAAAGAAGTTTGAAATCCAAATTCAAACAATGTCGAAACAGGGTATCCGTCCAACATGCGTCTTTTACATGTTATGTGTTTTCCAACATGCGTGATTATTTTTTCTATAATACGCGTAATTAGCAAAATACATTATTACTAGATTTATATAACATGCGTGATTAGCAAAACACACTATTACTAGATTTATATAACATGCTTCATTACATAATTATAACATGAGTGATTAGCAAAACACATTATTACTAGATTCATATAACATGCTTTATTACATAATTATATAACATGCTTTATTACATAACTATATAACATACTTCATTACATAACTATAACCTGCTTCATTACATAATTATAACATGCGCGATTAGCAAAACACATTATTACTAGATTCATATATAACATGCTTCATTACATAATTATAACATGATTCATTACATTATTATATAATACGCTTCATTACAAAATTATAACATGTTTCATTACATTATTATATAACATGCGCGATTAGAAAAACACACTATTACTAGATTTATACAACATGCATGATTAGAAAAACACATTATTACTAGATTTATGTAACATGTGTCATTACATAATTATAAAATGAGTTATTAGCAAAACACATTATTACTTGATTTATATTATATGCTTCGTTACAAAATTATAACATGCGTGATTACAATGTCTACATGCACTGCTACAATAGTCTATGTCTACATATAGTGTTGTAGTAGTCTATAAGGTTTTGTGGCAATGGAAGGTTTATGGCTTATTTGTGTGTAGAATCGGAAGCAAGAAGAATGTGTAGTTAATCGAAAGCAATAAATGAGAGATTTATGGCTAGAATTTCGCTCCAATTTGGTATTCAGTTTTCGAATCTCGTATGATAAATGAGAGAGTGAAATTGACAATTATGTCATTTTCTCCTAGAATGTTTGCTTATTACGATCGTGTCACTGCATATAATCAAGTGAAGATTGTATCAGATCCTGTGGTTATGATTTTCGCGTACGCACCATACGATAAGGGGTATTGTATGTTAACCGACCTATATATAGGGTGGGAATCTAGAGTGAACACTAGTGTATTTGTGAACTGAGTAAACAAATCCTGGCCATTGATTCACATCATCAAATCGTAAAATACACTAGTGTATTTTCATCATCAAATCCTAGCCATTGATTTACACTTGTGTATTGATAATCAAGGGCTATGATTAGTTCATTAGTGATTACAATCAAGGGGTTGTTTACAAATAAACCTAACTCCACACAATGCATTACTTTATTTTAATTTCTTAAATTACATGGGTTTAGATCTTTTTTGGAGTAAATTAGAATATTCTAAATCGTTGTATATTCTTGCTTCTATTGCATTAAAATGCAACGTGTTTATTTAAAAACTTGTTTGCTATTGTTAAACAAAAAAAATAACATGTTAAACATAAGCGTATTTATTATTTACAACAAATACATATACCATGTCAGAGAATAGTGGCTGACACGTGGGTGCCGACTGTCGATTATTCGAGCAGGGCGGCCCAATAGTGGATGCCACATGACATCAACTAAATTTTTTTTTTTCGAATTTTACGTTAACATATATACATTTCGACACAAAATCCAATACAAATAATGGAAGTGGTGGGGGTGAAAAGAGGTTTGCCTTTTAGACCCCCAGTTGTCGGTTCGAAACCTACATAGTCAAATTTACTATATAGTCCTAAATTTGATATAGTCAAATTTTTTTCCGTTTTCCTTTGATTTTTTTTATTACAAACCATGTCCTTTAGTAATTAACGTAGCTATCCGAAAACTTTGAAGTCTACTATATAGTCCTTAAATTTGATAAAACTAAATTTATTTCCGTTTTCCTTTTAAATTTATTTTTTCTTCAGTTTCTTTGTGTTCTTTTAGGATTTTTTTTTCTTCATTTAATGATTTCGTAAACAATTGTGAACCAAATTTATATACTATATTAATTCATAACACATTGAGAAATAGTAATTTTATTTATTTCTTGATTTTGACACCAAACTTCTCACACTTCTTCATTTTAGCCCAAGCTTAGTTTGTGTTCTTAAGACTTAGTTTGTGTCCTTATATTTTTCACACTACTCATTTTGCTTGGGAGTTTTATAATAAAAAAATGCTTTCTTTTTTGTTTTTTAATTCCTTTAATAAGGTAATAGTTTTGTTAAATAAGATTTAATTGTGTCGAATTTAAGCCGTTCTAAAAGAATACTAATACCAGTATTGGTATTATCGGAACCGATATTCGTTTATATGGTTTTCGATTAATATAAATACATATAGATATTCTCTTGAACGTATTACAACTTTAGATTTTAGGTTCTCTTTTGGTTGCTATTGCGAGTGCGGGTATCGTAACAAACGAATCGACACCGAGCAAATTCTTGCCGCGTGGCGCGGAGGAATCACACTAGTTGATTATAAAAAATACAAAAATCCTATGGAAAAAAGGCACAACAATGTGCGTCGGTTAAAAACTAGTGTTACTACATAATCAACTTGTATATATGTTTTATATTATATATATTATAACAACACACATGCATGCATGGTTGCAAAAATTGTTTACCAATAAATTATCTAATATATTCTTTTCAAATTTAAAGTGGTTAAAATTTTCTACACATGTTAAACTTTAAAATTTTCTTAAATTGAATATTTGCTAAACTGAAGGTGTCTTATAATATTAAACTTTAAAATTGAGAGAACTTATGATAAATAATAATGATAATAATATGACCCGTACGTTGTAACGGAACCGTTAAATCAAACAAAAATAGATGTAAAAATGTTAAAGTGCAAAATTTACAACAAAACAAAAAAACAATTTCCACGGGTTATAGTAAAGACGTTGAAAATATCTGAGATCTTATCTAAAAAAGTGAAGCACATTGCGGTGATACCGTTATATTGAACAAAAACTAGACGTAAACATATTGAGCCACGTACACACATGGTGGCGTGTTAACTCGTTGATCAATCGAGTTTCAGGTTTATAATAATATTTAAATAAATTTATAAAGTATAGTCTTTTTTAAAACCAAAAGTAAATCATAAGGGTTATTTGGTACTTATACTTATACTCTATGGGAAGATATTCACTTTTAGGAATAGTCTAAGGGAAGAAAACATAAATATTTATATGTAACAGAGACTTGTATACATAGCTTTAAGACTTGTACATATAGATAAAAAATTAAACAAAAAATAGGCATCCACCAATTGGTCTATAAAATTCTTTAACCAATCGAAACACTAAAGAATAATAGTGAAAGATCCTCTCATAGCTTATTTGGTAAAATATAGATGGGTAATAATAATAATAATAACAATAATAATAATAATAATAATAATAATAATAATAATGATCAATTTTCTTTTAATAAAATATAAGTAAATTGTAAGATTGAAGGAGGAAATATCACGTAGCTTTAACTAGAATTATTTATTACATTTAAATGAATGAACGCAAGTTATCACTAAAAATCAAATTATATTATGTATATATACACACAAACACAATGAAAGTTATTTTCTATGGCAGTTGCTTTCTATGAAAGCTATCACGTAATAACTTTTAGCCTTCGTAACTTGTATTTTTATAAGGATATGTCTAAATACATCTTCGGCTTTTACTTGAAACACCTACTCTTGTAAGAGAAAAAAATATGAACCCCACACATAAGCATATAAAAGAAGAGGGTATAAGTAGTAAAAAGACTGCATTTATTAGCTCCCTTTTATATAAAGATTTACATTTAAGTTTTTCCAAACATATAACAAGTTTCCATTCGTTGTCAAATGAAGAATAATATATATGGTATTGTCAACTAGGTGGAGTCCATTACATATTAAGGATGACAATTTGACATGTCAAGTGGGGGCTATAAAACCACCACAAACAAACTTGGATATTTTTTCCTTATGTTGACTTAGTTACTTTAAGTTCATTCGTAAGAACTTGATAGAATAGTTTGACAATGCGTATGTGTTTATATGTTTACTATTATCACGTGTGAGTATAAGATATTTTGTATCTTAGATATAAACTACAAATAATTCATATTATTGGTCTATAGCAAAAATAAAGCAAAAGTAAACGATTTTAAGAAAGATGGTCGGAAGAAAAGGAGTTTGTTACAGGGTAAATATTAGTGGCGAAGCTTGCCCTCGAAAACGGGGGAGGGGCAAAACGTATATACCCAAAAATTTCTATCGAAACTGATAAACATACTGCGAATTCGGGTGGCCCTACAATAATTCAATTATTGGCTATACAAATAGCAAAAGTAACGTTAAGAAAGATGTCGAGAAAGATTGTTACAGGGATATAGTGCGGAAGCTGCCCAACGGGAGGGGCAAACTAAACCAAATTTATCCGAAATGCTATATAACACTACGCCGAAATTTCGGGTGTCGGCCCCCCCCCCCCCCCCCCGGTAAACATGAGATTCAATGAGGGCAATATATATTTTTTTTCCAAAAATATAACATTTATATATGATATCAAAATCTCAAAATGAAGGATTTTATTGATGGTATTGTCACGTAGGTTGAGTCCATTACATCTTAAGGGTTGACATGTCAAGTGGATGCTATAAAATCACGGCAAAGGGGCTTCGATATTTTTTTCTTAGGTTGAATTAGTCAATTTGTGTTGATAGGATAGTTTGATTATGTATATATGTTTATCTGTCTTTACTATTATCACGTGTCGTAGAATATAAGATATTTGTGTATTATAAGGAACTTATAGGCATTTTAACTAGTATATAGAAGTTAAACTTTTACAAACTCAAGTTAACTAAATTTAAAGCTTAGAAAATATCGTAAAATGAAGATTCTAAAAAACTCGGCCTCATGCTATAATATTTTTTTCTTCTTATAGAGACGGGGTGCCCGACAAGTAGACTCAGGGCTGTGTTTGAAAATGTTAGAAGAAATTTTGGCCCTGTGCCAGATAAAAAAAAGGCCCTACGCGCCCTAGTAAAGCAAAAATTCAGTGTTGTTACATCACTCAGCAATTCGGTCAAACCTATTACAAGTACTATAACAAATCGAACAGATTCAGGTAGTTTGAATAATTTGTAAAAACAATAATTTAGAAGTTAAGAAAAAAACAAAATATGTTTGTAATTAGTATTAATATTAAACAATAATAGAATTTGTTGTTTGAAAGTTAAGAAAAAAATAAAATATGTTTGTAATTAGTAATAATATTAAACAATAATAGAATTTGGTTTTTTTTAAAAAAGAAAAAGAAAATTAAGTGAATAGAAAAAGAAAACTTGAATGAAAGATTAAGAAAAATAAGGAAATACTGATATATCTACAGGTTTGATGCTAAAATGGTGGTGGAGGTACAAACAGGAAAAAGATAGTTTGTGGAAGAAAGTAATTGAAGCAATCCATCTACAAGAAGAGTCGTGGTCCTTTCTACAGATTAAAGAAGGCATATCAGGAGCATGGAGCGGCATAAATAAAGTAAAAGGAATGTTGGAACAAAATGTGAATGCTACCATGTTTATAAAAGGAAGACTTGGAGGTGGCGAGGAAATAAGATTTTGGATCGATTGGTGGCATGGAGAATACCCACTTATGGATAAGTTCCCAACACTATTCAAATTGGAAAAGCAAAAGTATGCGACGGTTAGAATGCGAACGGAAAGTTGGGATTGGAAGCGGAGTCTGAGGAGCACAAGAGAACTTGAGGAGTGGATTGGAATACAACAAATAACGAACGAGATATCTATTCAGACGAGTCGGGATAAGTGGGAATGGACGTTGAATACAGGAGGATCGTTCACAGTTGCCTCAGTTCGAGAACTGCTTGGAAGACAAGCGATCCCGTTTTTCCCATACGATTGGGTCAAAGGGGTGCCAAAAAAAGTTAATATACTGATGTGGAGAGTTGAACAAGATCGGCTCGCTACACTGAAAGGTCTTCAAAAAAGGAACATGCTCTACGGAACGACTACGTGCCGATTATGTGAGGAGATTGATGAGGATGCAAATAATCTCTTCATATCTTGCTATGTAGCCACGGTGGTATGGCATAAAGTTAGCACATGGTGCAAAATTCCACCCATATACGCTTTTGACGTGAGAGATCTACTTAAAATCTACAATAATTCGCATCTATCTGAACAAAAAAAAAACGGATGGTACAATTAATTGTGGTAACCACATGTTAGGTGATTAGAAAAGCTCGAAACGATGTCATTTTCGCCGGGAAGAGAACATCAGCGGATGGAATTTTTGGGGAACTACAATCTTTGGCCTTCATATGGAGTAAACATAGACTAAAGAACACACGTATGGACTGGGAGAATTGGGCGAATTTCAATTTCGATTTATAACTGTAATTTTTTTTCTCGTAACACTGGGTGAATATCAAAGGTGTTGGCTATGTTGCTAAAACCTCAATGGTAACATCCGACTGTAAATATTTGGTGTGGAATAAAAGTGAAAATTTGCTGATAAAAAAAATACTGATATATCTATACTTCTTTTGTTATTAGATGAAAATTGTAAAAATCAAGGGTTGTTGGCATTTAAGAAAGTGACTGCTAAAAATGTAAAAACCGGTGCCAGCAAGTTTCGAACTCGTCACAAGCAACTTCAAAACCATACTAACTACCACTGAACTGTAGTTAATACTTTGATATAAGTGTAGGGTTGTAATTATATATATATATGTAATATTATGTGTATGTATAATATATAAAAAAAATTACGGGCCCTTTTATGTTTTTGGCCCTGGGTCGGCGCCCACCGGGCACATGCTTAGGGCCGGCCCTGAGTAGACTAGTTATCACTGTTTATTTTTGTTATAGCTATGGAGTCCCTTTCTTGTATGTTGCAATAGGTGGTGCATCTTGAGGTTTTCCATGGTCTAGAAATACCAAATGATGGTTTGGTCCCATCGAACTTTTCCTTTGCAGATGATTTACTTTTGTTGGGTAAATGGTCGATATGTTTTCGTATAATTTCTTGTCATTAAATTAATATAACCAAGTGTAATCTGTTTGGTGTCAATGTTGACCAAGGTGAGGTGATTCAAATGGTGGATATGTTGCACTGTAAGGCGGGTAAGCTCCCATTCTCCTATCTCGGCTTAACGGTAGGTGGCAATTTTAAAAATATAAAAAATGGAAGCCGGTTTTGGATGTTTTCAAATCACGGTTATCAACCCGGAAGCCATTTAATCTCTCTATCGGGGGCGGCTTACATTGATTAAAGCAATCAAAGATAGCTTTAACAATTATTATTTCTCATTATATAAGTCTCTGACGCAAGTACTCGAACCACTATAGAAAATTAGGCAGAATTTCATTAGGGGTGGTAAAATCGACAAGTCTAACATTCATAGGGTAAAATGGAAGCAGTCACGGCATATAAATGCCTTGAGGCTTGAGTATCAAGTGGCTAAAAGACTTTAATGTTAGGTCTCCTATAAAAGTGGTGTTCCGCAAAATCTTTGGAGGACAATCATCATGGGTATACATGTATCCATCAAATGTCTTGGCCACTTTTTTTCAAACCATGGTTGTCGAGTATCCCAATTAACCTTACTAAAATGGAAGACCTTCTAACAAAAGATGGGGTCAACCTTAGCTCCCTTCCACTATTAATTTACCTAAATATAAAAGATGTTTTGTTTGGGACCAGTACGAAGCTCAAGGAAACAATATAGTTTGGAAATGGCCAAGGGCAAGGGAACTTTTTCTAGCTAGTGAACATAATAAACTCCAAGAATGCTTGGATTTTCAAAAGCAAAGTGACACTTTCAAACAACAACGATAGATGGAGATAGATAGGTAATGTGAATGGGGTATACAAAGTCATTGGGGGGGGGGGGGGGGGGGGGGGGAGGGCTATGCAATAACCAAGGTGGACCAACAACAATGAATTACTCATTGAATTGGAGTAGATAGTTTACATGTCAAAGTGAACATATTTGCTTGGAGAGCGATAATAGGTCAAATCTCGATGATGGATGCTCTTTCAAAACACTGTTATTAACCGAAATTTGTGTATGTTTTGTGGAGAAATTCCTAAATGAGCATATTATATTTTCACTAAATGTTCAACGATTAATATCATTCGGCGTTGGGTGGGTATGTGGCGTAATATTTCTCTTATATTCGCTTTCACTATTTTGGACTTTGTGTCTTTGGTGGGCTAGAAACGACTACAACGTCAACAACCAAAGATGGTCCACAAAAAATTGAAAGATGTAATCAAAAGTACTAGTTTCTTGCAGATTGAATATAGGAGGAAGCTAACATCTCCCGTGTGGGAGGATTGACGTAAGTTGTTTTTTGAACCCTTGTTGATGTATTGTTGTGTTGTGTTGTGTTGGCTTGGTCTTGCTTCTTGTTAGTTATGTCTGTTTTTAGATGAAATTCCTTTTTTCTGTAAAAAAGAAGATAAAATTGATCGGTTTTAATGCCAATTGGCAAAGCTTTACCGATGCGGCAAACATAGGTATGTGTTGTGCTTGCAGCTGCTATTTAATAAGAAAAAACATTTTTTAAACATTTTTACCAATTCATCAAGTGTCTAACCATTGCCAACACTTTTCAGCAAAGTTTAAACACTTTGTCATTTTCAAGTGTTTAACCACTCTCTTCACCCTTAATACCTATATCTATAGCAGTTCAAAGTATGTCAAAAGTTAGCCAAAACAGAGAAATAACTTAGCACCAACATGTATAAATGTGACTTTTATTCTAAGTACATACGGACTTTTGAATGCATGTAAATTTTCATGTCACGTGTGTATCATACAATACCACTAGTCAAATGAATGTTCCTATGACTTGGCTTTTCATCATTAACCAAGATCGTCTTAGGTTGAATACACAGTATTAAAGTTTATGCCTTAAAACTTAACCTTTTGAAAAATATCTTAGCTTACAAGGAAGAGTTGGTATAAATGAGATAAACATGTAACTTGACAATTAAATGTCTACAATTTTAATAATAAGAACACACCTAAAAAATGAAATTATCACACATGGGGTAATATCAAAGTAAAACATGAGAACCCACTATTATATCATATGAATAATGAAAACTATAAGGTGTCATATAGTAATGCTAACTTCTTTAATGTAGTGTATTCATGTTTATTACAAAGTAAACCTGATTAAAACTATAGTTTATGATACAAGATCGAGAGCCTGGCGTCATAAGTATTTAAATTCGTGTTTTTACGTGAATTTGGGTTTTCCAATAATCTACTTTGATATGATATGTGTTTTAAAGGTCTAACGGAGTTTAATGAGCAGTTTAGGAGCCTTACGGGACATCGGATGAAGTTAGGAGCACCCGGGTGCGAAAAATGGAGAAAACGTGCGCATACATCACTAGCCGCGTTGGCATAAACATGCGTAGACAGTAGGAATCTGCATTAAAGTCAATAGACGCGCCGCCGACACTGGGACTCCACGTAAATTTTCACAAATCTGAGCTGCATTTGACTATTTGATCGAGTTTTGAAGAGATATTGTGAGTTTTGAATGGGATTTTTAGGTTACACTTGTTCTGGTAGCCACTAAACCTTTTGGAAAAAAACCTCTTAATCATCATCATCTTCACCACACATTAATCCATACATCACCAATCGATCTTCCATATAATCAACCCATCTCCATCATCATCATCATCATCATCATCATCATCATCATCATCATCATTCTGTAACACCCCAAAAACGGGTTTGATAATCAAACCACGTTAATATTAAAAGGCGGGTAAAGTACCGTTAGTAGTAAAAGTTAACCCGTAAACAAAATAACTAGGGACTAATTAACCTAGTTAGTGACATGAAAATAAGTAATAAAAACATGGAGATGTAGTCTTATATAAACAAAGCTAAACTTGAGGTACCTAAGTTGTCAAAAAGGAAGCTTGTGTTATAAAAGATAAAAATTTACACACAACACACACATAGTGTGTGTGCAGGTAGATCATCAGGGGAAACAAAACAAGGCAAACCCTTGTTCATCAAATCCATCAAATTGGAGGGCCAATCGAACCCAGAATCGATGCATGAACACAAATTATTGATCACCTAGATTAGGGGATCGTAAGGTATGTCGAATTTTTGACATTGATGAAGTTGTGAAATTTGATTAACTTTACAAGATGCGATTTACGTATGAATCATAGAGGCTATGGCCGAATTAGTGATGTATGATTGCTTAGGAACAAACCCTAAGTGAAGATTTAAAGTAAAATTGCTATAATATAGGTGTTCGGATAAATTACCACACCTAGTTAAATGGGTTTTTATAATATGATGAAATTAGTGTCTAACTTGTGATTGGAATCACCATATTGGATAGTAAAGGCAAGGTACTTAAACAATTTACAAGTTTGAGTACTTGTTCATGCATGATTCGAAATGGGTTTTTGAATGTTGTGATGAAATTGGTGGTTTTATTCATATATATGGATGTTTGAAATCATGATATCTACTAGTTGATAGGTAGAACTTGATTTTATTAGATGTTCGGATGAATGTCTAGTGATATGATGAAACAGGTTTCACTTATAGATGAAAACCCTTAGTTCTTGCAAAGTGAATAAATAAATTAGCTTTGATAATCGCTTGAACTAGTTAAAGTATTGGAAATGTAATGAACTTGATTAGAATTTAGTTAAAACGGTGGCCTAAAAATAACGCCTATCAGGTAATTAATGGAATGCCTAAACTAGTTGTGGAACTTGATTGTGCATTTCATATGCTAATGGGCAGTTGACTTTTAAAAAAGTCAAACTGACCTATAATACGAAGAATGATAATTTTGATATAAAATGCGTAAGGTGGAATAATCGTATTAAACTATTATTAATCTAACCACATTGTGAATGATGAATGATAGTTTGATGCTTAACAAGCTAGTGGAAGCTTGGGAATGAAGCGGGTCAAACGAATCAAGTATGAAAGAAAAGCGTAGTTTGGATGCAAGTAAGTAAAGCTTACACCCTTTTTATAGAATACCTACTTGTGTGTATTAGATATGAATAAATTACATTTCGTGATTGAAATATGATGTTCCGACATGAAATAATATGCGTCGGAACAAGTGAAAATGGTGAGAAACCATAATTTATGGTAAAAAGGAAAAATTAGTCATGTGATGATGAACAAATAAGGAATTTTGAAACATTACGTTATGATATAAACCATGACGGGTAAAAGTGGTAAAATAGTAATCTGGACATGAGTTGACGGATAGATAAAGAGATTTGAAAAGATACCACATGGCGTAAGTCATAACGTGTCAAACAAAATAAGAAACGACTTTCAGTAATATGAACTCGTGGAGTAAACCAGAATAGGTTAAAGAGGTGAGATGGTAATTAAATACCATCATAAAGATAAATGGTTATTTCATCTAAACGGTTCGAATGGTGTTGTTAACACCATTTGACAATAATAATTGATGATCGCTTGTTGGGTTTTGTGATCACATGGAAATAAGATATGGTTCGCGTTCTTATTATCTAGTAATTAATAGTGAAAGGTATTTAAACGGGTCAATGTTATGACCCGAGCCAGGTATGCGTAAGTAAGATTATAGTTAAACACGCGATTTTGGTCAAATTAAGAGTCTTTCGTTGTAAAAGGAGGGACTAAAGATGACCAAAATGCCCTCGATCGAATAACCGGGTAAACGACCCTTAGGGGTTGTTTAGGAATATGTATTATGATCATGTAAGCTTTTGAAAAGTATAAAAGCTATAGGAATAAGCCCTTTTGGGTCAAACGCCTCAAATTGGGTTCTTACCGTAAAAAGGACTAACCAAAGAGTAGAATTCGAACTAAATATTGCATTGTATTAAATCCATCACAAATATAGTCGTGGTGGAAGATAAATAGATATCTTAATGTGGAAATAGGATGCGTGAAAGGAAAGAGAGAGATTTAAACTTAAAGGTTTAAATCCTCTGAACGGGTCAAAACAAATTATGCGCATATCTTGGGTATTGGCCGCAAAATTTGTAAAAGCTACAAACCGAGCTAAAGATTTTGAGTTAAATACGTGGTTCTATGCTTTATAATTATTAGAAACAAGTTTGTGGTTTAAACGGGTCAAATATGTTGAAATTGAATATAAAGCCGAGTGCTTAAAAATTTAGAATTTTGTTAGTTCGGATGTTAAATTTTAACTCCATGCGATATAGAATCGAATTACGATCACGTTGGAAGAAACGGGAGGTCAAACGGATAAGCGGATCGAAAGTTATGGAGAAATCCGTTTTTAAAACGGCAAACTCTAAAATCATGCAGCTAGCCACCGTAGGCTACGGTCTGCGGATCGTAGCTTACAGTTGACAATTTCTGCCGAAGCAGAATCCACAGACCGTAAGCCATCATCTGTATCCGTAACTTACGGTTGGGGCTGAAACAAAAATTGTTTTCTTTTTCATTTTGGTATTCGAACTTGATTAAACGCATTATAAATTAATTATGTGACACCCGGCTATTTAGGTTGTACCTTACAAATGTAACACGTGTCATGAATGAATAAAAGGTTGTATTTGGTTATTTATGATGTTTATATATGGTATTTGCTGTGTTGGTAAATCCAAAGTTTGATAAAAATTATGTTGGCAATATTAAGATAAACGCTTATCGCGTAACAGATAAAATGCGAAACAAACATCGGTGACCGCCCGATTAATGTTAAAATCCTAACAATAGTCCGTTATGATTGAAATAATATATTTAATCATATTCATGAGGAAAAATAATTTAAAACGCTAAGAAACTCTATTTTTCGAGTTTAAGCGCGTACTGCGCGTATCTGACAAAATACTGTCAACACAGCCAGTCCAGGGTAACTAGTAAGTATTATAGTAATAATTTGACAAGTTTATTTTTATAGAATGATAAAAGTAAATTAAAACACTTAAAATCCCTATTTTGCGAATTTAAGCGCGTAGTACGCAACACAGCACGCATACTGCCAAATACCGACAACGTAGCCGGCCCGGGCAAATAAAATATTAATCTACTAATATTTTAGTGAGCTTATTTTTATAGAGCGTTAAAAATAATTTAAAACGCGTTAAAATGCTAGATAAAACACCCAGTATCCAGTTAAATGCCAGTTTTAAGTACATATTGACATATATATGTGTATTTATGTGTGTGTGAAGATTGGTGGCAGCCATATAGGGCTCTTTTACTTCTCTCTCCTCCATGTGTTGGCATGGGAAATTATATATGATGATTAGCTTTCCAACAAATCTTCTTAAATCCTTCGCAAATCCAAGAAATATTACCAACGCAAATCTCTCTCTCTCTCTTGAACACTTACAGCCGAACACCCCCTCACACACTTGCATTTCAAAATTTCAATCTTTTCAAGAAGATCTAAGCTCATTTGGAGGTGCTTTCAAGCTTGCATTAAGGATTAAGAGTGATTCCAAGGAGTTTCAAGCAAGAACCAAGATTCACCTCATCTTTTTATTCAAAACCCACTAGAATCTTGAAGGTATAAACTCATATCTTTTAAAAAAAGTTCTTTATTCTTGTTGGTAAAGATGATAGTGAATGGGGTTTCTCTTGTTCTTGGATGATTCACTAACTTAAAAACAATAACAAATAGGTTTTTAATGAAAATGAAAATGGAGATGTGTATATATATATATATATATATTATATGAGCCGTATGTATGTATGTATATATATACATATGAGATTTTGAGTTTTGATATTTGATTGATCTTGCATGATAAGATGTTGACATGTGATTGAATGTGTGATCTTGGAAAGTTCTAAAAAGGGTTTTGATAAAGTTCATATGATAATAAATGAAAGGATTTGATATGAACATGAAAAGTTGAGTTATTGGATTATTGTATGTATATACATATACATTATATATATATATATATATATATATATATGCATGCAAATGTTTGTTGTTAGTTCATAAATGTGAAGGAATGTGATACTTGCATTTATGTTGAATGATTAAATAATGATAATCATGATGATGAAGATGATCTTGAAGTAAATGTATGTCTAGATGCATTTAAGTTCATGCAAGTTGAAAATGATATGTTATGGATGCATTAGGTGCTTGTACATGGACATGCATGTGGGTGTATGTACATAAAAGGATGAATAAATGATGTTATAAAAAAGATTTTTGATCATATTATACACCTTAATAAGGTTATTTCACGTGTTAAAGTGGTATGAAACTTGTCATAAAGTTTACTAGCTTTGCATGTTGTACTTAGTGCTTAAAAGTTGTAAAATTTGTGAAATCGCATGATTTATATGACCTACACAAAAACTGCACTAATCTGATTATAACCTTCATTTTAATCAGTAAATAACATTTATTGTGTTAAACTATCATGTCATTTCGAGTTCGGATGGTTATGGTAACGTTTGACGCAAAACTATGCGGTTAAAACGGTACAAATCGCCTTTTTACGAGGTTTTTACGAAACGGTTTTATATCACTAACTAAACTGATATTTTTGATATAAATATAGTATTTTAACTTATACTAAGATTATTTGGTGTTTGGTTAGTCATATGTGGCTTCCGACGCCCGAAAACGTTATCGAATCGCTAAAATACACATTTTTCAATGTACACTAGAATGGGTTGTTCATGGGTGAACCTTATGTGTTTAAATGTGTTATGTGATTTAAATATTGTTGGGTCTAAAACGTGTAGTCTAATGTTATCAACGAATCAAGTCAACAAAGTCATCGCAAAGAAATCAAAGTCAACGCCAACAAGTCAAAGTGAAAGCATAAGTCGACACGAGAAGATCGAAGAAAGAATTGGCGTGCTGAAGATCGAGATTTGATAGTTATATGCTTCGGTTAATTAAATATATTTTGTTTAGACAAAATATATTTATTATCTTAGCTAATTAGTTTTTCATGTTTAGTGATAGTTTTGGTAACTTATTATCTCTAGGGACTTAAATGTAATTAGCCTAAATGTGTTTAGGCTATAAATAGAATGAGATATTAGGGTTTTAGGTAATACACTTAGAGAGAGATTTGGGGCTACATTGTATTATTATTTGCAAATCAATCAAGGGTCTTAAAGTTTATATTTTTTAGTGTGTTCATCTTTGATTCTTACACAAAATCTTGAGCTCGATTTGATCCTACAAATAGTTGTGCCAAGTGTTATTAAAATTTGGAATTGATATTTCCATTTTAATTAAAAAAATGTTTTTAAATCAGTTAACCCGCATTGCACAAGTTGAACTTGAAACCAACACTAGAACCCAAGATCTTGTTCAGAAAGAATATGACATGTTTGGAAGTGTTCGAGGTGAAAGTTTGTCAGATCACATTAGTCGATTTCTGAATGTGCTAACAAAAATGAAGAAAGCTGGTAATCCCGTGGCCAACTATGCCTCAATCAAGAAGCTTCTGGACTCCCTTCCAAAAGAATGGAGCTTATAGTGCATGATGATCAAAAGAACCTTCTTGTGCAGTACAACTCCAGTCACTCTCTCGGATCTGATCAACACACTAAAGGCATTTGAAATGGATTTGATCAAGAAAGAAATGAATCGGCAGGATACTCTCAGAGACCTGTTCAATCTGTTGTTACCGCTACTGCTCCCAAGAACATGGCATTCTTTGCCCCCATAACCTCCAGTGGTTCAAACTCTCAGGCTGCTAGTGCATCTTACTTTAATGCTTCCGCAAGCTCTACAAAGGCTCCACAATATAACGAAAATACTATTGTGGTCGGTGATGCTCAAGCTATGAAGGAGGAAGAAAGTAGCAGTGCAACAAGTGGAAAGATAGAAGAACAGATTCTTGAAGAATCAACGAAAGTCGAGTCAGCCAAAGAAAAGGATTTGGTAAACAGCATTCCCTATGAATTCAAAGCGAAACTGTGCTCGAGACCCTGTATGAACGTCGTGGCTCATTACCAATCGCTCAACCGTGACCTTATTAAAGAAAAAGAAAATTTTTACGAGTAAATAAAGAAATGAAACTGAACGAAGCTGCATATCAGAGAAAGTTGAACTCAACTTTAACTGAAATGCAATCTTTAAAGGAGTTGCTTTTTAAGAAAGATTTTATTATCAACGATCAAGCTAAAAGATTGGAGTATTCTGAAATAAAAAACACTAAACTGCAACTCACCATTGATAAATGGAACGTAAGTAAAAAGGCACTGGTTGATATTGAGAATAGCCAACGACCGACGTACGTAAAGGACGACATTGGGTACAAAGACAAGTTGGGAAATGAAAGAAAACTTTTTCCTCCGCCACACAGCAAGAACTATGTACCCATGCTGACTCCTCATCCAGAAAATGATTAATTGGCAAAATGATTTAATGCTCAAAGTGTCAATTGTGAAAATGATAAAATTACTAATGTTTCTGAAGGCAATGCAAATGTGATTGAGCATGAGGAGGTTGTGTGCAATAAGGATAGTGGTGGCACAAAAATAGGATTAGGGTATTCAGGCGACAGTTATACTACGGTTAACTGGTTCGCCTGGAACTGTGGTAAAACAAACGATACTTATATTCGGGATGACTGTAACATGCATGTGCCTAAATCGATTATCCGCAACCATGATGATGTAGTGGTTGAGTGCATGGATTTGAAATATGCTTTTTGTGATGAAAGTCTTGTGCTTGAATCCCCTGTGTTTGTTCCAGAATTGAAGCAAAACAGATTCGGAAAGTTCCTTACAGAGGAAATTCCCGAGTTTGTTCCATCATATGCAGGTACATCAGAGTCTGATAAGGAATCAAATCAAGTCAGCAGCAGTGAAGACTCGAACACAACATCTTCAGAAAGCAGTGAAGAAAGCTCGAGTGGGAATCAAGAATCTGACGATTCAAGTGAAAATCAAGAATTTGTTTCCTCATCAGACAGTGAGAACGATGAAAATTGCATAAAAGATGAGAGCCGTCTTGACAAGAAATTTAAGGAAGTCAAGAATTCAAGCTTCACAGCATCCTCAGATAACACATCATGCTGCAATAATTCTCAAAGCGAGTCAGAATTTTAGTCATGCCAAGAATGGGAAAGCTCAAATGACTCAGAAACTTCAATAACAGATGCTGGTAAAAAGATTGAAAACCTTGAACCATCGGGTGTTCAAGAACCAACA
This sequence comes from Scalesia atractyloides, assembly GCA_947069175.1. NCBI lineage: Eukaryota > Viridiplantae > Streptophyta > Magnoliopsida > Asterales > Asteraceae > Scalesia > Scalesia atractyloides. The sequence continues at coordinate 65,062,685 of CAMTDV010000004.1, read as the reverse complement.
ACCCCAAATGACTCTGCAAGCCTAGTAAATCAAGATCCAATGGAAGAAGACTTCCAAATCGATGATTGCTCAAGTTCAGATGATGAATCAAAGACAAATGAAAGTCTTGGGGAGTCAAAGATCAAAAGATCATCTGAAGTTGTCACACCTCACGTTAGTCAACATGCTGAGTCAAGCTCAAAGCAATCCCCATCCCTAGTTGCATCACCTGGAAGTGCAAAGCATCAAAAACCACTCAAGGCTTGTTTTAAGTGTTGAAAAGAACGCCATGTGCTCAAACAATATCCAAAACGACACGACCCAGATAATAAAGGCAACAAGTATTGCTTCTCTGGCTCAAAGGTTAAAAAGCACACATCTTTGAATGATCGGATGAAGGATGTTCCATCCAGATCTCCACATGTGAAGCCGGTTTCACATGATTCAAAGATGAAAAGGACCAATGCATCAAAACCTTAATCTTTTCCTCCGGGTCTTAAACATAAAATTATTTCAAACTTTAAGTCTTTTACAAACAACTTTTTTAAACCAACACAAGTTTGGCGAGTAAAACCAAAGGTAGTAAAAGAAATCAGCGAGGGAAAAGATTTGGCATATCAGGAGGTTTCTTATTTTTGATGAAATGGGATAACCCAAGACTGCAATGACTTGGGTTCCACTCTCTAACTGAATTGTTTATGAGTGTAGGAACATCCAAGGAGGACTGTTAGTAACACCGGTTATTATCAGTGGTTGTTCCAGATACAAGTTTGAAGAGGAAAATCATAGGTTTGGTTATGGTATCTTACCTGGTCGCGCAATCGACACCGCAGTAACACACTCATTTTCTTTCTAACATACATGTTATGTGCCTGGTGTGGAAGACTTTATTTTGTAAATACATGCTTTATAATTTTTCATTTTTTTTCCGTAGATGGTTGTACAAAAATAAATTTTAGGGGGAGTATTAAAATACTTTCTTGACCACGGGATGTAATTATTGCAAAATATGCATGATCTTATATGAGAAATGATAGGAACTAACTTGATTATGTCTTCACATGAATAGGATCTGATGGAAGATGCGGGTCCAAGTTAACGATATGTCGGCAGATTCAGCATTTCAAACAAGTAAACTGCATCTTGGTGATAAAGATAAAGATAAAGATCGTATGATAATGTGAATACCCACCTTGTCGCAGGATTGCACAAACCGATTATGTCCAAAAGGGGTTGCGAGATTAAATTTAGGCGTTCAAAAGACACACAATGTTGTGCATACATATATTTATTGAAAAGACACTAATGTGTGCAACCAAAAGATACCAATGTGTGCAACCCAAAAGAGCAAAAAGACACGCAATGTTAATGTCGTGCAATAGGAATAAAAGATACGCCAAAGAGCGTACATATATTAAGTAAATATTTTATTAGTTGTGCTCTATAATCAGATGATCATCTTCTCTGCTTATGGAAACATAGACCTGAAGCTCTCATAATCTGATTTAAGGTGATCATTCCTCTGCTTACGGAAACATAGACCTGGAGCTCTCATCACCTAGTAGATACTATTTCTAAGTTGTTAAGGTATGCATCTCAAAAGACCATGAGGGCAGAAAAGTTTAACCCAAACATGTGTGGGGTCCACTAGCTTCATCCTAAATATACCCAAAACATGATAATAATCACCGAATGTATATCGAAAGAATGGTGCATGGATTTAAACGGACAAACATACCAGCAATCGTTCTTGAGTCGTAGCTATCCTAAAGAAAGTCGAAGTGTGGCTAGGCTTTTCAAGTTGGTATGATCTCATATTTGATCAGCTCTATATCTCAAAGGTTGAAAGTTGAAAAAAAAAAAAATTAAAAAAAAATTAACTAAAAAAAAGAAAAAACAAAATCCAAAAAAAAATGATTTTGATTTGTGTACAATTGTTTTTTTTCTAAATCTTCCATATCACATCAATCATGTCTCAAACCGCGTGAGATACGCTTTCCATTGCACACTACAGATGAATACGATTTTGTCTGTACTTTGAATCTATCTAAAAGAAAATTTGGAGTTGTGTTTGTGATTGTGATTGTGAACAGGTTACTTTGCCTATTTGCTGATGGTCAATCATCAATTGAGCAAGATACCAGACCAAAGCACCTGTTTCCTGAAGATTGCAGAAGATACCGAGCTAGGAATCCTCCTCCTACGTCTTCTGAATCACTCAAGCTAAAGAGAGTTGAAAAAGCTTGTTCTGGCTTGTCATAGATAATGCATGCAAAAAGGGGGAGCTTATCCAGATAAAGTACTCAAAGAGCAAAGTGTCAAAAGAATATTTTCAAAGAAATTTTGGAAAGCATCAGTCTAGGGGGGAGATTGTTGGGTCTAAAATTGAGACTGAAGCTTACCAAATTGAAGATTACAACACCCATGAAGTTGACGGTTCTAAAGATGATGTAAGAGTTTGATAACATTAGCCTAAGGGGGAGATTGTTGGGTCTAAAACGTGTAGTCTAATGTTATCAACGAATCAAGTCAACAAAGTCATCACAAAGAAATCAAAGTCAACGCCAACAAGTCAAAGTGAAAGCACAAGTCGACACGAGAAGATCGAAGAAAGAATTGGCGTGCTGAAGATCGAGATTTGATAGTTATATGCTTCGGTTAATTAAATATATTTTGTTTAGACAAAATATATTTATTATCTTAGCTAATTAGTTTTTCATGTTTAGTGATAATTTTGGTAACTTATTATCTCTAGGGACTTAAATGTAATTAGCCTAAATGTGTTTTAGGCTATAAATAGAATGAGATATTAGGGTTTTAGGTAACACACTTAGAGAGAGATTTGGGGGCTACATTGTATTATCATTTGCAAATCAATCAAGGGTCTTTTAAAGTTTATATTTTTTAGTGTGTTCATCTTTGATTCTTACATAAAATCAGATTTTGAGCTCGATTTGATCCTACAAATATGTGTATATAATGATATGTTAAGTGTTGACATGATAGCAGGAATTAAGTCTATGCATGTACGCTTGTATGTTTAAAGTGGTAGAATTGGTAAAATCGCGTTAAATGTGTAACTTATTTGTCGAGCATGAAAATTGATACATAGGTTAACTTAATAAGTTATTTCATGTATGCATGCTTTAAAAATGATAAAGTGTATGAGTTAACGAAATTTCCGTGTTATGATATTGTGTATATGTGCACGTTTATGTATATATATTACGACGCACAAATCGTAGATATATAGTACTTATAAACGTGAGTGTTAATGTATATAACATTAAGATCACCAATAAAATCGTTCAAGTCGTTAAAATCTTAATATATATATATGCCAACATAATAAAAAATAATGACTTTTCGAGAAAATCTCAAAGTTAAGTGAAAATTCTAAGTATCCTTTCTCTTTCGAGAACTGGAGGCCCGAGGTCTAGAACTTGAGGAAGGCTTAGGCACCGCAGAGGGTTTGCAGCTGGAGGAGGGCTTTGATACGATAGAGGGTTTGGAGCTTGGCTCTGTCTTCACTTGTGTAGCTCCAAGTAGCTATCTAACTCATCGAGATCGAAGACTTCCGGAATCTTGGCTGGTGCTACAAACAGGGAGTAATTTCAAACTTAATTATTCAATATTTCTTCTAACTAAACTGATAAAGGAACTTTAAACAAAAAGTGAGGACTTACCAGACATGTTGGAACTGGAATGTTGCCTTTATGCTGTTGGGTTTGGAATGAAGCTTCTTTCAATCTCCGGCAGCTGTAGATGGCTTTAATCCTGGTCTCCGAATCAACAAGGGGAGATGCTAGCTTCCTGAAATCCGCTGCACAACAAAAAATGAAGATGTCAGAGCAGGATATAAAGTAGGATGTTGAGCAAGATATATCTGAGGATATCCTAAAACCCTAACTCCTACCCTTGGGGAGATACTTCACCGGATATTCCGCCCCACCAGGGATCGAACTTCTTTTTACAAAGAAGAACTTGGATTTCCATTCCTCTTCATTCCTCGTGGCTCTGTGTATCAAAGGATCGCTGGAAGTGGAGTAAAACAGGAACCGATTAGACCCATGGGATCTTAACCGGTAAGCAATGGGAAGATCATTGAACACATAGCTCAGGGATATGCTCGTTGTTGATGTGATCAAGAACTACCAAAACCCTCCAAAGCATGGGCATGGTCTGGCTAAAGCTAAGGCTGGTGATGCGAAAGAAATCGGTGATGAGATCAGAAAAAGGGAATCGGAGACCCAGTGTGAAAGGATAGGCGTTAAAACAGAGCCATTAGGAAGAAGACACGTCTGATAGGAGTTCCCGATCGTATGGCCGGAATATAACACCTTCCGGGAAAATACCGGAAGATTGAAGGGTCGACAGGTGTACATTATCGAACGAACAAACTTCTTTCTCAGGGTATTGAAGAAGATTTTGGGGTATGAACGTAGGTACGGAGTCGCCGGAACTGGATCTTGTTTGCCTCGCCATTTTTGTAGGAAATTACATAGAAGGAATGAGGAAAATGGGAAAGAAGAGAGAGAAGTTTTACCCTTTTTACCTTCTTGATCGATGATTAAATGGAATCAAGTTGAGAAGATATAGGGAGACAAGGAGTAGAAATAGCTTGGGCGGTTACATCATATCATGTCAGGGGTCTTATCTCTTAAATTGCCTTGGTAAACGTAAAAATATATCCGTTAGGATCAGGATATCAACAACTATATTTTTGGTGACAATTGTTATGGGTGAAATTCTGAGCCCATATCATGGATTATATCTTGAAATATTAATTCTTGTTTATGATCAGGATACCCGATCAGGATATTGGTAACATCCTGATGCAGTATCCTGGTAATTACTAACGATATGCTTGCAGATCACGGATGCATGGTTGTAACGTTAACAAGGACTCATTCTCCTGAAGACTCGCTCCATTCGGTTGAGAAGTGAACGTTGTAGCTGGAAGACTAAGACTCTAACGTTTCAAAAGGAATATTCGGAGGACCCCAAGTTTTTAGGATAGTTAGTTAATTATGTTTACTATAAATAGGTGTGTACGGTTCGATAGATACAGACACAACTTCACCTACTTTTTCACTCTCTTTGCAGCTACGATATATTCACTACACTTACACTCAGAAATTATTATAACACTTAGCTGACCCGCACATTATCCTGCACTGTATCCTGAATATTCAAGCAATAAGAAGAACAAGGCAGCCGACGATTGTTAGCTCCCGAGGTTTTATGCCAGTGATCTAGATTGATCAAGGGCTTTCCTCGTATATCCCATGTCCATTTTTACTTTTGCAGCTCATTGTTTGATTATTGGTATAGTTTCATATCCCGAGGCTATATCCTGAAACTGTTTTCGCAAACTAACAAACCAACATATTTTCACAAGCATTACTATCACACTACCTCACAAAACTAATTTGATCACTTAATTGCTTCGGTAATTTTTGACCAAAACAATATGGCGCCCACCGTGGGGCAAGTGGTGCTATTTCTACTAAAAGCTTTGTTAAAATCGTTACTTGGTTTCTTTTTCAAAACTTTTTCACAATTGTTTTCAATGGCTTCGAAATCAAACGTGAACTCTTCCTCCATGCCTGCTATAACCTCTGCTACAACTGGTTCATTGCCTCCCCCACCTTCACAAGCTCAGACTTTCCAAAGGAGGAATGAAAGCCAGACACCAAGAGACACAACTACTGCTCAAAATGTCTCCAGATCCAGAGTTGCAGGGAGAACTCCTGTTTTTGCTTCTAATGATGAAATTTTGTCTTTGTTTGGTAGCATAGAGGACCAGATGAAGCAACAAAAAGAAACTAACCAGATGATAATGAGAGAAATACAACTCTTGAGTCCAACTCCAAGAGACCTGCTGAGGATGTTGTCACTCCCTTGCAACTCAGGAATCTAAACTTTAGTTCAACGGTGTATAGTGAGGATAATCAGGGCAATGTCGTACCAAGCCGTTCCCAGAGCAATGTTCCTGAAATACCCTCATCAGCCAGGATATCGACTGTGAGGGACTTAGGATACGCTCCAGGATATGGCCAGAATCAACAGACTGGTAGCTTATCTAATAATGTTAATACTCTTGCTACTAACAATGTTGGATCTTTGCAGAATACAAGTGCAACCTCAACACTCTCCAGAGAGCTTCAGAAGCTGAAGGATATGATATCAAGGGTACCTAGGGTAAGTGCAGCCCATACCAGAAGTATCCCAGGATAGTCACAACATATCCTGCTTCGTTCGCCACATTTGTGATGCTGAAATCCCAAAGAGATTCCGAACTCCCAACATGAAGCTTTATGATGGGATGACGGATCCTAAAGAGCATATTGCCCAATATAGGGAGAGGATGGAAGTGAATCCTATTCCACCAGATCTTAAAGAAGGATGTCTCTGCAAGGGCTTCGGCTCTACTCTGACAGGATCAGCCTTGAAGTGGCTCTTAAGCGTTCCACCTCATTCAATTACATCATTTTCTCATTTGGTTAATTTGTTTAACAGTCAATTTTCTTGTAGTAGAAGCTTTGAAAAACTAACAAGTGACCTCTACAGGATAACACATGGACCTCAAGAATCCCTTAGGGAATGTGAACAAATTTAGTAAGGAATCCTTAGATATCCCACATCTTGATGTTGCTACAGCTGTACAAGCATTCAAGATGGGATTACAGAAGGATTCTTCATTTTATCAGGATCTTGTGATGAATCCTTGCAGGAACTTGGACGAAGCTCGAAACAGGGCTCTGAGATATATCAGGCTTGAAGATGACAAGAAAATGCAAGAGAGGATGAATTCATCCTCAACATACGAATCAACAAACAGGAAATAGGAATCCTCGTACAATCCGTACCGCTCTAAGCCGTATGGTAAAAACGACAACAAGAAAGTGAATGCTGTTGAGGCTGAAGATGACGAAGAATATCCTGAGTTATCTAAGTACTGTTTTTCTGTTAATACTCCTGAACTAATATATGCCAAGCAGGTTTTAGGAGATAAAGCAAGGTGGTCAAGGAAGAACCAACAAAAGGCTGATTGGAAGGATATGTCCAAGTGGTGCGCCTTCCATGAAGATTTTGGACGTGTAACGGTAGATTGCATAGCCCTGAGAAAGGAGATAAGCTATCTGCTAAACAAAGGCTACTTAAAAGATCTTATCGGCAGGAAGAAGAATAAGGGTCAGGATACTGACAAGGATCCTGAACGAGCAGCATCGCCTCCCCCATACTCCAAGATAATCAATTTCATATCCGGAGGATCCGATATATGCGAAACCTCTTATTCTACAGCTAAGAGGCATGCCAAAGAGGCAAAGGCAGAAAGAGGGGATAAGCCAACGGGGGTGACAACACTTACAACTGACAAAGTGATAATGTTCGAAAGTGAAGACCGGGATAGCGTTCAGGATCCTCATCATGATGGTCTGGTAATCACTTTGTATATTGCTAATCATTTTGTGCGCAGGATATTGGTGGACAATGGCAGCTCGGTCAACATCATTCAACTAGAGACCCTGAAGAGGATGAACATCCCAGAATGGAGATTACCTCGAAGTCCACTATGCTTGTAGGATTCAGCGGAGAAGCAAAGAACACTGTTGGAGAGATAAAGCTTCCTGTATACGTTGAAGGAGTGAACTCAATGCAACGGTTTTGAGTCATGGATTCATTATCCTGGTACAATATTATATTAGGTAGGCCATGGATCCATGATATGAAAGTTGTACCTTCCACCTATCATCAGTGTGTCAAGATCCCTACCCCTTGGGGGGTAGTCAAAGTGGAAAGCGACCAACAAGAGGCGAAGGAATGTTACTCCTCTTCCATGAAGGCGTCAACAAAGTCCAGGACAGGATAGCAATTAAAGATACAAGCCCAGGATATCGTGGGAATTTCGGAGTAGGGTGTTAAGAAAGTTATCCTGGATCAGGATAATCCAGATATCTCGGTGCTTGTAGGGGCCAATATCCCTCAGGATATTGAGAATCAACTTACTAACTTTTTGAAATGCAGGATGTCCACGTTTGCATGGAAACACGAAGATATGACAGGTATATCGAAAGGTATTATAACTCACAAACTTGGAATTGACAAATCTTTCAGGCCCATTCAACAAAAGAGAAGGAAATTCGCTCCTGAAAGGAATGCAATTATACAAGAGGAGGTTGAAAGGTTGCTGAAGTCCAAGATGATCAGGGAAGTTAAATTTCCTAAGTGGCTAGCAAACGTGGTGGTGGTACAAAAGAAAAATGGGAAGTGGAGAGTTTGTGTAGATTACACAGACCTCAATAAAGCCTGTCCAAAAGACCCATTCCCATTACCTCATATAGATTCGATGGTAGATGCAACTGCCGGTCATGAAATGTTGACCTTTATGGATGCATCCTCAGAATTTCAGCAAATCCAAATGGAGCCATCCGACCAAGAAGACACAGCATTCATGACACCCACAGGTATATATTATTATACAGCCATGCCTTTTGGTCAAAAAAAGCAGGTGTAACATATCAGATGCTGGTCAATATGATGTTTAAAGACAAAAAATGGAAGTATATATTGACGATATGGTGGTGAAATCCAAGAAAGCAAGGAATCACCTCCAGGATTTTGAATGTGCTTTCAATATCCTGGACCAGTATAACATGAATCTGAATCCTGCTTAGTACCATTTTGGAGTGGGGGCAGGAAAGTTTTTAGGATACCTGGTAACCAAGAGAGGATAGAAGTAAGTCCAGAACAGATTAAAGCTGTCCTGGATTTCAAATCACCATCCAATATGAAGGATGTACAAAGATTAACTGGAAGAGTAGCAGCTCTGAACAGGTTCATTTCATGATCTTCAGAGAAATGCAAAGAGTTTTATGATATCCTGAAGAAAAACAAAAAGTTTAAATGGGGTGAAAGACATGAAGCTGCCCTACAAGAGTTGAAGCAATATCTTTCAAGCGCATCTCTGCTGATGCAGGTGCAACGTACCAAAGGCTGGTTAATATGATGTTTAAAGAAAAACTGGGGGACACCATGGAGGTATATATTGATGATATGGTGGTGAAATCCAAGAAAGCGGAGAATCACCTCCTGGATTTAGAGTGTGCCTTCAATATCCTGGACCAGTATAATACGAAACTGAATCCTGCTAAGTGCCATTTAGGAGTGGGGGCATGAAAGTTTTTAGGATACCTGGTGACTAAAAGAGGAATGGAAGCAAGTCCAGAACAGATTAAAGCCATCCTGGATCTCAAATCGCCATCCAACATGAAAGATGTTCAGAGATTAACAGGAAGAGTAGCGGTATTAAACAGGTTTATATCAAGATCCTCAGAAAAATGCAAGGAATTCTATGATATCCTGAAGAAAAACAAAAAGTTTGAATGGGGTGAAAGACATGAAGTTGCCCTGCAAGAATTGAATCGATATCTTTCCCGTGCACCTCTGCTGATGAAACCTGAGGATGGTGAACCTTTATCTCTATATCTTGTAGTATCAGGGAATGCAGTAAGTATTGTTTTGGTAAAGGATCACGAAGTTCAGCAATATCTTATTTATTATGTTAGTAAAAGTTTGTTAGATGCTGAAACTAGATACTCACTTAGAAAAGCTGATATTATCTCTAGACATGGCATCAACTAAGCTTAGACATTACTTTGAAAAGCATAGGATTCATGTTAAAACCAATTATCCTATTAAAACTGTGCTTAGGAAACCCGAAATGTCTGGTAGAATGGCTAAGTGGTCCGTAAAACTAAGTACATATGATTTAATATATGAACCTAGAAATGCTATAAAGTCTCAGGCTCTAGCAGACTTTGTGGCAAATTTTAGTAGTGATATTCAGAATGAGGCTGACCTAGAAGTACAACAACTAGGAGAGGATTCAGGATCTTGGATATTGTATACTGATGTGCATCTAATGTAAGAGGTGTAGGATTAGGGATACTACTAAAATCGCCACAGGGGGACATATTACCCCAGGCTATTAGATGTGAATTTCCTGCTACTAATAATGAAGCTGAGTATGAAGCCCTGATAGCTGGATTAGAATTGGATAAGAATATGAATGTTGAATGTTTACAAGTGTATGTTGATTCCCTGGTGATTACTAATCATTTCAATGGATCTTATGCAGTCAAAGGTGAAAAGTTAGCTGAATATCTTGAAATTGTTAAAAAGTTAGCAGGATATTTCGAAAATTTTACACTTGGACAGGTACCAAGAGAAGAAAATACTGAGCAGATGCTCTAGCAAATTTAGGATCTACTCTCAGGATATCGGAAAGAACTCAGATACCAATACTACATATCCTGTACCCGGCTATGGAACTTTACAAGTGTCAGGATAAGGAAGTAGTAACTGTGCAAGTCCTGGTGATGGATATCCTGGGAAATCCTGAATCTAGATGACTCCAATTGTGAAGTATCTTGACAAAGGATATATCCCAAAGGATAGAATCCCAAAGCTTTCAGAATGAAGGTATCCCGTTTTATTATTATAAAAGATGTTTTGTATAAGAAATCCCTTGTAGGTCCATATCTAAGGTGCTTGGAAGATCCTGAAACCAAGGAGGTACTTTAGGATATACAGAAGGAGATTATGGCAACCATACTAGGGGCAGATCACTATTCTCGAAGGTGTTGAGAACAGATATTACTGGTCGACCATGAGAAAGGATGATGCGGAGTATGCTCGAAAGTGTGATGCATGTCCAAGACACAACAATATACTACATCAACCCGTTGAACCATTGTATCCTATCGTAATCCCTTGGCCATTTATGAAGTGGGGGATGGATATAGTGGGGAAATTACCTAAGGCTCAGGGAGGAAAGGTTTTCATGCTGGCAATGACAAATTATTTCTCAAGTGGGTTGAAGCAGAAGCCTTTGTCCAAGTAAGGGATCAAAAGTGGTATCTTTCATTAAGAGGAATATCCTAACAAGATTTGGGATACCAGCTGAGATAATTTGTGATAATAGTCCCAATTCATCAGCAAAAGAACTACTGATTTTTGCAAAGTTGGGGAATTAAGATGATCACATCAACACCGGTGCATCCTCAGGCTAATGGACAATGCAGAATCCTCCAATAAGATAATTGTCAATAACTTGAAGAAAAGTTAGGTGCCAAGAAAGGACGATGGGTTGAAGAACTACCCTTTGTACTATGGGCAGATAGACAACAGTGAAGAATGCTACCGGACAAACTCCATTCTCATTGGTGTTTGGGGCAGAAGCAATGATTCCAATAGAAATGGTGATTCCTACAGCAAGATCAAGCCTGTGGGATCCTGAAGAGAATCCTGAAGCCTTATTGTTTTGGTAAAAATCACAATAAGGATTATGTAACCAAATCTGATTTTGTGAGGTTGAGTGCTTGTGTGATGAACAATTGTGTGAATGAAAATGAAATGTAAACAATGATGAACACAGGGATTTATACGAGGAAAAGCCCTTGATACTAGTAGATCGCCGGCATAAAAACCTCGGGTGATGGAAACTACCGATCACCGACTATATTGCACATAAAAGGTTACAACTCTGGATGATATTGAGCCGTTTACAATCAAGATCTAGTATGTGTGTGTGCGTTCAGAGAAAATGGTGAGAGTAGCAGAAGTGTATTGTGTCAAGAAGTGTGTTCTATCAGCTCAATATCCCCTAAAATAATAGGTAAACTTGTTAACAACTAACTTTGCGAAAAAATATTGGAGCTCCCACGTTCATTCCCATGTCTATTGTGAAAATCGCATATATGCAGCATCTTGAACGAATATTCCCGAGATTCTAGCTGAGATATAGTCCACTAAGTCCATTATCTGCGTATAAACATTAAAAACGTGACAATTGTTAGAAATCATAAGTTATGTTAAGGATACCTGATCCTCCGAGTCCCTCCACCATCTGCTATGGATAACTGATCCAGGCAACGCTTCAGGATACATGATCCATAGTTATAAAAAATCTATGCCCTAACACTTATGTCAAAACCTAGATATTGTTAACGAAGCTAGGGATGCGGCAAAACTAAGGATGGCAGCGTACCAACAGAGGATAGCCAACTCATACAACAAGAATTTAAGAACCAGAAGATTCTAAGTTGGAGATTCGGTATTGAGAAAAGCGTTTCAGAATACGACTAATCCTGCTGATGGAAGTTTAGCTCCAAAATGGGAAGGGCCATACGAGATTGAGTCAGAATCAGGAAAAAGGAGCATACCAGCTCAAAACAATGAAGGGGGATATGATACCAAGATCCTGGAATGCTATGCAAACTTAAAGCTTATTTCAAGTGAGTTTAGAATTTCATTTCTAACTCAGGATGGTATGAGTTCTATCTCTTTTAGATATAATTTATTTTATTATTATTCTTTGAAACCCAATATTGACTTAAGCATCGAGGGGTGTTAGCCTAGCTAACACCCACCTTAGTTTGAAGGTGTTTTGTAGGATACGCTTCAGGATATTACTCCAGGATATATACTCAAGATGGATCGAAAGATTAGGGAATTGGCCCCCTCTCTCACGTTTAAGGGATTCAGATCCCTTCAAAGGTTTAAAGGTATTCACCTTTTTCCGAATTGGGTTTAAACACCCCGCCTGGAGCGCAAGTATCCAGGAATAGTTCAAGATAGCGGGACCAGTTCATGTAATAGTGGCTGACAATTTCGTTATTGTTGGCTATATCCTGGATCCCTAAGGTATATGAGGATTGATCACCCTCTCCGCGAAAGGGTATTTTCATACTCTCTAAGGTTTAAAAGGTCTTCACCTTTCTAAGTCTTGGAGTTTATACACTCCCACCTGTAGCGCACAAAAACAAGGGTTTATCCCCAGGATACTAAGGGTTTAACCACAGGATATTAAGGGTTTATCCCCAGTGAAACTAAAGTTGTTAACAAATTCTAAAGATATAGTAGATTATGATTGTGTTTATACGCATTCTTTGTGGATGAAAGCTACGCAGTTCAATTACTAAATGAAGAAATTCTCAAGTATGCCATGCACTGATGCAATATCCTGCACAGACAGGGGACATCTATGCTGGGGACATTGCGAAGGATTAAAAGGTTGAAGTCGGAAATTATTGCATAAGTGTCTCTGGTATGGTTTTTTGTTTTTCAAATCTTGAAAGCCCTATCTGAATAAGTTTTCTATGAAGTAATGTTCAACCAGGCTTTTGTCTAATATTTTTAAGAGATAACAAAAGTATTGAACATTTATATCAGTATCCTGATCAGGATATTTGATCAGAATATTCCAAACATGTCTCTAAAAAAACAAAACAACAACAGATAAGGCTAAAGATTAGTTTATTAACAGATCAAAATGTCACACTCTTAGCTTCGTCTTAAACCAAGACCCATCCACCAAGAGTATGATAAGTTCTAAAGCATATGAACATTGATGACCAAGGGCTTCGTCCTGGAACCCAGGATCCCTCCACCTTTGGCCATCATATTGTGCGGGATATGTAAATTGTTTGAGTGCAGGAAAAGTAAATTGTTTAAAGGGGGTACAACCATTCAAATTCAAAAAAGTGGGCTCCATCCTAAGCAATAATATCCATCATTGCCCACTTCGATGCTCTCACACAGCAGCATCTTCACCAACCACCGCCTCCTTAGTCTCAGCATCACCACCAGCATCCGCTCCAGCAGCAGCCCCAGAATCCTTGATGCTTCAACCGCCTTTGGAAGCTCCTCAGTCGCCGGTTTTGCAATGCACTCTACGGGTTTGCCACCAAGGCATTCAAAGCCCGCGGCTCTGGCTTCATAAGCCATCTTTAGCCTGGCTTGAAGGAGGGAGACAACAACAGAACCCTTGAGGCCTTCCTGGTATCCCGGGTCATAGCCTTGAGTTTGTCTTCGTAATGCTGTAACATGGCCTCGGTGATCTTCCTCTGATCCTCATTGGCGATCTCTGCCTTCTTAAGTTTGACCTCCAATGCCTTGACAAAATCACAAGCCATAACCCGGAGATGTGTCAGTAAGGTATGAATGTCAGTATAATTAACCAGGATATAAATTCAACATATATTCGGAGGATATAGGATGAGGATATTTACCTGGTTAAGAAGGGAAGTCATGAGGCTGCTGGATTATGCAAATCCAAGGTTCTCGTAGGAACGAGAGGCCTCAGCTGAAGCAACGGAGGAGTCAGTATCCTTTCTCTTTCGAGAACTGGAGGCCCAAGGTCTAGAACTTGAGAAAGGCTTAGGCACCGTAGAGGGATTGCAGCTGGAGGAGGGATTTGATACGATAGAGGGTTTGGAGCTTGGCTCTGTCTTCACTTGTGCAGCTCCAGAGTAGCCATCCGACTCATCGAGATCGAAGACTCCGGAATCTTGGCTGGTGCTGCAAACAGGGAGTAATTTCAAACTTAATTATTCAATACTTCTTCTAACTAAACTGATAAAGGAACTTTAAACAAAACGTGAGGACTTACCAGACATGTTGGAACTAGAATGTTGGCTTGATGCTGTTGGGTTTGGAATGAAGATTCTTTCAATCTCCAGCAGCTGGTAGATGGCTTTAATCCTGGTCTCCGAATCAACAAGGGGAGGTGCTAGCTTCCTGAAATCCGCTGCACAACAAAAAACGAAGATGTCAGAGCAGGATATAAAGTAGGATGTTGAGCAAGATATATCTGAGGATATCCTTAAACCTTAACTCCTACCCTTGGGGAGCCACTTCACCTGATATTCTGCCCCACCAGGGATCGAACTTCTTTTTACAAAGAAGAACTTGGATTTCCATTCCTCTTCATTCCTGGTGGCTAGGAGTACCAAAGGATCGCTGGAAGTGGAGTAAAACAGGAACCGATTAGACCCATGGGATCTTAACCGGTAAGCATGGGAAGATCATTAACACATAGCTCAGGGATATGCTCGTTCTTGATGCGATCAAGAACTACCAAAACCCTCCAAAGCATGGGCATGGTCTTACTAAAGCTAAGGCCGGTGATGCGAAAGAAATCGGTGATGAAATCAGAAAAAGGGAATCGGAGACCCAGTGTGAAAGGATAGGCATTAAAACAGAGCCATTCGGAAGAAGACACGTCTGATCGGAGTTCCCAATCGTATGGCCGGAATATAGCACCTTCCGGGAGAATACCGGAGGATTGAAGGGCCGACAGATGTGCATTATCGAATGAACAAACTTCTTTCTCAGGATATTGAAGAAGATTTTGGGGTATGAACGTAGGTACGGAGTCGCCGGAACTGGATCTTGTTTGCCTCGCCATTTTCGCTGGAAATTACAGAGGAGGAAGGAGGAAAATGGGAAAGAAGTGAGAGAAGTTTTACCTTTTTTACCTTCTTGATGAGGATTAAATGGAATCAAATTAAGAAGATATAGGGAGACAATGAGTAGAAATAGCCTGGGTGATTACATCATATCATGTCAGGGGTCTTATCTCTTAAATTGGATCGGTAAACGTAAAAATATATCCGTTAGGATAAGGATCCCAACAGCTATTTTTGGGGACAATTGTTATGGTGAAATTCTGAGCCATTATCCTGGATTATATCTTGTAATATTAATACTTGTTTACGATCAGGATATTGGTAAAATCCTGATGCAGTATCCTGGTAATTACTAACGATATGCTTGCAGATCACGGATGCAGGGTTGTGACGTTAACAAGGACTCGTTCTCATGAAGACTCGCTCCATTCGGTTGAGAAGTGAACGTTGTAGCTGGAAGATTAAGTCTCTAACATTTCAAAAGGAATATTCCGGAGGACCCCAAGTTTTTAGGATAGTTAGTTAATTCTGTTTACTATAAATAGGAGTGTACAGATCGATGATACAGACACAACTTCACCTACTTTTTCACTCTCTTTGCAGCTACGATCATTCGCAATCACATTCCCTAACACTTACACTCAGAAATCATTGTAACACTTAGCTGATCCGTACATTATCCTGCACTGTATCTAAATATTCAAGCAATAAGAAAAACAAGGCAGCCGATGATTGTCAGCTCCCGAGGTTTTATGCCGGAGATCTAGATTGATCAAGGGCTTTCCTCGTATATCGCGTGTCCATTTTTACTTTTGCAGCTCATTGTTTGATTATCGGTATAGTTTCATATCCTGAGGCTATATCTTGAAACTGTTCTCGCAAACTAAAAAACCAACATATTTTCACAAGCATTGCTAGCACACTACCTCATAAAACTAATTTCATCACTTATTGCTTTGGTAATTTTTGACCAAAACAGTAGGATATATATTGTTCATGAGGCAAGCGATATAGATGGCCCGGTATGGGCGCATGCGCAAGTATTGATGTTTAATCATTTAAGTATTGAACACGTAGAATTGTTGGTAGATCTATCGGGTTGACTACCCTGTCGTGATCGGTCGCTTCGATCAAGTCAAACGACGAATTGATATTCTATTATAGTCTAGTCTTGATTATACCCTTATTGTTAATATATAGTTCATATTGTCTTGCAAACATACGAGTCTGAACATCTGATGCTATAAATTTAATATGTAAAACTTGGGAAGATGCTTTATATCGAAGGTTTCGGGGAAACGCTTGCGACGGTTGACCCAATGGATTTTATTAAGGAAATAAATTAACTTTAGAAAATATTATTTGGATGTTTTGATAATGAACACGTAATTAGAAAGTTTTCCTTGTTATAAATCTGAATATGTGAGCTCACCCTCCTTTGTGTTGACACTTGATTTTAACGTGTTCTTCAGGTACTTGAGCATGGCTTCGGGAATCTTTGGCGTGTCTTGTGGTTGTGATGCATGTTTTGTTTAATAAGGATCGAGACAACTTAACTACTCTATGGTTGTGGTTTATGTTTAAACTTGAAAACAATGTTTTAATTAAGTAATATGTCCAAAATTAACAATGCATCGTCCACTAAGATATTTATGGGCACCAACTTCCGTCACCATTACATTTGTATTTCCGCTGCGACGTTTTTGGGGTGTTACAAATTATGACTAACTCATTTCATGTTTTATGAAATGTAGGTATAATGTATGGTACCGGAGAACGATCAAGCTCAACAAAGAACCGAACATGATCAAGATTTAAGCTTTCGTGCTATGTTTCATCGTCACGTTTTAAACGACGAATAAATATGTCTTTTATGTTCAAAAGTTTTAAATTTTAAATTGTTTTAAGAAACCTGTATTTTCAGATGTATGTGTAATTGTATAAACGCATTTATACGCAAAACTTATATAGACGTAAGTAAGGGTCTTACAACATCACCAATCATCACACCACCATCCAAACCCTGATTCTCCATCAATCATTCCAAGACTCAAGATCAAAGTCATGTTCACGTTCTTCATCCGGTGTTCGAGTTGCATTCACCATGAGCAGCTAATCCCTCTAGGGTTTCACCCCGGTGTAGACTATGTAAGATTTCTAGGGTTTTTAACAATTGTTTAAGTATGTGATTTGTGACTAGTTATGTTAAACATTTGAAACTTATTTCAATTGTCTACATTTGTATTGAATTCGTGAATTGTCGAGTGCATTATGAAATTTGACTTTGTGAAATGAATATGTGTAATTATGCTTTGCTATAGGTTAGGGTTTCCATGTTCTTGGTAACGAAGTGCATTTTTGTCTGTTATTCGTTACACTTATAGCTATCGGCACCTAAGCCAAAGAACACAAAATCCGTTGATAATCAAGTGCAAGTAAATCAATTCTAAAACGCGTAGGAATCCAAGGTCTTGCACTTTCGAACCGGGTGTGAACTTTGTTCCAAATTATAGTTTTCAATCAAGTAATCCAGTTTTTACAATCATAATCATAAACCAATTTCGTTGTGATTAGTAAATTATCGGTTAAATATGAAATTCTTTCAAACCAACCAAACAAACAATAATTATAAAATAGAAAGCTTCATAAGTTGTTCAAAAGTCAACATTCACCTGAATCCTGACACAGACCCTAGACTCTTTGTGGTTCGGTACCCTGACTGCCACAAACTATTTGTTTACGCTAATTTGGGATTTATAAATGTATATTTGACCGGATCGCGACACTTCGCTCAAATTTTGGCGCCGTTACCGGGGTGTTCGTGTTCTTTGTGTCTATATTTACTTGATTATTTGTGATTGTATGTTTAAAGTGTGTCTTTTATTTTTTCTTTATTCTCCTCCTTGTTACGCAGGTGTGTTATTTCTGCATATTATAGGTAGTGCATGCGTAGGAGGACGTCCGAAAGAACCTCACCGTTAGCGTTCGAATTGGAGATTGAACGTTTAGTAAGAAGAAACCTAGAAACTCGGTTAGAGGTGACACTTGCCTCTAACTCACCCTATCAACCTTCACACGATACTCATTCTTTTGGAATCATCCAAATGGAAAACCAAAACCAAAACCAAAACCATAACAACCAATCGGGTGGTAGCAATAACCGAAGACCACCAACACCACCACATCCTAACCATCCACAAACCAACGCCAAAACCAACGACTAGAGTACCCTTTTTAAAACCAAAAACTTCCACTAAATGCCAACAATTTAAACAAGTATAACATCAACCCAAACCGTGGCACCGCTTCGAATCATGGCAATCCCTCGTTCGAACTAGTTAATGCGGATCATTTTGATCAACAAATTCCCAACCTCGACGAGTTGAGGAATAACATAAACGATAATGACCCGTTTAGTGTTCCGGGTTACCAATCACCGGAACGGGTTAGTGTTCACACATATAACATGGGTGGTGATGAGTACTATGACGAGGGAGATGACAACAGTTATGGCAATGACGGTTTGGAGGGAACGAGCATGGTGGGAATTTCTTCAATGGGGGAGTTTTGAAAATTAGGATGTCTACAAAATGCCAATTTTGGTACGGAGATGGTGATTGTGATTACGGGTTGCAACGATGATGGTTATGGCAACAACCGCCAACCACGACAAAATGTCGAAAGGAACTGGAACAATGTTAGCCACAATAATCTTATCAAAACCAAATTCCTCAATTTGTGGGGGTGGCTAACCAAAGAGTCAACCTTAGACCACTGGTTCGTCAAGAGGTCAACAGTCCACAACAAAACTAACGTTAACAACAAAACCAATGAGCTCAAGGTGTGAATGGCCAATTTAGACCGGTTATCTCCGATAACGTCTCACCCATCGTTCCACCACCCGCGGGAAGACGTTCCTTCGATTGCAAGCCCAATTCCATTAACATCTCCCCTTACTTCTACGGTATGGCTAATGACGAGCCATACACACACTTAGACGAGTTTTCCGCTTTGTGTAGTACTATCGGGGACACTTCTTTTCACAAGATGAGGTACAGTTAACATTGTTTCAATTCTCATCGAAGGATAAGAAAAAGCAATGGTTCCTTACATTTCCAGCTAATATTATTCATATGTGGGAACAAATGCAACAAGTTTTCCTCATAGAATACTATACTATGGTTAAAACCAATGTTGTGAGGGATATTAGGACGTTTCGGCAACAACCGGGTGAGCCGATGCATGAGGCTTTCACCCAATACAAGGAATTGATCGGAAAATGCCCACATCACCAAATTGAGCTATAAGTGCTTTGTCAAGGGGTTAGAGATAGAAGAGTGGAAGTATC
This sequence comes from Scalesia atractyloides, assembly GCA_947069175.1. NCBI lineage: Eukaryota > Viridiplantae > Streptophyta > Magnoliopsida > Asterales > Asteraceae > Scalesia > Scalesia atractyloides. The sequence goes on along the minus strand of CAMTDV010000004.1, from coordinate 65,043,101 downwards.
TTGAATACACTAGTAATGGCACCTTTTTGAACAATGACGAAGAGGAGAATTGGAATTTCTTGGAAATTATGAGCAAGAATTCCAAGGCTGTAGAGTTAGCCGACGGAGCTAAAAAGCACCCAATCTCATGATCTCTTCCGAATCTCGATTTTATTTCTAAGGACCAGATAGCCACCTTAGAGAGAGAATCAACTCTAATGAAGAAGTATGTCAATGCAGTACAAATTGCCATATGCGAAGATTGTGGTGACATTGATCACTAGGACGAGAATTACCAAGTGAACACGGGTCAAGCTACCGAAGAGGTGAGTCAAGTGTATGGGGGATTGAAAACAATACAATATTAACTCTAACACGTATCATCCTAGATTGAGGAACCATCCAAATTTTAGGTATGGTAATGCTTTAAACCAAATGAGCCTGAATTTTCAACCGGGAAATCAAGCCGGACAATCATACCAAAACCGCGAAGGTGGAAACCAAAGTTGTTACCAATGGAACAATTACACTTAAGGTGGTTGTTATGGGTGGAATTTTCTAACTCATATCCTAAAGATATATCCTGACTTTACATGTTAATTACAGCGACCAGGATACTGAACCAGGATATTGGTAACATCCTGCGGGGGTATCCTACTCGTTACTAACGATTTGCTTTGGATGCAAGGTAGTAACGTTCACAAAGCTTGGTCTTCCTGAAGACTCGGTCATGGCAGTTAGAAGAAAGATGTTGGAAGCCTAAAGAGGGAGTCAACAACGGTCATAAGGGAATATTCGCAGCATCCCTAGAATGTAGGATAGTTAGTTATTTTTGTTTACTATATATAGAAAGGCTGGATCAACAGTAAGACACACAATTTCGTACACTTTCACTCTCTAGTTGCAGCAGCAATCACAAACACTCGCAACACTTACACTATTCGATCATTGTAGCAGTTAGAGCTGATCCAAGTAGTATCCCGAAGTTGTATCCTGCTATTTGATCAATAAGAAGAACAAGGCAGCTGGTGATTGTGAGCTCCCGAGGTTTTATGCCGGTGATCTAGATTGATCAAGGGCTTTCTTCTTACATCCTGTGTCAATTTCTACTTTTATCGCATTCATTTATCGTTTCGACATAGTTCATTATCCTGATACTATACCCTGAAACTGTTTTCATAATCAACCAACGGAAAACATTTTTGCAAACCACAATAGCACACTACCTCACATACTAAATTTGATAAGTTAATTGCTTCGGTAATTTTTGACCAAAACAATTTGGCGCCCATCGTGGGGCAAGTGGTGCTATTTTTAATCAAAACTTTTCTAAGATCATTAATCGGTTCTTTATTCTCTAATCTTTTTGCAAGATTATTTGTGATGGCTTCTCAGTCAGGTTTGAGCTCTTCTTCGATGCCCACAACCTCTGCTGTGACTGGTTCATTACCTCTTCCTCCCCTACCAGTCCAGACTTCCCAGAGAAGGAGTGAAAGCCAAACAGCTCGAGACACCACTGCTGCTCAAAATGCTTCCAGATCTGGAGTTTCTGGAAGAACTCCGATTTTTTGCTTCTAATGATGAAATCTTATCTTTGTTTGGTAGTATACAGGATCAAATGAAGAAACAACAGGAAACTAACCAGCTCATGATGAAGGAAATACAACTCTTGAAGTCCAACTCCAAGAGACCTGCTGAGGATATTGTTACCCCTTTGCAGCACAGGATGTTGAACTTTAGTTCCGCAGCATATACTGAGGATAATCAGGGCAACGTCGTACCAAGTCACTCCTGGAGCAATATCCCAGAAGCCCCCTTATTCACCAGGATATCGACTGTTAGGGATCCAGGATATGCTCCAGGATATGGCCACAATCACCAAGCTGGTAACTTGTCCATTAATACTAATATACCGACTACTAACAACTTAGAATCTTCGTAGGATACAAGGGCAACATCAGCATTGTCCAGAGAACTCCAGAAATTAAAGGATATGATATCAAGTGTGCCTGGGGTAGTGCAACCAATACCGGAAGTATCCCAGGATAGTCACAACATATCCCGCTTTGCTCGCCATATTTGTGATGCTGAAATCCCCAAGAGATTCCAAACTCCCAACATGAAGCTTTATGATCACACAACGGATCCTGAAGAACATATTGCTCAATACAGGGAGAGGATGGAAGTAAACCCCATCCCACCAGACCTTAAGGAAGTATGCCTATGCAAAGCCTTCAGTTCCACTTTGACAGGATCGGCCTTGAAATGGCTTCTAAATGTTCTACCTTATTCTATTACATCTTTTTCACATTTAGTCAACTTATTTAACAGTCGATTTTCTTGTAGCAGGAGCTTTGAAAAACTAACAAGTGACCTTTACAGGATAACACAAGGACCACAAGAATCCCTGAGGGACTATGTTAACAAATTCAGCAAGGAATCCCTAGATATCCTGAATCTTGATGTTGCTACGGCAATGCAAGCATCAAGATGGGATTACAGAAGGATTCCCAATTTTATCAGGATCTTGTGATGAATCCTTGCAGGAATCTGGATGAAGCTCGGAATAGATCTCTAAGATATATCAGGCCTGAAGATGACAAGAAATGCAAGAGAGGATGAATGCATCCTCAACATATGAATCAACAAATAGGAAGTCGGAATCCTCATATACACCATACCGCTCTAAGACATATGCTAAAAATGACAACAAAAGAGTGAATTCTATTGAGGATGAAGATACTGAAGAATATCCTGAATTGTCACAATATTGTTTTCAGTAAATGTCCCTGAACTAATATATGCCATGCAGGGTCTAGGGGACAAAGCAAGGTGGCCAAGAAAGAACCAGCAAAAGGCCGATTGGAAAGATAAGTCCAAGTGGTGTGCCTTCCATGAAGATTTTGGACATGTGACAGAAGACTGCATAGCCCCGGGGAAGGAGATAAGCTACTTGTTGAGCAAAGGCTACTTAAAAGATCTTCTTAGCAAAAAGAAGAATAAGGGTCAGGATCCTGAGAAGCATCCTGAATGAGCAGCATCACCTCCTCCAGACGCCAAGATAATCAATTTCATATCCGGAGGATCCAATATATGCGGGACCTCATACTCTGCCGCTAAGAGGCATGCCAGGGAGGCTAAGGCAGAAAGGGGAGACAAGCCAACAAGGATGACAACGCTTACGACTGCCAAAGTGATATCGTTCGATAATGATGACCGACATAGCATTCAGGATCCTCATCATGATGGTCTGGTGATTACTTTATATATTGCTAATCATTTTGTACGCAGGATACTGGTAGACAAGGGGAGCTCGGTCAACATCATCCAGTTGGAAACCCTGAAGAGAATGAACATTCCAGAAATGGAGATTACCTCGAAATCCACTGTGCTCGTAGGATTCAGTGGAGAAGCAAAGAACACTGTTGGAGAAATACAGTCGCCTGTATATGTTGAAGGAGTGAATTCAATGCAACGGTTTTGGCCATGGATTCATGATATGAAGGCTGTACCTTCCACCTATCATCAGTGTATCAAGATCCCTACTCCTTGGGGCGTAGTCAAGGTGGAAAGCGATCAGCAGGAGGTAAAGGAATGTTATTCCTCTTCAATGAAGGCCTTAACAAGATCTAAAGCAGGATAGCAATTAAAGATACAAGCCCAGGATTTCATGGAAAATTCAGAGCAGGATGTTAAGAAAGTCATCCTGGATCAGGATAATCCAGATATCTCGGTGCTAGTAGGGGCAAATATCCCTTAGGATATTGAAAATCAACTTACTAACTTTTTAAAATGCAGGATGTCTACGTTTGCATGGAAAAAAGAAGACATGACAGGTATATCAAAAGATATTATAACTCAGAAACTTGGAATTGATAAATCTTTCAGGCCTGTTCAACAAAAGAGAAGGAAATTTGCTCCTGAAAGAAACGCAATTATACAAGAGGAGGTTGAAAGGTTGCTCAAGTCCAAGATGATTAGGGAAGTCAAGTTCCCCAAATGGCTAGCAAACGTAGTGGTGGTCCAAAACAAGAATGGGAAGTGGAGCGTTCGTGTAGACTACACAGACTTCAACAAAGCTTGTCCAAAGGATCCATTTACACTGCCCCATATAGATTCCATGGTGGATGCAACTGCTGGACATGAAATGCTGACTTTCATGGATGCATCCTCAGGATTTCAACAAATCCAAATGGAACCGTCCGACCAGGAGGATACAACGTTCATGACACCAACATGTATATACTGTTATACTGCTATGCCTTTTGGTTTAAAAAATGCAGGTGCAACGTGCCAAAGGCTGGTTATATGATGTTTTAAGACAAACTGGGGGACACCATGGAGGTATATATTGATGATATGGTGGTGAAATCCAAGAAAGCGGAGAATCACCTCCTGGATTTAGAGTGTGCCTTCAATATCCTGGACCAGTATAAACTGAATCCTGCTAAGTGCCATTTAGGAGTGGGGGCATGAAAGTTTTTAGGATACATGGTGACCAAAAGAGGGATAGAAGCAAGTCCAGAACAGATTAAAGCCATCCTGGATCTCAAATCGCCATCCAACATGAAAGATGTTCAGAGATTAATAGGAAGAGTAGCGGTATTAAACAGGTTCATATCAAGATCCTCAGAAAAATGCAAGGAATTCTATGATATCCTGAAGAAAAACAAAAAGTTTGAATGGGGTGAAAGACATGAAGCTGCCCCGCAAGAATTGAAGCGATATCTTTCCAGTGCACCTCTGCTGATGAAACTTGAGGATGGTGAACCTTTATCTCTATATCTTGTAGTATCAGGGAATGCAGTAAGTGTTGTTTTGGTAAAGGATCACGAAGGTCAGCAGTATCCTATTTATTATGTTAGTAAAAGTTTGTTAGATGCTGAAACTAGATACTCACACTTAGAAAAGCTGATATTATCTCTAGACATGGCATCAACTAAGCTTAGACATTACTTTGAAAAGCATAGGATTCATGTTAAAACCAATTATCCTATTAAAACTGTGCTTAGGAAACCCGAAATGTCTGGTAGAATGGCTAAGTGGTCCGTAAAACTAAGTACATATGATTTAATATATGAACCTAGAAATGCTATAAAGTCTCAGGCTCTAGCAGACTTTGTGGCAGATTTTATTAGTGATATTCAGAATGAGGCTAACCTAGAAGTACAACAACTAGGTGAGGATTCAGGATCTTGGATATTGTATACTGATGTTGCATCTAATGTAAGAGGTGTAGGATTAGGGATACTACTAAAATCGCCACAGGGGGACATATTACCCCAGGCTATTAGATGTGAATTTCCTGCTACTAATAATGAAGCTGAGTATGAAGCCCTGATAGCTGGATTAGAATTGGATAAGAATATGAATGTTGAATGTTTACAAGTGTATGTTGATTCCCTGGTGATTACTAATCATTTCAATGGATCTTATGCAGTCAAAGGTGAAAAGTTAGCTGAATATCTTGAAATTGTTAAAAAGTTAGCAGGATATTTCGAAAATTTTACACTTGGACAGGTACCAAGAGAAGAAAATACTGAAGCAGATGCTCTAGCAAATTTAGGATCTACTCTCAGGATATCGGAAAGAACTCAGATACCAATACTACATATCCTGTACCCGGTTATGGAACTTTACAAGTGTCAAGATAAGGAAGTAGTAACTGTGCAAGATCCTGGTGATGGATATCCTGAGGAGAATCCTGAATCCTAGATGACTCCAATTGTGAAGTATCTTGACAAAGGATATATCCCAAAGGATGAGAATCCCAAAGCTTTCAGAATGAAGGTATCCCGTTTTATTATTATAAAAGATGTTTTGTATAAGAAATCCCTTGTAGGTCCGTATCTAAGGTGCTTGGAAGATCCTGAAACCAAGGAGGTACTTTAGGATATACATGAAGGAGATTATGGCAACCATACTAGGGGCAGATCACTATTCTCGAAGGTGTTGAGAACAGGATATTACTGGCCGACCATGAGAAAGGATGCTGCGGAGTATGCTCGAAAGTTTGATGCATGTCCAAGACACAACAATATACTACATCAACCCGCTGAACCATTGTACCCTATCGTATTCCCTTGGCCATTTATGAAGTGGGGGATGGATATAATGGGGAAATTACCTAAGGCTCAGGGAGGAAAGGTTTTCATGCTGGCAATGACAAATTATTTCTCCAAGTGGGTTGAAGCAGAAGCCTTTGTCCAAGTAAGGGATCAAGAAGTGGTATCTTTCATTAAGAGGAATATCCTAACAAGATTTGGGATACCAGCTGAGATAATTTGTGATAATGGCTCCCAATTCATCAGCAAAAGAACTACTGATTTTTGCAAAGTTGGGGAATTAAGATGATCACATCAACACCGGTGCATCATCAGGCTAATGGACAAGCAGAATCCTCCAATAAGATAATTGTCAATAACTTGAAGAAAAGGTTAGGTGCCAAGAAAGGACGATGGGTTGAAGAACTACCATTTGTACTATGGGCAGATAGACAACAGTGAAGAATGCTACCGGACAAACTCCATTCTAATTGGTGTTTGGGGTAGATAGACAACAGTGAAGAATGCTACCGGACAAACTCCATTCAGAGCAGGATGTTAAGAAAGACATCCTGGTTCAGGATAATCCAGATATCTCGGTGCTTGTAGGGGCAAATATCCCTCAGGATATTGAAAATCGACTTACTAACTTTTTGAAATGCAGGATGTCTACATTTGCATGGAAACACGAAGACATGACAGGTATATCAAAAGATATTATAACTCAGAAACTTGGAATTGATAAATCTTTCAGGCCCGTTCAACAAAAGAGAAGGAAATTTGCTCCTGAAAGAAACACAATTATACAAGAGGAGGTTGAAAGGTTGCTCCAAGATGATTAAGGAAGTCAAGTTCCCCAAATGGCTAGCAAACGTAGTGGTGGTCCAAAAGAAGAATGGGAAGTGGAGAGTTCGTGTAGACTACACAGACCTCAACAAAGCTTGTCCAAAGGATCCATTTCCACTGCCCCATATAGATTCCATGGTGGATGCAACTGCTGGACATGAAATGCTGACTTTCATGGATGCATCCTCAGGATTTCAACAAATCCAAATGGAACCGTCCGACCAGGAGGATACAACGTTCATGACACCAACAGGTATATACTGTTATACTGCTATGCCTTTTGGTTTAAAAAATGCAGGTGCAACGTACCAAAGGCTGGTTATATAATGTTTTAAGACAAACTGGGGGACACCATGGAGGTATATATTGATGATATGGTGGTGAAATCCAAGAAAGCGGAGAATCACCTCCTGGATTTAGAGTGTGCCTTCAATATCCTGGACCAGTATAAACTGAATCCTGCTAAGTGCCATTTAGGAGTGGGGGCATGAAAGTTTTTAGGATACCTGGTGACCAAAAGAGGGATAGAAGCAAGTCCAGAACAGATTAAAGCCATCCTGGATCTCAAATCGCTATCCAACATGAAAGATGTTCAGAGATTAACAGGAAGAGTAGCGACATTAAACAGGTTCATATCAAGATCCTCAGAAAAATGCAAGGAATTCTATGATATCCTGAAGAAAAACAAAAAGTCTGAATGGGGTGAAAGACATGAAGTTGCCCTGCAAGAATTGAAGCGATATCTTTCCAGTGCACCTTTGCTGATGAAACCTGAGGATGGTGAACCTTTATCCCTATATCTTGCAGTATCAGAGAATGCAGTAAGTGCTGTTTTGGTAAAGGACCACGAAGGTCAGCAGTATCCTAGTTTATTATGTTAGTAAAAGTTTGTTAGATGCTGAAACTAGATACTCACACTTAGAAAAATTGATATTAGCCCTAGTCATGGCATAAACTAAGCTTAGACATTGAAACCCATAGGATTCATGTTAAAACCAATTATCCTGTGAAAAATGTGCTTAAGAAACCCGAAATGTCTGGTAGAAGGGCTAAATGGTCTGTTAAACTAAGTGCATGTGATTTAGTATATGACCCTAGAAATGCTAGAAAGTCTCAGGCCTTAGCAGACTTTGTGGCTGATTTAGTAGCGATATTCAAAGTGAAGCTGACCTAGAAGTACAACAATTAGGTGAGAATTCAGGATCTTGGATATTGTATACTGATGGTGCATCTAATATAAGAGGAGTAGGATTAGGGATACTACTAAAATCGCCACAGGGGACATATTACCCCAGGCTGTTAGATGTGAATTTCCTGCTACTAATAATGAAGCTGGTATGAAGCCCTGATAGCAGGATTAGAATTGGCTAGGAATATGAATGTTGAATGTTTAGAAGTTAATGTTGATTACTAACCATTTCAATGGATCTTATGCAGTCAAAGGTGAAAAGTTAGCTGAATATCTTGAAATTGCAAAAAATTAGCAGGATATTTCGAAAATCTTACAGTTGAACAGGTACCAAGAGAAGAAAATGCTGAAGCAGACGCTCTTGCAAATTTAGGATCTACTGTCAGGATACGGAGGGAACTCAGATACCAATACTACATATCCTGTACCCGGCTATGGAACTTTTTAAGTCTCAGGATAAGGAAGTAGAAACTGGATCCTAGTGAAGGATATCCCGAGGAGAATCCTAAATCCTGGATGACTCCAATTGTGAAGTATTTTGACAAATGAGATATCCCAAAGGATGAGAATCCCAAAGCTTCCAGAATGAAGGTATCCTGTTTTATTATTATAAACGATGTTTTGTATAAGAAATCCCTTGCAGGTCCGTATCTAAGGTGCTTGGAAGATCCTGAAACCAAGGAGGTACTTCAGGATATACATGAAGGAGATTGTGGCAACCATACTAAGGGAGATCTTTATTCTCAAAAGTGTTGAGAACAGGATATTACTGGCCGACCATGAGAAAGGATGCTGCGGGAGTATGCTCGAAAATGTAATGCATGTCAAAGACATAGCAATATACTACATCAGCCTGCAAAACCATTATATCCTATCATATCTCCTTGGCCATTTATGAAATGGGGGATTGATATAGTGGGAAAACTCACTAAAGCTCCGGGAGGAAAAGTTTTCATGCTAGCAATGACGGATTATTTCTCCAAGTGGGTTGAAGCGGAAGTGTTTTCCAAGTTAGGGATCAAGAAGTAGTATCTTTCATCAAGAGGAATATCCTGACAAGTTTCAGGATACCGGCCGAGGTAATATGCGATAATGGATCCCAATTCATCAGCAAGAGAACTACGGATTTTTGTAAAAGTTGGGGGATCAAGATGATTACATCAACACCAGTGCATCCTCAAGCTAATGGGCAGGCAGAATCCTCAAACAAGATAATTGTCAACAACCTGAAAAAGAGGTTGGGTACCAAAAAAGGAAAATGGGCAGAAGAATTAACATTTGTCCTATGGGCTGATAGAACGACCGTGAAGAATGCTACTGGGCAAACGCCATTTTCTTTGGTATTTAGGGCAGAAGCAGTGATTCCAACAGAGATGGTAATACCCACAGCCAGGTCCAACCTACGGAATCCTGAAGCGAATCCTCGAGTCTTAGGTCAAGAGTTAGACACTATTGACAAAACAAGGGATGCGACAAAGCTAAGGATGTCAGCATACCAACAAAGGATAGCTAAGTCGTACAACAAGAATTTAAGAACCAGAAGATTCCAGGTTGGAGATTGGGTATTGAGAAAAGCGTTTCAGAATACGAATAATCCTGCTGATGGGAAGTTGGCTCCAAAATGGGAAGGACCATATGAGATTGAGTCAGAATTAGGAAAAGGATCATACCGGCTCAAGACCATGGAGGGAGATATGATACCAAGATCCTGGAATGCTATACATTCTTAAAGCTTATTTCAAGTGAGCTTAGAATTTGAATTCTAACTCAGGATGGTATGAATTTTATCTCTTTTAAATATATATTTAATTTAAGTTATTATTCTTTGAAACCCAATACTGACTTAAGCATCAGAGGGGTGTTAGCCAAGCTAACACCCACCTTAGTCTAAGGATGTTTGTAGGATACGCTTCAGGATGGTACTCCAAGATATTTGCTCAAGATGGATCGAAAGACTAGAGGATTGGCCCCCTCTCTCACGCTTAAAGGATTCCAATCCCTTCACAGGGTTAAAGGTATTCACCTTTCTTCCTTTAAACACTCCGCCTGGAGCGCAAGTACCCAGGTATAGTTCAAGATGGCGGGACTAGTTCATGTAAAAGTGGCTGACAATTTTGTTATTGTTGGCTATATCCCGGATCCTTTCGGTATATGAGGATTGATCACCTTCTCTCGCGAAAGGGTATTTTCATACTCTCTATGGTTTAAAGGTTTTCACCTTTCTAAGTCTTGGAGTTTACACACTCCCACCTGTAGCGCACGAAAAACAAGGGTTCAACCCCAGGATACTAAGGGATTATCCCCAGGATACTAAGGAATTATCCCTAGGGTAGTATGGGTTTATCCCCAGCAAAATTAAAATCTTTGAAAATTTCCAAATTGTGATTGTGTTTACACACATTCTATTATGAATAATGTATTATGAAGTTCAATCACTAGGTAAAGAAATCTTCAAGCATGCCGTACATTAATGCAATATCCTGCACAAACATGGGACATCCATGTTGGGGACATTGCAAAGGATTCAAAGGTTGGAATCGAAAGTTTTTGCCTAAGTATTCCTGGTATGATTTCTTATTTTTTTGAATTTTGGAAATCTTATTTGGGTAACCTAAGTTTTCTATAAAGATTATACTCAACCAAGTTTTTGTCTAACCGTCTTTCATTAAAGTTGACAAAAACTTATCAGGATCCTGAGCAGGATATTTGATCAGGATGTTTAAAAACATGTCTTTCAAAGTAAAAATATAACAATAACAGATAAAATAGAAAGGTTAGTTTATTATTAACAAACCAAAATGTCACATTCTTGGCTTCGTTTTAAACCTAGACCCATCCACCAAGAATGTGATAAGTTCTAAAGCATATAAACATTGATGACCAGAGGCTTCGTCCTGAAACTCAGGATCCCTCCACCTCATGTCATCACAAAATACTAATGTTTAAAGTGTAGGAAATATTAATTGTTCAAGTGCAAGAAAAGTAAAATTGTATGGGATTACAGACCATTCAAACTAAAAAAGTGGGCTCAGGCCTAAGCAATAACATCCATCATCGCCCACTAAGCCACCCTCTTACGGGGCAGCACCTTCAACCATAGCTTCACCATTTCCACCAGCACCTGCCTCAGCTTCAACCCCAGGATCCTTGCCAGCTTCGCCACCTGTCTCTACCGCCACCTTAGCTGCCTTGGAAGAAGCTCCGACCTCGGGTTTGGTAGGATACTCCACGGGGTCTCACCAAGATCTTTTAGCTTTGCCTCCCAAGCATCGATATTCCAAGTTGGACATTCGAAGCCCGCAGCCTTTGCTTCACAAGCCATCTTCAGCCTGGCTTGGAGGAGGGAAATCACAACAGAACCTTTAAGGTCTTCACGATAGGAGTTCATATCCTGCTCATATTGGAGTTGAGCGGCATCTATCTTGGCCTGGGCATCTTGATTAGCCTTATTGACAGCAGCCTGAGCTTCCTGGGTCATAGCTTTGTATTTTTCCGCATAATGCTGAGACTTGGCGGCGACTATCTTCCCTTGGTCCACAAGTGGCCTCAGCCTTCTTCTACCTGGCTTCCAGCAGCTTGGCAATTCCACAGGCGTCCTCATAGAGACTTGTCAGGCGTTCAAGACCCTACAATCCAGAATACAGGTATCAACATACATAATTTGATCAGGATATCATATAAGCATATGTGTGCAGGATACGGGATAAGGATACGTACCTGGTTAAGGAAGGAGGTCATGAATCCACTAGATTCAAGGAACCCATGGTTCTCGTAGGGGAAAGCTTCAGGAGTAGCAGGGGAGTCTGCCTCTTTTCTCTTGCGAGAACTAGAAGCGTGTGGCTTTGTGGCAGGAGAAGGTTTGGGCATGATCGTTCCCTTAGAACTGGTTGCCGGCTTGGATACAGTGGATGGTTTGCTGGGTTCTTTCTTCACCTGGACAGGGCCAGAGTAGCTGTCAAGTTCTTCAAGATCAAAAACTTGAGGCTTTTTGGCAGGGTCTTCATAAAAGGGAGAATTCTTAATCTTAACTTTTATTTCACAAATACATAACTATGTGCAAAATTATATAATCTTTACCAAATATGTTGGATGAAGAATATTGACTTGAACTTGGGTGATGGGACGAGAAGCTTCTGTCGCTTTTCAGGTAACTTGTAAATTGCGTTGATCCTCTTCTCAGATTCTGCAGTAGGAGGAGCTAGTTCCTTGAAATTTGCTACATGGAAGAAACAAGGATATCAGTTCAGGATATAACATCAAGAGACATTTGGGGATATCCCTAAAACCCTAAATCCTACCAGCGGTCAACCACTTCGTCGGAAGGTCAACACCTTCGTCAATAGATTCCCTCTTAACAAAAAAGAACTTGCGTTTCCAATAATCCTTATTTTTTGTCACTTTATGGATGAGGGGGTTGTTAGAAGAGGAAAAGAGCAAGAATCGACCAGAACTGTGTGATCTTAGGTGATAGGCGATGGGAATATCCTCAATACGCAGGTCAAGGATGTGATGGGTCTTGATCCGGTCGAGTACAATCTAGACCCTCCAGATCATGGGCATGGTTTGAGCGAAGCTAAGCTTGGTGGTACGAAAAAACTACATAATAAACTCATGAAATGGGTATCGAAGTCCTAAAGAAAAGGGGTAGGCTAAAAAAACAGATCCATTCCTCGGATACTACATCTGATCGGAGATTCCGTCGAATGGCCGGATAACTGCCTTGTCGGGAAAAGCACCGGAAGCCCTGAGGGAGGTGATGTCAGCGTTATCAAAGGAGCACACCTCTTTCTCCGGATTCTTGAGAAGATTCTGTTGGGTGAAAGTTGGAGTGGAATCACCAGTATGCGACCGTGTTCGAGTAGCCATGGAGGAATTGAAAACAGAGTAGAGAAAACAAAGAGGGGAAAAGAGATAGTACCTGATAACTCTAAAAATGGTGATAATTATCTAAAGAGTGGAGAAGACATAGGCCGGAGATAGGATGTGATGAGTGAATTTCGCCTTGGAAGTTACAAGCTGCCTTATCACCGTCTACCTCCCATTAGAAGCCTCGATCTGCGCAAGGAAAAATATACCCTTTAGCTTTCAGGATCCCAACAACTATATTTTTAGGGACAATTGTTATGGGTGGAATTTTCTAACTCATATCCTGAAGATATATCCTGACTTTACATGTTAATTACAGCGACCAGGATACTGAACCAGGATATTGGTAACATCCTGCGGGGGTATCCTACTCGTTACTAACGATTTGCTTTGGATGCAAGGTACCAACGTTCACAAAGCTTGGTCTTCCTGAAGACTCGGTCATGGCAGTTATAAGAAAGACGTTGGAAGCATGAAGAGGGAGTCAACAACGGTCATAAGGAATATTCAAAGCATCCCTAGAATGTAGGATAGTTAGTTATTTTTGTTTACTATATATAGGGAGGCTGGATCAGCAGTAAGACACACAATTTCGTACACTTTCACTCTCTAGTTGCAGCAACAATCGCAAACACTCGCAGCACTTACACTATTCGATCATTGTTGCACTTAGAGCTGATTCAAGTAGTATCCCGAAATGGTATCTTGCTATTTGATAAATAAGAAAAACAAGGCAGCTGGCGATTGTGAGCTCCCGAGGTTTTATGCCGGCGATCTAGATTGATCAAGGGCTTTCCTCGTACATCCTATGTGAATTTTTACTTTTATCGCATTCATTTATCGTTTGGACATAGTTCATATCCTGATACTATACTCTAAAACTGTTTTCATAATCAACCAACGGAAAACATTTTTGCAAACCACAATAGCACGCTACCTCACATACTAAGTGAAGAAACCCTAGATGAACTAGATCGGAATCTAAGTAGATCTATGGAATGGGCTCTACATAAAGGGGTTAATCCTTCGTTTGGTTTCACGATGGTGAATATAACAGTACTCCAACTGATCCTGCAAAACAGAACACAATTAGCTTGCCACAGGGAGAAGGGGAGTTCTCTCCATGACCCCCCCGGCGTGAGAATAAGTATAGGTAGTCGGAAGTAAAGTATAGTAAGAGAGAGAGAGTAGTTGAGAGTGAATACCTTCTACTTGAAGTCCAAGTTACTTGTTTATAGCCAGAGTTTGGGGCCAAATGAGATATGATAACTTTAACGGAATCTTGGCGCCGGTTTTCAGTGACTTTCCTTGATATAGAAGCCTGCGCAAGGTTTTCTTAGAAGCTAATAGTGGGTATGGTTCCCTTGGTTGGCGCAAGGTTTTTGGGACCATACCCTTTCAAGTCCCCCCAGTCCAGTGTTGCTCCTATGTAAAAGTAAAGAGTAGGTGGAGCATTGGACTTCAAAAATATGCTTCGCTGTACGGGTGTTGGTCTTTTGTTGCTTTATGCTTTTTTGGTGACGTATCACAAGTGATCTTTTGGAAGATATTTGAATTTCAAATATATTTGGACACGTGTCGCTCATCCAAATGATGTAGTTGGTGGACACGCACGTTCATGAGACGTGGTGGTACTGTTGACAGGTTGTCAACAGTACGTGTTTTGCTGCATTTAATGATAATTCGGCGACACTCGCGCGCGTGGGGCGATTACTGTTCCCCACTCGCCCTTGCAGTTACCTGGGGAAGAGTGATGGTCGCAAAAGTCGCTACAGGCGTATCTGACATTAATTGCGATTGGTATATAAAGGGAAATGGCTTCTCATTTCTTCTTCAACAGACGGTGTTTTAGAGAGAGAAAACAATCTTGTGTTCATATATTCTGGCGATTGCATAAATTCCGATCGGTCTCGCTGTTTCCTTTGAAAACCTGGCTTTCTAGATTTCTTTCTTCACATTACTATGGCGACCGGATCTAGTACTGGTAGAGTTGATGCTCCGGCGACGTCGGCATTGCCTCCATTGAAGTGGGGGAATGCATACTTTGATGCTTTGATTGACAATTTTCTGTTTGTAAGTCTTGGGGAGCTTTTTACCCTAAGGAGGGTGCCACGGCGGCGGATGCTCCGGCCGGCTACATTACGTTGTTCTACGATTATTTTGCTGAGGGCAACTTCAGACTTCCGGTGACCCACTTCATACTTGAGATTCTAGACTTCTATAAATTCCATATTTCCCAATTGAATCCTATAAGAATGGTGAGGATTAGGCACTTTGAGTTCGTCTGCCGGTCGATGCAGATCATACCGACAGTTGAGAAGTTCCGGGTATTTTATCAGCTTCACTGCTCATTGGGCTTTTCTTCATTCCAACAACGTGTGCAAGCCAAACGATTGTTGTTAGTGCCACCCAAATCCTACCACGACTGGAAGCAGAAGTTTTTTTTATGTCAAAGCGGCGGTTATCCCGATGGTGATGACCTTCAGGGCTGCAGAGGATATAGAGTTGGAGACCTTGGCCATCCCAACCAACGAAGTGTGGTATCAAAACATAAAAGATATCCCGAATATTATATTGCCGGAGAGGGAACTGATTGCTGCAGGGATGAGTCTCTTATGGAAGAAGGAAAGAAAAGAAAAGCCAGTCTATACCGAGGATGGAGTTGGTAAGCAACTTTCTAAATTTTTGCATTGTTTTTCGTATTTATTTCATGTTGAAGAAATTTAGTTGGTATGCTTTGTTCGACAGTTGTGCCGTTGCACCAAGTGGCGTATAAGAGAGATAATGGGAAAATGGTCGTTGTGCCACTTGAGGAGAATGATGAAACTTGGTTTACTCAGATCTTGGGAAATTTTGAACTCCCTAAGCAAGAAGATCTGAACGCGCAGCCTACTGCCACCACTGGTAAGTCATATCGCGTAAAGCCTGAGTTAGTTATTGCAATATTACTTGTAGATACCAACTCTTTAAGTAATATTGCAATGTAACTTATGGTGCAACGTTTTTCCTTTATTATTGATCATGTAGGTGATTTGCTAAACTTGGGCGTAGGCCCAGAATCGAAGAAGAAGAAAAAGCCAACCGCTACTGCTGCTACTACTGCGCCGACCTCTACCAAGCCCGACCAAAAAAGTAAGCCCTCTGCTGCTACTATGGTTGAGGGCAAGAAAGGTACGCAACTCATTTCTGATTCTTGGTGTGATTATGTGGTGGTGTCAGACTCAACTAGAGGGTCTTGCGCCTATAGGTTTGAGGAAACCAAAACCGGAACCTATTGACACCTTTCTTTCTGCTTCGAATCCAGATGATCCTTTGAAGACACCTTCAATTCCTGAAGAGGCGTTGAAGCGCACTTCCAAGAAGAGAAAGGAGTCTGAGACTTTACCACCGTCTCCATCGAAAAAGTTACGCGCCCGCGCATTGGCAAGAAAGGCAATCTGGAAGCCTTTGCAAAGAAATTCTCACCTGGTATCTGTGGTTTGTTGCATATTGTTGTAGGAATATTTGCGCAGAATTTTATACTTGGTATTTGTTACTATTTTTGTAGAGAAAGTGGTGAAGGCTGCGTCGACTACCTCATCTGCTATACCATCGCCGCGTAGGCCTGAGAATGTTGAAGGAGTAGATGTGGACCAAAGCATGCCTATTTTTGGCTCTGATCCCATTATCCCAGAAAACCTTGAGAAGGTGGCTCCAGAAGAAGAGCCTAAACAAATAGACGTTGAGAATCCTGCTGTCGAGCAGGTTAACGATACTGCTTCAGATGTTTTGAAGAATCCTGCTGGTGAGCAGGTTAAAGACACTGCGTCAAATGTTGGAATGAAGGGAACCGCTACTGTGGAGCAAGAAAAAATATCTACCCTATTCCGGAGCCTTCAAAGTTTGTATCTAAGGGAGGTGGCCCTTCAACACAAAGTGAAGGCTTTATGTCTTTTGATGATTCTGATGAGGACTCGCCCATTCACCCGGAGGAGACCTTTGGGGATTTCTATTATCGATCTTACTCAGAGAAACGGGCAGATGAAATCCACCAGCCTATATGGAAAGTAAAGCAAGGTGATGTCTTCACCGATTAGCGCTCCTGCAGGGAATGGTATAAAGGTATTTTTCCTCCGGCAGAGGTGAAGCGCCAAGAGGACAAAAATCATGAAGCCACCTATGAAGCCTACTTACAAGAATCTGCCCTCGCCTCCTCCACAATTAACAGAATCGTGCGCGAATGGCGCAACATGAATAAGGAGCATGGTGATGTTGAGATTGACAAGCGAAGGCCAAATTTGAAAAAGAGAAGACGTTAAAGATGATCGTGGATTTTGAGGCTGAGAAAGCTAAGTTTGAGGAGGAAAGGAAAACCGAAGAATGGTCTGCGCTGTCTTGGAAGCGCAAATGTGAGGCCGCTGCATCGCAATATGCTGACGAGCGCAAGTGCTTTGTGGAGGCTTGCGAGCGAGATAATAAAGAAAAGATCTCTCTGCACAATGAAATTGAGAAACTCAAGAAAGAGAAGGTTGATGCAGTTGCGGCAGCAGAAGAGGCGCGCTCTCATAGAGAAAGGAGCGAGCAGAATGAGGTAGCGACCAACATGACTCTCCTTCTTAAGAACAAAGAGATTGATGAGGTAACCTCTATGTTATTTGATTAGGCGCGACTGCAGGATGAGGTTGATACCTTGAAGAAGGATATTAACCTCCATCGAACTGAGAAGGCCGAGTTGATCCGCCGTTTGACCGAAGGCGAACAAAAAATTAATGATACGGAGGTCGCTCGTGCTACCGCAGAGAGCCTAACAGAGTCCTTGATAAACCAGCTTACTTGGTTGAGGGAATATGGGATTATGGAGGTACTATCCCTTTCTTTCGATATATTCATCTTTGCTGAATTATTATATCTTATATTGACATGTTCATTTTGCAGATCGCAAACTCTATTTTGAACTCGACGGAGTTAGATGAGAGAGTAGCGGAACTCATGGTGGCGGCGCGGAATGCACACATCACGTGGCCCATGCACTGAAGACAAAATGGGATACAAGCCGCGCTGCAACGCATGGAACTGACACTGTTGCCATCTATACTGCGCCAAAGAGAGTTATGATCATTTACATATTCCTGTCATGGATCTTGTCGATGCTGCACTGCAGCATGATGATTTCGTGGATAGACTAAAGGAAATCTTCTCTGAGGCGGAGAAAAAAGAAGATGCGAAGGATGTAGGAAAAAAGAGTTAGATGTGTCTATTTCCGCAGCTGTTTGTGTATTTCTTTTTGATGTATCGTTGCGTTTGATGCGCAAGTACTTTTTAATGTGACTATAATATATTTAGTTTACCATTTTTGCATGTGACCCAATTACTTGTTTAGGATAAAAAAATGAACGATAAATAACTTCATGTGTGAGCGCAAGCATTGTATCGTCTTGTGGCTCATGAGTATGTGTTTTTGTTTATCCAAAGGAATTGCATGCATTTGTAATAAATATAAAAGTGTAAGTAGCGACAGAAAGTATGTTATTTCATTGATAATGCGTAAAGCTTACAATCTGTCACTAAGATTTCAAATGAAAACTGATGTAAGTAGGCTTATATAAGGCGCAGGGCTTATGAGCGCTGAGATTACATGTAACATCTGCGCAACTGCTGGGCGTTCCAGGTCCGTGGGACACTAGAGCCATCTAAGCGCTTCAATGTGTAAGCGCCTTTGCCGAGGACTTCTTGATTCACATAAGGTCCTTCCCATTTGGGTGCTAGCTTCCCTGGCTTTTCAACGTTTGAAGCTTCATTGTCGCGAAGTACAAAATCTCCGGGTATGAAGGTGCATAAGCGTACCCGTTTGTTGTAATATTTTTCCATTTGTGATTTATACTTAGCTTCACGTATCGCTGCATTCTCGCGCCTCTCTTCAACCAAATCTAGATCAAGTCGGTGCTGCTCTTCGTTGTTCTGCTTTTCAAGAGCAATCATTCTGGGCGATGGAAGGCCGATCTCAGCAGGAATAATGGCTTCTGTACCATAAACACGATTGAATGGTGTTTTGCCATTGCTCGTTTTTGGCATAGTACGATGTGCCCATAGTATACTTGGTAATTCATCGACCCAGCCACGTCTCGCCGTCCCTAAATGTGCCTTAATGCCTTCCACCAATTGTTTGTTTATGCTTTCCACCTGACCGTTTGCATGTGGATGGGCGACAGAGGCGAAAACATGTTCGATTTTCATTTCTTGCATCCAGGCTTGCAGCTCTGCAGCTGTGAGATTTGGACCATTGTCGGTGATGATTCGTAATGGCAAACCAAACCGGCAAATAATGTTTTCCCATATAAAGTTATGAACTGCCATTGCTGTAGTGGACGCCAATGGCTTAGCCTCGACCCATATGGTGAAATAATCGACCGCAACAACAACGAACTTGACTGCGCCCGGCGCATCAGGAAAGGGTCCGATAAGATCAATCCTCCACTATTGGAAAGGCCAAGCAGTGGTTATTGGAACTAGAGGATTCTTTGGGCGCAACGTCTTCGGAGCATGCCTTTGACAGGACATACGTTTGCACAGAATCTCTACTGCATCAACATACATTCCAGGCCAGTAATAACCTGTACTCATATCTTGGCCACCACCATGCGCGGTCCGGAATGGATACCGCATAATCCCTCATGTATTTCTCATATTAAATATTGCGCATCATGTTTGTTCACACAACGAAGCAAAGGTCCATAATATGACTTTGGGTATAAGATACCATCTGCCATTTCGTAATTGATTACCTTACATCGTATTTTTCTTGCTTGAGCTTTGTCTATTGGAAGTGATACATGCAGTAAGTACATAATTATTGGAGACATCCAAGATGGATCTCCGATTTCAACCATGCTTACTTGTTTGAGTGGTACCGATGGGTTGATTAAGACTTCAATGCGAACCTCTCTTGCCAAATGCTGAAAACTTGTTGCAGCTAATTTGCTTAGGCGTCGGCATGTTTATTCTCACTCCGATTTATATGGACAACTTGGAATTGCTTAAACTGAGTGATGAGTGCTTTCGCTTGTTCCAGATAGAGGGCCATGATGTCGCCCTTTGCATCGTAAGATCCGATAATTTGTTCAGCAACCAGTTTAGAGTCGACATGAGCTGTTAGGTTAGATGCACCCATTTTAATAGCTAGGCATAAACCTTCTAAGAAAGGTTCATATTCCGCTTCATTGTTGGTACTCTTAAACTCAAGCCGAATTGCATAAGTGAACTCTGCACCATCTGGACTTATCAATCGTAATCCTGCTCCTGCCCCATCATTGTTTGATGCGCGTCGGTGTATAAGATCCATTTTCTGTCATTGAGAACGGGAATGGATTTTGAATTGCTTCGCATTCTTCCACCTTATCTGCTGGAATTTCAGCAATGAAATCGACTAATACTTGACCCTTGATAGCTGGACTTGGCTTGTAACAGATGTTGTATGCTCCCAATTTTCGCGAGGCGTCCCGAGACATCGGGTTTAGATAAAACTTAACCAATATGATAATTTGTCAGGACCGTAATGACGTGTCCTGAAAAATATCGTCTCGCCTGCGCGAAGCGTGAACAAGGGCTAACACTAATTTTTCATTATAGAATATTAGTTTCTGGATCATTTAGCATTCTGCTGAACAACCTCACGATCCACTATTAATACTGCTCCAACTGCCATTGGAGATGCTAAAAGATAAAGAATCATCGGCTCTTTAAATGCGCGGCGTAGTAAGTGTGGGTAATTGAATAAGACAATCTTTCATTTCTTGAAAAGCTTTCTCCGCTTCGGGAGTACATGAAAACGTTTTACTTTTGACACAATTGCGCAAGGTTCGGATAAATGGGAATGATTTTGCAGCATGATTAGCCAAGAAACGGTTAAGCGCAACTAATCTCCCTAGCCAATTGTTGCATTTCTTTGATGGTGGTGGGAGACGACATCTTTTGGATGGCCTCCACCTTTTCAGGATTGACCTTGAATCCTTCCTTCGTAACCACAAAACCTAGGAATTTTCCTTCTTCCATGCCAAAAGAGCATTTCCCTGGGTTTAACTTCAAATTGACTTTGCGCAAGGAATCAAAGGTTCTCTGGATATTTTCTAGCATTATTTCTTCTGAATTGCTCATGATGACCAAGTCGTCGATGTAAACTTCTATTGTCTTGACAATGTCATCGCCAAAGACAGTGTCCATTAATCTTTGGTAAGTAGCTCCCGCATTGCGGAGATCAAAGGGCATTTTTGTGTAGCAAAAACTTCCTTTCTTCGTGCGAAAAGCTGTTTTGTCTTCGTCTTCTTTTTTCATCAGCACTTGATGATATCCTTTGTAACAATCTAAGAAACATTTCCAACGGAAAGAAGCTAACGAATCGACTTTCTTGTCTATTTCGGGAAGAGAGTAGTAATCTTTGGGACATGCTTTGTTTAAATCTTTAAAATCAACGCACATGCGCCAGCCGCCATTGGGCTTTTTCACCATTACTGGGTTTGCGAACCAGGTTTGATATTTGACTTCGCACAGGATCCCAGCTCATATGCAACTTGCTCATTCATTGCTTCGGTCTTTTCGGATCCAAGGTTGCGCTTCTTCTGAACCACCGGCTGCGCCGTCGGGAAGACGTTTAAGCAATGCTCAGCTATCCTGGCGGAACCCTACCATATATGCAGGAGTCCACGCGAAGATATCCATATTTTGAAACAACAAGGTCTTAAGTTTTGCGCGACTCGCCATAGAAATTGCAGGACCAAGGATAATTGGTTGGTTGGGATATTTATTGTTCAGTACCCATTTTTCAGGTTCATTTGGCGATGTTGATTTAGCTGCCTTTACAACTGGTTCTTCAATAGACATAATCTCTTTCCGCACGAAGATGATAGCTACTCCAGTTGGCGTTGGAAAACCACATGCAGCGAGAGGCGTAATGTGATCATGCTGAAATCTCGTTGTGCTCGTCTCCCCAATAACACGTCGTGACTGGATGTTGCTGCATTACCATGAAGTTCACTCGATGGTGCGCGAGTGTTTTCCGTTTGAAAGAATCAGGGGAAAGCTATTTTTCCAAGAGGGAAGACAGCCTCATTGTAGAATTCAGTTAACGGGAAGTCCACTGGTTCTAGGAGTGCCTTGTCTTCCGGATCTAACTGTTTGAAGCACTGTTCATATATGATATCCATAGAACTTCCCAGATCTATGAACATATAGTCGGTTCAGTAATGGCCAAAGATGCCTGAAATTACCACTGGTCTTTCTTCCTGAGGCCCACCTGGAACCACAGGAAATATCACTTGTTGCTCTCGCCATTTTTCTCCTTGGAACCTTTGAAAGCTACGCTTGCGCGACGAGCTCCCTTGGATCATGGCAACGTTTTTCATCTTTTTATTGCTTGGCCCCTCATCACCGCGTGTGAGTTGCCTGACCACTTTTCAAACTAATTGCACCAAGTGTGTCAGCTTGCCACTTGTTAGGGCCTTTTCAATTTCTGTGCGTAGGCTAATGCAATTATCGGTTGAATGCCTGTGTCTTTGTGGAAATCACAGAAGAGGTTTGGGTCTTGACCTTGTTTTTTCTTCATGGGCTGGGGTTGTTTGAATTGATAATTCTCAGTTCTCAAGACTTCCACGGGAGATTTAATGAGAGGAGTCCACTGTCGCTCTCTATTCTCGTTCTTAATAGCTTTCTGAGTTTGATTTTGTTAATTTTGCGCGGGCGTCTATTGGAGAGTATGGTGAGTAAGAACTCTAGTTCGAGTCCTTCCAACTCTTTGTAAACTTCCGACTTCCTTTGCTCAAATCTTCAGGACGATGTTGAGGTAGAGGAGGTCTGTTTGAATTAAGGTTGCGCTCGGTCTGCGCATAGACCTTGGCTGCTGCCATGAGCTTATCCCAACTTTTCGGTAAACCAGTAGTACCAGAAAGTACCTTAATCATTTCGTCACATCTTACCGCATACTTGAACTGTGCACTGATAAGATCTTCATGCACGTCACCGATTTCTAAAAACTCCTTGTTGTATCGCGTAATAAAATCTTCCAAACTCTCGTTGTCTCTTCGCCAGATGTTCATCACATCCGATGAATCTCTAACATAACGACGCTGCTGACTGAAATGAGTAAGGAATTTTTCTTTAAGATCATTCCATGAACAGAGTTTAGCTGTTGGTAAGTTGTCAAACAAAAGTCGCGCGGCTCCAGTTAGAATTTGAACAAACAGGTGGCACCACATAGGCAGGGTCCATCCACCGATAAGTCCTGCGCCGGTAAACAGGCGCATGTGATCATCTAGATCTGACAATCCATTAAACTTGCCGACATTTGATGGCAAATTTGCTCATTCCAGCGGGGCCAGGGCGATTTCCTTTACAAATTTTGATTGTTCTGCAGCTTCAGTAGGTCGGTAAATCAAATTATAATCATACTCTGCCTCAGGGTTATACACTGCTCGAATTCTAGGTTTAAAACTAGCATGATCTGCCGATAAACGATTAAAAACACTTGCACTATCTCCTTCCTCATAGGTCTTATCATATTCATCATGTTGGATGTCCCGTTTTTGCGAAAATCATGGGCCCAAACGTGAATGAACTGAAGGTCGTCGCTGGACATTTTCTTCCTGATGTTTGTTACCAGAATAAACAGAATCATTTCTGGATTTAGAATAAAACTCAGTTCCACACACAGATACATGCGATGGTGCACGATCCTGGTTCTGAGTTCCGTAACTCAATGCTCGGGGTGTCGGCGAAGCAGAACCTGAGGTGCACCAACCGAAGCTTGAAAAGCTGGAGTTCCAGTTTGAGCACATAACTGAGCATACATGGCATTCAAGGCAGCTTGAGACTTAATCAACTATGATAAAGGAGTTTCCCCAGGATGAAGAATTGATGCAACGTCAACCTGAGGGGTTGCCGGTGTTACTGGGATACTCGCATGATCAGGATCATACGGAATATCAGCTTCACCGGACGAATCCTCAACGATTTGTCCGTTGACCTGAGGAGCTCCGCTGACGCGATGGATCTCTGATCGAGGACCTTGAAATGACGGTCCATCAGCCATGAAGAAACCCTAGATCAACTAGATCAGAATCTAAGTAGATCTATGGAATGGGCTCTACATAAAGGGGTTAATCCTTCGTTTGTTTTCACGATGGTGAATATAACAGTACTCCAACTGATCCTGCAAAGCAGAACACAGTTAGCTCGCCACGGGGAGAAGGGGTTCTCTCTGTGACCACCCTTCGGTGTGAGAATAAGTACAGGTAGTCGGAAGTAAAGTATAGTAAGAGAGAGAGAGAGAGCAGTTGAGAGTGAATACCTTCTACTTGAAGTCCAAGTTACTTATTTATAGCCAGAGTTTGGGCGCCAAAATGAGAGATGATAACTTTAACGGAATCTTTTGCTATTCTGTTAAGTTTTATGGCCATCCGTTAGTGCACACTGATCGTGAGCTCATCAATGGTTAGGGAGATGCCACTTGTCATCATGAGATCACTATATTTTATAAAAGTGAGCATGCCATCACCGTGATCTTTCTCAGTCATCCAGATGCTGCCATGTGGCAATTGGTTATAACCGAAATGATGCTTTGCACGATTGGGCATTAGTGGTTTCTAGAAGGTTTCACAGCTGTTACCCATCTATTGCTTGCCACGTGTACATTTGTTACAACAGAAAAGATTCCCATTGCTTCTGTACCAATTCAAGGATTTTTGCTAAGGGATAAATTCTCAGGATTAACTATTTCCTTGTGCGAGAGGCGCAAGTTAGTTAACTGATCTTCGTTCCTCTTCCTGCTGCTTGGCGCAACATTTTTGGTGAGCACTTGCTTTGATGTAAATATCGGCGCAAGGTTTGTACATAAAGTGTTATCCAAGGAATTTGATCAAGGTTAACTTTGAACCTTGCGCGAGCCCGCGCAGGATGATCCTTTCCTTCTTTGGATACTTGGTGCAGTTTTCAGTGACTTTCCTTGATAAAGAAGCCTGCGCAAGGTTTTCTTAGAAGTTAATAGTGGGTATGGTTCCCTTGGTTGGCGCAAGGTTTTTGGGAACATACCCCTTCACTAAGTTTGATCACTTAATTGCTTCGGTAATTTTTTACCAAAACATGATAACCAAGGTTACAACAACCAGGATAACAACTATCAACGGGGTTACTACCAAGGCAGAAATGGGAATGGGAATGGTAATGGGTCTTCGAGCAATCAAGGTGGTGGCAATGATTTGAGTGCCAGATGGATGTAATGCTGAACATGATGAAGGAGACGAGGAAAGAGAACAGGGTGCGGGACAAGACACATGAGGCCTTGGTGAGGCAAGTGAGTCAACTTGTTGAAGATGTGGCTCAACTTAAGGTAAGTGGTGGAAGACTTCCGAATGACACTACCGTTAACCGGAAGCATCAAGGGTCCGCTCCGAAGAACACACATGAGGTACCCAATAATAAAATTACTTTACGTAGTGGTATAATAGTTAATAGTGGTGTCGAGTCACCACCACCTTAGTTTGTTGAAGGGTGGTGGAAAATGGGAGTGGGGTGAGGTTGAAAGTGGTCAAACGGGTCGAACTTAAATTTTTTTTGAAAAACGAAACGTTAAACCTGTGGTAACTACTCAAGTTCCAAAGCTAAGGATAAAGGGTCGGAGGGTAACACCGGCCCTTATTCCGAAGCTCTATCGGATCCGTCTAAAAAGTGGTGAAAAAGAGAGACCCACAACAAAAGGAAGCGTGGGAGGTTTTTAAACAAGTGAAAATTAATCTACCACTATTAGATGAATCAAGCAAGTCCCCTTTTATGCAAAATACTTGAAAGATTTATGCACTCAAAAGAGGACTCACAAGTTTCCTAAGAAACTTGACTTCACTAAAAATATGAGTTCTATTTTGTCGGGTGCACTTCCACCTACAAGATCCGGGAGCGCCTATTATTTCCATCCAAGTGGGTGAGTTAAAATTACCTGGGCGCTTTTATACATTGGAGCTAGTGTGAGCATCTTGCCGGGTAGTTTATATGACAAATATGAGTTAGGTCCACTTCAAGAAGCAAACACCACCAGTGGTGTTAGCTGACTTGATCCCCAAGCAACCTCGTGGGATAGTCACTGACGTGATAGTAAAAGTCGAGGAGTTTTACTATCTGGTGGACTTTCTTGTACTTGACTATGTCTATTGGACCAAACAACACAAACCACTGTTATATTAGGTCGAATGTTCTAGCAAATTCGGATGCTCAAATTAATTGCAAAATGGTTACACTTGACATTACCTTGGTAACTGTTGGTTGAGGCTTAATGTATTTTAGGGATTGACCAATCCTCTTGTCAACGATGAATGCTACATGGCACACATTATTGATGCGTGTATACCTCTATGTGACATGGTTTTCAATAAGGAAAAAAACTATAGAGGAGTGTTTTATTTTGATTTGTCACAGGTTGAGACGAGTAGGAGCATAGACGAGGAACAGAAAAAGCTAGAAGTGCTAGTGGTGAAGAAAGGAAGACCACTATGGACTCATCAGGTGGAGAGTCTTTCGGACAAGATTGATACCACGTTGAAGCCATCCTTGGTAGAGCCTCCTATGGTGGAGCTGAAGGTGTTGCCGAAGCATCTCAAGTATGCTTATGTCGGAGAAGGCAACACGCTCCCAGTCATCATTACTTCTATTTTGACCGTGAGCAAGAGGAAAAGCTGATGAAGATCTTTGTCACCAATATGGCAGCTATTGGGTGGACCATATCTGATTTGAAGGGAATAATTTCCTCAATTGTGATGCACAAAATCATCACAGATAAACAGGTTACTCCCGCACGTGATGCACAATGACAGTTAAATCTGAACATGCGGGAGGTTGTGAAGAAAGAGGGTGCTGAAGTGGCTAGATGCGGGTATCATTTACCCCATCTCAGATTGCCAGTGAGTCAGTCCAACATAAACTGTCCCGAAGAAGGGACGCATTCAGGTCATGAAAATGACAGGTGAAGAGGTAGCCACCCAACCGGTAACCGGGTGGCGTATTTGCATTGATTATAGGAAGTTTAATTCCACAACTTCCAAAGATCATTTCCCTTGACCTTTCATTGACCAAATAGTAGAAAAGTTAGCAGGTTAAAAGTTTTATTGTTTTCTTGTTCGTTGTTTAGGTTACAATCAAATCGCTGTTCATCCTAAAGATCAATCAAAGACCATGTTTACGTGTTCCTGTGGAACATTTACATTTACATTTAAGAAAATGCCATTAGAATTATGTAATGGACCCGCCACCTTCCAAAGGTGTATGATGAGTATCTTTTCAGATATGGTGGGGGAGTCTTTGGAAATCTTCATGAATGATTTTTCTATTTTTGGGCCGTCTTTTGAAGCTTGTGTCGACCAATTGGAAAAAAGGTTTTAAACATTGTGTTGAGACCAATTTGGTATTGAGTTGGGAAAAGAGTCATTTTATGGTTCAAGAGGGAATGGTGTTGGGACATGTTGTGTCAAGATGTGGGATAGAGGTAGAACATGCTAAAGTACAAGTTATATCTACTCTACCTTATCCTATGAGTGTAAAAGGTGTTCGTTCATTCCTAGGACATGCAAGATTTTATAGGAGGTTTATTAAGGATTTTATTGATATTACAAAACCTTTATGCAATCTTTTATTAAAAGACAAATTGTTTAATTTTGATGAAAAATGCGAACACCCCTTTTATAATTTTAAAGGAGAAGTTAGACGAGGCCCCAATCTTGCAATCACCAAATTGGTCACTGCCTTTTGAAATTATGTGTAATGCAAGTGACTATCTGGTTGGGTTCATGTAGGGTAAAAGGGTAGACAAAATGCCAGTTGCTATTTACTACGCAAGTAAATCTCTCTCGGATGCACAACTTAATTACATAATAACCGAGAAAGAGTTAGTTGCGGTGGTTTATGCGCTGGATAAATTTCGGGATTACATATGGTGTTGTAAAGTGATATATATTCTGACCACAATACTGTCAGGTACCTCATAAAAAAGAAGGATGTTGGATCAATTGAAGCCTATAAAAGAACAGATGACTGGAAAGCCAAAAGGTTCTATAAACCACTGATCAAGAATAACAAAGTTTTGAAGTACTGCTCTCTCCAATGGCAAGACTAACATCTGCTCTTTCTAAACTCTGCTCTTGGTTAAATACTCTTTGCAAAGAACTGTTGAAGTTAAAGCTCTGCTGGAAGCTAAAGTCTGTTAGAGAGAACCTCTGATGAAGATCCAAAGAACTGCTGATGCAAAGGTCTGCTGAAAACCAACAAAGTATAAAGCTCAACAGAGGATATCTCCAACAGTTGTTACCAACAAACTTTACTTTTATTTCAGTGTAACAGTGTTTAGATCTAGCAGTGGTTTAGAGTTTGTTATAACTGTTAAATATCGTTGTCTAGGTGAAGTCAGCATCAGATGCTCAATGGTTTGCTTTGTACTATAAATAGAACAGTTCCTGTACTATTATATTTATGACTATCACTTTCCTTAGAAATTTTGTACGAACAAATCAGAGTGATCGAGCTGAGGGGAGTTTGTATATTTTCATGCATACGTGATTATAATTACAAAAGCATGTTGTTTAAAACATTCTTTTCATTGTTGTGAATCAAAGTTTATATTTCCGCTTTAAACTTTCACAACAATTAAACACTCAGTTCCTAATAAAGGATGCTCGGGCACGGTTGATCCGATATGTGCTTTTGCTACAAGACTTCGACTTAGAGATCCGGGACAAAAAGGGTAGTGAAAATGTGGTGGCTGCCCACTTGTCCCGGTTGATGGTGGAAGACGGTTTTACATCTGTAGAAATGAACGAAACCTTACCAGTTGAGCATATTTTACTTGTGTCAACTTTACCTTGGTTTGCTAATATTGTGAATTATTTGGTTATAGGTGATATACCTACACACTGGAATAGGCGGAGATGTGTGCACTTTTGTAAGACCCTTGTCTAATTAATTGAAATTTTATATAAAATTCAAGTTTAAATATATAGATGCAAGTACACGTCCATACAAAATTAGGAGTCTCATAAAACTTAATAAAATTAAAACATTTCAACAAGTTTCATTGATTAGTCTCGATAATAACTGAACATAATGCGGAAGCTTGAACTTTGATCGTGTTCGGTTCTTCGTTGAGCTTGATCGTCATCCGGAGCTTCAAATCATTACCTATATTTCATAAATTAGTTAATACATTAGTTATAAAGGGTTTATAACGTATGTTGAACCCGAAGGCCAAAACAACAAAACAAATAATTTTTTTATAACGTACATGTTGAACCCGAAGGCCTAAACAACAAAACAAACAATTTTTTTTAAAACCCGCCGTAAGCCACGGTTCACCACCGTTTCTTACGGTCTACTTTCCCTGGTTTGATCAGTTAACACCAATTGTAGCTTACGACACTCAGTCGTAGGCTACGGTTTGACCATGCTGCAGATTTCATTTCTTTTCCATTTTATTCGTAAAAACTTCGTAACTTTATCGAAACTCATCCGTTTCATTTCAAACTTGTTTCTGATTGTCTGTAAAACATTTACTCATATTCTTAACCCAAAATCAAAACCCGGATTTATAACTTTTACAGATTACGCATCTGTTACCCAATTTACGTATATGATTGTTTGACCCATTTCAAGATTTAAGTACTAAGCTTAATTCTCTTTCATTTGTTTCACATTTCCTAATTAAACAATGAGTCTTTTACTTATTTTATACTACAACTTCGTTTGTAAGAGGATATTATAGGAAAAATCCGTATTTTTCGATTCTACCATCCGGCTTGACCATTTACAAAAAATGACCTGTTAGGAGGCGTTAGGCCAAAAGGCTTATCCTTCACTTTTATATTACTAGAATAATCAAACCAATTATAGGATCTATTTTTTTATCTACCCATTATGGGTAGATTGTCCGATTTTGTTATTCGGGGGTGTTTTGGTCTATTTTAAGCCCTTTTTCCAAACCGGCTAACTTTTAAAGTTTAGATGTTAACCCATCTAGAATTGTTGTGTCTTTTTAAACATAAAAGTTTCCAACATTCTAGTGTTTTAAAACTCATTTAACCATATACTTACACCATGACTATGCCTTCGACTCTAATGGTCGTTTTACCCGTCTAATAAACATACCTCACTTGAGGTAATCTAGTGTCCACTATTGACCCAACCAATTCTAATCGGACCAGAGTCGCTTACCAAGATTTTGACTTATTAGACATACCTGGCGCGGTTAAAGCAATGGTTCTTTAATAATACCTTGCGATACTATATTCTAATTCTTGGCAATACTCGCCAAATCTTTATGCTTTCCTGTATGCATGAAACTTGACAAAACAAAGCATTAAATACCGGGTTCAAATGGCCGTCACCATTTGAACCGTTTGCCCTTTTTGACAACCAAATAAATCTTTATAAAGTTTATTGCCAAACTTTTATTTTTACTTGTTCGACCCGTTTGATTCGCGTCGACAAGTACTTTTAACCATATTTTTTATTTTTACTTGTTCGACCCGTTTAATTCGTGTCGACAAGTATTTTTAAGCAAACATTTATTTTTACTTGTTCGACCCGTTTGATTCGCGTCGACAAGTATTTTTAATGAAACTTTTATTTTTACAGTTTCGACCCGTTTGATTCGCGTCGACAAGTACTTTTGACATTGGCGTCAGCAAATGTTTCGCGCCAGCAATTGTTTCGCTCTAATAATTGTTTCGTGTCAGCGAGTGTTTATCACTTAAAAATTTAGTTTTCACTTTTTTGACCCGTTTGGTTTGTTTATATGAAATCCATCACTTTGAACAACCAAACTTTGTACATTATTTGACTTGTTTAGTTTGTTCGTATGAACCCTTCACTTTGAACAAACTAAACTCGTATTTGTCTTGTTTACAACAATTGCAGTAATGTAACTATTATGACTAATTTAAGAAAATGATGAGGCGTATAGCCACATACCTTAGAGCTTCCTGTTAAGTCGTGTATAGCACCCGACCTTATCATCCACCTTATCACTCTAGTCGCTTTTATTTTCCATTTAAAAGTCCCGCACTCCATTAGCTCGTTTGACCCGCTTCGTCCAAGCTTTCACCTAGCTTGATAGGATCAACTTGATACAACATTCACCACACTTGATTAGTTAGTCATCATAACATAATGACTACCTCATCTATGGATTTCTCATGTCTCAATTCATTCAATGCATGTTAAACATGCTAATCACATTATGATACGACTCTTTATGGTTTAAACATGATTTAACATGAGCTAGGACATCAAAACATGCATCATACCAACTAGTCTCCATTTACACAGTAACCAAAATTCTTGGCTCATCTAGGCATTTCATCAAACACCTAGTGTGCATAAGTCATTCTTAGCATAAAGTACAACTTCCTAAAGCATGTTATATACTAATCATGAACAATTCACTAATTTTAGTCTTACTAATGGTAGATTGATGTTCCTAAGCCTCCACAAACATCAATTTTACCCAATACAAGCTAAAACATCACCAACATACTCAATCAAGAATTTCTCCATCATAGGCATTCTAACAAAAACAAGATTTGAGACTTACCTAGTGATGAGATTGTAGAGGAGATTACAATTTCATAATCATCAGTGGTTAGCCCTTAAATTTTATTCCAATAGATCAAGTTGGTGTTAGGGTTCTTGAAACCCTTTTTTTCTTTCCTTTGATGGTCGACCAGAACACACATTAGGTGTGTGTTTTGTTGTTTTAATTTCTTTTTTTATAAATGTTCCATTAATTAGTTTTCCAACTTGCTAGGTTTATTCCTCTAACTTTATTTCGTTGTTAAACTAGAATACAACCTCCTTTCCTTTTCTTGTTACTAAAATTTAATAAATTTTACTTTGGTTAACCTTTAAAAAAAATCAACCGTGTTAGTTTGAATAGGGTTTAGGATGTTACAAATCTACCCCCCTTAAAGAGGTTTCATCCCCGAAACCTTTAATACGTAGTATTTTGCATCAGATCCAAAATTTAGTTTTAGTTCTCCACGAACATTGTTCAAACTTTAACTGTTCTATAATCTTACCAATAACGTAGGGTAGTTCCTGTCGCTCGAGGATTGTCATAGGCCTTGCCTCATGCCTTTTGATATGTAAAGCCTCTTGTATTCATCGTCTTTATCATTTACTAGAGCGATCCATCGTGTAACGATACCGGTACCGACTACCGAAAGATTAACATGGACCATTGATACCCTAGGCAAATCCCACACCGGTCGTGGCCAGGAGAGATCCTCAGTTCATAAGGAATGTCCTGCCCTCTTAAATCACCAACGTGTTTTGGGCTTAATGCTATTAGATGAGAGGAGAACTCCACAGTTAAGCATTCTCAGGTGGGAGTAGTACTAGGATGGGTGACCTCTTGGGAAGTCTCCGCTGAGGGCAACCAAAAACAAAGCCGTGAGTTCCTGGATGGGCAACCCATCGGGGGCAAAACGGACAATATTGGTGATACGAGGGGCCGGATGTTACACACCATCTGGCTACTCGGTCATATGAGTCTGTCAACATGCTTATTCCATGCTAATCCTATAAAGACAAGCGCATTTAAACAAGTTTTATACGTAGTTTTGACCTTGACCGGTCTTGCCAGTTAGACTTATCAGTCACCGGTTACTTTATACCGTATCATTCGGCTATACCCACATTGCCATCCCATGGCTTTACCGACGTTTATGACCCTAGTCATGTAGCTCGTGCTATAATATGATTATATCCCATTTTATTTTCTTGACTGTGATTGCATCAGGTCATGTTTAAGTTTATATCAATTTTCATTTTCGAAATTTTCCTTTTTATAACTTGTGTCAATTACTTGCATCAAAGAACTAACTACTAAGACTAGTGGGTATGGAGGTCGGCTTAGGCCCGGCCAGGCGCGGCGCCGCACCCCCACACCGCCCCCTAGGCCCGACTTCGGCACACCCGGCTGGAATCCGCCGCCCATCCGTGCCACCTTTCACTATTTTCAAAAATCTATCCGTTGAATAGCGGCTACTTTAAAAATAAGTTTTTTTATTTACTTTAAATACACGTAAATCCCCCATTTTTATACCTCATTCTACCAAAATCTACCCACTCTTCTCATTAAATTTTTGAATCCTTCATCTCTTTTAAAAAAAATATGAATCCTTTCAACCCGAACAACCCGAACAACCAACCCCTTCAACCCGAACCCGAACCCGAATCCTAACATTTTTCAAACGCTCGGTTACACTCCGGCTATCGACCCTTCATGGGGGAACCCGCAATTTACGTTTTCGGGATTCCAACAATCACCGAACGCGTTCCATTCCATGTCTCAAGTCCAATAAATGCATCAATTTCAAGCACTCCAACAAATGATGCTACGCAACCCGTTACAATCTCAACCGCCGTTAGAATCCCAACCTTGATCATCGTCGGTTCGACTTGACGTTGAGGACGGAGTAGTCCCCGAATCACCGTCGGCGGAAAATGAGCTATAAGATCAACCGCTTTAGCGAGTTTTTTAACCGCTATTACACAAATCCTCCTAGTGGGACTAATGAAGATAACATATTCGAATATGCTTTGGCTAAATGGGACGAAAAGGAGAAGGCTCCTTTCCAACATCTTCGAGCATGGAAAGTGTTAAAGAAAGAAAACAAATGGAGGCCGGTTCCAAACGAGGTTGCATCTGCCAAACGGACCAAAACTTCCGAGTCCGGAAGTTATAGTACGGGAGGCTCAACCGCTCGTTATCACATAGACATAAATGACGAGCCGGAATTTGATAAGGAGGAGTTTGTTGTTGGGGAGTTGAAACGTCCCCCCTGGAAGGGACAAGTCAAAAAAGCGGCGTCCGGAAAAAAAGGAATCGACTTCTGGGGGCGGTTCAAAAATGGACGAGTTGATATCCGAATTCCATTTGTTCAAAGAGCTCATGGCGGAAAAAAATGGTTATAAGAAAAACTTGTCGGCCGACCATGCTCGAGCGGAGGATTTTAGGATTATGTGGTTAGATCTTGACTTGGTTCCGGAGGATGAACGCGAGGTCTACCGGAGGATGAAAGAGGAAGTTAAGAGAAAATGGACCTCGTAGTTTTTTAGGATTTGTAATTTTATTTTTAGGATTCGTAATTTTATTTTTTAATTTATGTTATTTTTATTAATTTTATGTAATGGATTTAATTTATGTTGTTTTTATTATTTAATATTTGAAGTGGGGTAGGCTCATCCTCCACCCATTTTATTTTGCTAGGAGGGGCATCCTTTGGATGATGGGGATGTGGTGTCCTACGTGGCGTCCCATCCCCATGGGGATGGCCCTCCCCATACCCACTAGTTTAATTGTTTTCTCTTTTCAAATTTCGTTTTATGCGGGGAGTCATAACCAATTCCCACATCTTAACCCAATTGACCCGTAAGCCATTTTACCTCGCCTTATAGGGTTTTCTTTATGCTTTCACCCATTTTTTAGTAAGGCATCTAGGG
Organism: Scalesia atractyloides; assembly: GCA_947069175.1. NCBI lineage: Eukaryota > Viridiplantae > Streptophyta > Magnoliopsida > Asterales > Asteraceae > Scalesia > Scalesia atractyloides. The sequence goes on along the minus strand of CAMTDV010000004.1, from coordinate 65,008,676 downwards.
TCCATCCCCTTTTCTATTTGTGACCCGAAGGTCATTTTTGGTCTCGTAGACCTTTACCACTATTTATAACCCAAAGGTCGTGGTGATCCCGTAGATCATCCCCTAACCCGTGTTATTCTTTAAATATATTTGGTGTCAATGCAACCGTTTTATGTTTGAAAATAATTTATTATCATGTTAGAGATCCATTTACGGTTTAGCAGACCTCTAGATCATTTGTTTCTGTTTTTTTATGTGTGTGTGTGTGTGTGTGTATATATATATATATATATATTTACTCTGACCGTAGTCAAGGATACGCACGTTTTCCTATTTAACTATAACCTTTACCCGGGCTTGTTATTCTTAATTCCTTGATGCTCCCGTTATCTGGTTTTTTTCGTTTATATTTACCCACGTCCCGTTCCCCGGGCTAGTTATTTAAATGTTTTAACGCCCCTGTTACCCGGTTTGCATTTACATTCAATCACGTCCCATCACCAGGCTCATTATTCTTTTGTTTTAACGCTCCCGTCATCCGGTTTACATTTACATCACGTCCCATCACCGAGCTTATTATCCTTTTGTTTTAACGCTCCCGTCACCTGGTTTGCGTTTACATCACGTCCCATCACTGGGTTCATTATCCTTTTGTTTTAACGCTCCCGTTACCCGGTTTGTGTTTTCATATATTTTTATAACAAATTGTTAAACTTCTTTGAACCTGTTTGACTTGTTCGTGTGAATTCCATCACTTATGAACGATCAAACTTTTTTTTATTCACTCATCCCATTAACCTCGTCTTTAATACATCGGACATATATGTGCTCATTATAAGAAGTTCATGGTACCATGGCTTTATTACTTACTTGGCCTGAGTAAGCAATCAACACATGGTACACATGACCTTATTATAACTAACACATTACTTCCCATGTAAGTAAATCCTCGGTTCATGTCCGTATTTCCGATTTTATTTGGTAAACCTTGTTTAATTGTTACTTAACAATTATTAGTTTTACTCTTTTTGTCTCAAAACATATAGAATGTTTCCCTTTTTATAAAACTTTTACGCAATTACATTCGTTAATATGACCGTTACTTTTCCACAATAGGATTTTATTGATAATGTCTACTTGGATGGTCATCCCCATTCTAGTTTCTAAATTTGAATTCTTTTATTGTTTTGTTATTCACGATTGTGCATAGCGCGTATTACCCACCCAATTTATCTTGGAAACATTATTGTGCATGGGTATCCTATCTGGGTTTCCCAAGTTTTATACTCTCATATACAACTGTCATCCATTACACGAATGTTGCATAATACCGTTCACATAATAATAATAATATAATAGATAGTGTGTACCTGGGTGATACTCACCCTGATGAGCTTTCATTATCGTTCAACCTCTATTCGGTATCATCACTTTGTTTAGGTCCTTGATGAGCATGTTCTACTTGTCATACTTCGGACTAATACGTCATCACATCGATAGTTTATTGGACTCTCGCCATCTTCAAATGCGAGCGTCCTTCAATCTAAAATGTTTACAAAGCATTAGTAACATTGAAATTGATAAGAATTCGTATTATCATATGAAACATCCAACAATACTTGTTAACAAAAGTAATTCGTTAACCATACCGGTCTTTTACCAATTCATTTGGGGTTAACGTGCGTTTGCACGATACCCTATACGTTGTTCATAACAACTTCCATTGGTAATAGACCGCAATGAATCACAATAACTTATCGGATTGTGTGATCAATTCTTGAACCGAACACATTTAGTCCTTAACCATAAGCTCTGCTTACCAACTTGTAAGACTCTTATCTAATTAGTTAAAATTTTATAAAAATTTCAAGTTTTAAATATATAAATGCAAGTACACGTCCGTAAAACATTTAGAGTCTCATAAAACTTAATAAAATTAAACACTTCAACAAGTTATCGTTGATTAGTCTCGATAATAACTGAACATAATGCGGAAGCTTGAACTTTGATCGTGTTCGGTTCTTTGTTGAGCTTGATCGTCATCCAGAGCTTCAAATCATTACCTATATTTCATAAATTATGAAATACGTTAGTTATAAAGGGTTTATAACGTACATGTTGAACCCGAAGGCCAAAACAACAAAACAAACAATTTTTTTATAACGTACATGTTGAACCCGAAGGCCCAAACAACGAAACAAACATTTTTTAAAACCCGCCGTAAGCCATGGTTCACCACCGTCGCTTATGGTCTACTCTCCCTGGTTTGATCAGTTAACACCAACCGTAGCTTACGGCACTCAGTCGTAGGCTACAGTTTGCCCATGCTGCAGATTTCATTTTTTTTTCCATTTTATTCGTAAACACTTCGTAACTTTCTCAAAACTCATCAGTTTCGTTTCAAACTTGTTTCTAATTGTCCGTAAAACATTTTGTCATATTCTTAACCCAAAATCCTTAACCCGGATTTATAACTTTTACGGATTACGCATCTGTTAACCAATTTACGCATATGATTGTTTAACCCGTTTCAAGATTTAAGTACTAAGCTTAAATCTCTTTCATTTGTTTCATATTTCCTAATAAACAATGAGATTTTTACTTATTTTATACTACAACTTCGTTTGTAATAGGATATTATAGGAAAAATCCTTATTTTCCGATTCTACCATCCGGCCTGACCATTTACAAAAAAGACCCGTTAGGAGGCGTTAGGCCAAAAGGCTTACACCTCTCACTTTTATATTACCGGAATAATCAAACCAATTATAGGATCTGTATTTTTATCTACCCAATATTGGTAGATTGTCCGATTTTGTTATTCGGGGGCGTTTTGGTCTATTGTAAGCCCTTTTTCCAAACTGGCTAACTATTTATGTTTAGATAACAACTAGCGGGCACGTTTAACTTGTTAACCCGTCTAGAATTATTGTATCTTTTTAAACATAAAACTTTCCAATATTCTAGTGTTTTAAAACTCATTTAACCGTATACTTACACCATGACCATGCCTTCGACTCTAATAGTCGTTTTACCCATCTACTATACATACCTCACTTGGGGTAATTTAGTGTCCACTATTGACCCAACCAACTCTAGTCGGACATCATCGCTTACCAAGAGTTTGACTTATTAGACATACCTGGCGTGGTCAAAACAATGGTTCTTTAATAATACCTTGCGATACTATATTCTAATTCTTGGCAATACTCGCCAAATCTTTATGCTTTCCTGTATGCATGAAACTTGACAAAACAAAGCATTAAATACCGGGTTCAGATGGTCGTCACCATTTGACCCGTTTGCCCTTTTTGACAACCAAATAAATATTTATATAGTTTATTGCCAAACTTTTATTTTTACTTGTTCGACCCGTTTGATTCACGTCGACAAGTACTTTTAACAAGACATTTTATTTTTACTTGTTCGACCCGTTTGATTCGTGTCGACAAGTATTTTTAACCAAACATTTATTTTTACTTGTTCGACCCGTTTGATTGGCGTCGCCAAGTGCTTTGCGTCAGCAAGTGTTTCGCGTCAGCAATTGTTTCGCGCAAGCAATTGTTTCGCGCCAACAATTGTTTCGTGTCAACGAGTGCTTCTCACTTAAAAATTTAGTTTTCACTTTTTTGACCCGTTTGGTTTGTTTATATGAAATGTATCATTTGAACAACCAAACTTTGTACATTATTTGACCTGTTTAGTTTGTTCGTATGAACCCTTCACCTTGAACAAACTAAACTCGTACTTATCTTGTTTACAAAATTGCACTAATCTAACTATTATGACTAATTTAAGAAAATGATGAGGCGTATAGCCACATACCGTAGAGCTTCCTGTTAAGTCATGTATAGCACCCAACCTTATCATCCACCTTATCACTCTAGTCGCCTTTATTTTCCTTTTAAAAGTTCGCACTCCATTAGCTCGTTTGACCCGCTTCGTCCAAGCTTTCACCTAGCTTGATAGGATCAACTTGATACAACATTCACCACACTTGATTAGTTAGTCATCATAACATAATGACTACCTCATCTATGGATTTCTCATGTCTCAATTCATTCAATGCATGTTAAACATGCTAATCACATTATGATACGACTCTTTATGGTTTAAACATGATTTAACATGAATCGGATTTGAGCTAGGACATCAAAACATGCATCATACCAACTAGTCTCCATTTACACAGTAACCAAAATTCTTGGCTCATCTAGGCATTTCATCAAACACCTAGTGTGCATAAGTCATTCTTAGCATAAAGTACAACTAAATCATGTTATATACTAATCATGAACAATTCACTAATTTTAGTTTTACTAATGGTAGATTGATGTTCCTAAGCCGCCACAAACATCAATTTTACCTGATACAAGCTAAAACATCACCAACATACTCAATCAAGAATTTCTCCATCATAGGCATTCTAACAAAAACAAGATTTGAGACTTACCTAGTGCTGAGATAGTAGAGGAGATTACAATTTCATAATCATGCAGTGGTTAGCCCTTAAATTTCCCTCCAATTGATCAAGTTGGTGTTAGGGTTCTTGAAACCCTTTTTTCTTTCCTCTGATGGTCGACCAGAACACACACTTAGGTGTGTGTTTTGTTGTTTTAATTTCTTTTTTATAAATGTTCCATTAATTAGTTTTCCAACTTGCTAGGTTTATTCCTCCAACTTTATTTTGTTGTTAAACTAGAATACAACCTCCTTTCCTTTTCTTGTTACCAAAACTTAATAAATTTTACTTTGGTTAACCTTTAAAAAAAATCAACCGTGTTAGTTTGAATAGGGTTTGGGATGTTACAACTTTGTCTCGCAAGTTAAGTTTTACAGATGGGAGGAACCCGACTTGTTCAATGTTTATCTGCATCAGGTCGTGTGAATATGCATTCCGTATGAGGAGATCCCGAGTGTATTGAAGACGTGCATTCATTTACATGTGGGGGCCATTCCATTGGTCACAAAATAGGACAAATAATGGGCTTTATTGGCTATTTATCTTTAGAGATGCTTTTGAGTTTGCAAAAAAATGTTTAGAATGTCAAAACCTAGGGAGTATTGCAAAAAGGGATAGATGCCCATGCAACCGATCCTCATAGTATACGTGTTTGATGTTTGGGGGATCAATTTCATAAGCCCATTCCCAAATTCCCATGGTAACTTGTACATTTTGGTGGCCTTTGATTATGTATCCAAATGGGTTGAAGCGATTGCCACTAATATGAATGACCATACCGGTGTGTGCAACTTTGTCCAAACCAATATTATTACAAGGTTTGGGATTCTTCGGGTCATCATTAGTGATGGAGGATCCCGCTTTAAAAATTTTAAGTTTGGAAAATTATTGAAACGGTATGGTGTTAACCGTAGAATATCTACCCCCTACCATCCACAAACAAGCGGTCAAATGGAGGTGTTAAACAGGCAAATCAAATAAAATTTTCAATTGACACGTGAGGTCGGACCTCTAAGATTGGTCAATTAAGTTGAACGATGCTCATAAAACTCCTATTGGCACTACATTGTTCGGTTTACCGTAAAAAAGTGTCATTTGCCAGTGAGAAAATTTTGATTATTTTTCGTTATTTTGGCTCGTACTAACCTTTGATTGTGTGCAAGTAACGGAAAGCATGTATGAAGATTTCAGGTATGTGTTTTGGATCAGTGTGTATTTAGGACATAACACATCTATTCACCGGGGGGGGGGGGTAGGATTCTTTAAACGAATGTATTTTCTATAAATTTATAAAAAACAAAAATATTTTTTTAGGAATTTTTCTATACTAGGCTCCTTTTGTAAAAGTTGCATAAAATCATCCATAATTTCTAAAAAAAAACTTTCGATTTGCGTCGACGACGTACAAACACGCCGGCGTCGACGGGTTATGCTTCGAAGGAAACTCCCGTAGACAGCAGTCTACTGTGTTAGCCAAAGTAGTTGCGTCGACGAGGCATGGCTTCTGCGTCGCCGACGCAGCGTCTGGTTCAGCATGAGTCTAGCTCGTTTCAGCTCTTTCCAACTCGTTCTAAACTCTTTTAAACCCGACGCAAATATAAATTTTCCAAACATGAGACCCAAAGTTACCTCTAACCTGATCCACACATCATAAAACATAACATCATGATCCACATTCTTCACTTCACATCATTTTCTTAAACTTCTCCCTCCAAAACCCTAGAACTTCACACATTCATAACTTTCTAAAAACTAACCAAATCAAGTGATTTTTTAGTCTAGAGAGCAACAAAACCCCCAACTGATTTTTTGCCAAATCTCACTTGTTTAAGAGTAATCAAAGCTGCAAGTTTCGGGTTTTTAGGGCGTTTTTCATGTTTTCTTGAATTACATTATTTGTTGAATTTCTAAGCTTCTTATCACTTAAAGGTATGATCTTTACTTATTTAAGCATTGTTATTACATTGTTTGTAGGTTTCTTCCTAAAAATATGAACTTTTTTGGTTTTAAGTTAGGTTGAATATGAACAGACCCTTGATTCAAAAATTTGAATTGAGTTAAAAAACTTGATTTGTAGAGATTGAATATTAAACAAGTGTGGGGATTCATTTTTACACACTTTTTTTTGACGATTAGGCATGGAAGGAATGTTGAACTCTTATTGAAATTTTTATGAACATGATAAAATTGATGTTTTGGTAAAAGACCTTAGTGCTTGAAAGAGTTTAAATTTTTTTCTAAGTTCCACATAACATGTAAACAATTAGTATTCACTTCTATGCCTAAGTTATAAGTTGATGTAAATGCTAATTGGGTTTGGTTGTTTTAATTGTGGTATTGGAGTCATGTCAACCCGTAAGAGGAGCAAATCATCGGGGGAGGGTTTGTCATCATTTAGCAGGAGAGTTCGATGGAATCATGAGAGCTCGGTTACAGAAGATGATGACCGGTTGTACCTCCAAGATTGGAAGTGGGAAGAGTTTGGAATTGATGATATTGGTGAAAGGTGGGACAATGAGAAAACGAAAAGGCTATCTCAATTCAGAAACAGAGCGCTTTAGATACGCCTTTGGAAATGGAAGATGGCAAAGGTACAAAACGAGATTCCAAGCGTATGTGTTAAGGAAAGGGTCATAAATGTGGAAGATTACTGAGGATAGGCATTGCACAAAAGATTGATAGACTTGGTTGGATTCGGGTCCTAGATTGGTGCTCCGAGAATAGGTAAGAAATATATTTAACTACGGTTATTGATTGGTTGGCTTCATTGAAGTTTGAAAATAGGAGTAGCCATCCAAGCACTTGGAAATTGATCGGTGACACCAGTCGTGGGACAATTGTGATGTCCTTTGACACAATCAACCAAATTGCATACTTTGATTCATTAGGTACCAATGTATACTATTACCACAACGCGGATCTATTTTGGTCGAAGAATGTGTTAGGGGAGGATCTAGTGAATTTATTGGGGATGACCCTTGTATATCAAGCAGGCGATAATTATGAGCGAAAACATCCCTTGCTTGAAGGGAAGATTCTCCAAAACATTTCATTGGAGAACGTATTGGTTCGATTCAGGGACCGTGGAAAGCCCCGAACATGGGATTGCCAGGTGCTCTATTCACTGCTTTGTGGGAGACGAAAACTTTCTTGGTGACATATTATCATGATGAACATTTGGGAGACCCGAGAATCGTTCCAGAGGAAAATGATCCCATAGGCACAGCTGATTAGTGAAATGATTGTACAACATAACCGTCTTCCCTCAGAATCACTTTGGGTCAACAAGCCTTTGGAAGATTTTGACGTTGCCAAGCTAAGGGGGTCAAAAATTAACGTTAAATAAGTGGGTCACAAATATGTTGTGACCAACAATGAGACGGTGCACACATTCACGGTTAGAGTCCAAAGACCCTACCGAAGATGGAGGATGAAGAGAAAGAGCCCTTGGATCAGCAGAGGCCCACAGACACGCAGAACACGCCCACACCAGGAAGTGTCGAATGAGGTAGCCTAGTTCAAGATAAACTGGCAACGACCGAGTTGGTCATTCTATAATTTGGGTCATAGGGATGTCTATGATAATGTGTCTGGTGCTTCAGGAAGCCTGTGAAAGAGAAGAAGCGAGGTTGGAAAGTGTGAGAGAATGGGGGTGCAACAAGAGGCACACTGCGGCCCAGCAAGTGTATTTGAATGGATAAGAAACACATCAATTAGATAAGAAGCCTGTCGGGTAGCATGGGAGAATGAGCAGGATAGGCTCCGATTGGAAAGGGATGCCTTGGAGGATAGGCGGTGGATGGTAACCGGTATCGCACAACAAATGGCTATCAACGATGCCCACATCCTCCATGATCAGGAGCGACATCAACGAGACCTTGATGCGGGTCATGACTATCAAGAGTATATCCCGTGGACGGACTACTCGACCATTCGGGCTCAACCCTAATATGTTTACATGTCTCTTCATTGGCCTCAAGGTGTTGCCTCTAGCTTTGTGCCCATTCCTATTCCACAACAACCCGACGGAGGAATCCCGTTGGATAGCTTTAATGAAATGATGTCGGCTCTCACAGGCCATCCATGCCAGCTATACCCACCATGAGATTTAAATGAACGATATCAAATATAGGTGGTGAGGTATGTGATTTGTTGTTGTTGTACATTTTAATTTTACTTTTATTTATTTTATTTTTATCTTTTTCTTTTTGTGTTTTTTTTTTCTTTTTGTACTTTAAATTCTTTGACAAATGAACACTGTGGGTGTGTTCCTTATACAACCCTCACGAGACCTTCCTCGTCCTCCCAAGCTATCAGGATGTTTAAAGGGCTTTCGTACATACGCTAAATGTCGACGTGATTCCTACGAAAGTGAGTTAGGTTTGTTGTTGTTGTTGTAAATTTCTTGCCACAAAATCAAAGTTAAATAATGAATGGTAAAATTTTCATAAAAATGGTAAAAATGAAGTAACTAACGGGTTTTTATTATTGTGAGAAGCTTGCTTCTAAACGTTTTTTTAAGATTTGTAGGCACTTTATGTTCGCTTTGGACAATCATTGAAGAATGAGGATCACATTAAGAATTAGCAAACTAGGTGCATACATTTATTGTGTTTGACTTTGATTATTTAGTTAGTCTAATAAGTGGATTATAATTGTATAGTTTTGATCGGGGTGAATTCTTTGGGGAAAGGTCGTGTCACATCCCTTCGTTTTGAAAAGCCCCCATCCAAAATACTAAACATCGAGGACAATATTGCCTCAAGTGTGGATATGGGGAGAGAAAGTTTAAAAATTTCAACCCTTCATTTAAACACTACACATTGAGGGCAATGTTGAGTTCAAGTGTGGGGATGGGGGAAATTTCAAAAGTTTTCAATATGTACTTTTAAAAGCGTTCTTAAAGCACGATTAGAAAAGTCAACAAGGGATTGCACAAACCATTTGGTCTTTTGTCATAGTCAATTTTTGAGAATTAGCATGATGGGTATTCAACGAGAGTTTTTATAAGAAAATTATGGGTCGTTATTTGGGAATAGTCCACCTAAGAAGTTAGTTATGTTGTACACATCACATATCATACCCTTTCCATGTGAGATTTTGAGCCATTTATACATGTTACATATTTATGTTTCTTTGTTGAGTGTGTTGGGATTGAACCCTACAAAAGAACAGATGATAACATGCCAAAACATGTCTAATCTATAAAATCCAGAATAAACAGTGTTTTGAATTACAACTTCCCTTAATGGCAGGATATCTAACATCTGATAGTTCTAACATCTGCTCTTGGCTAAGCTCTGGTGGTTATAAAGTCTGTTGAAGAACCAAAGCTCTGTTGAAGTCAAAGGTCTGCTGGAAGTCAAAGGTCTGATCACCCTTTGAAGAACATTGGATAAAGCTTCATCAATGGTTAGGCTCATCAGTAGGTAGCAACAATATTGATTTTCCATCAGTGTTTTGCATAGTTATCAGAGGATAACATTAGAAGTTGTTGGAGTTTGTTAGGTTAGTTAGATGTCATTATCTTGGTGATGTTAGCAAAGATGCCACAGAGGTTAGGATTGTACTATAAATAGACAGTGCATGTACTGTTCTATTTAGCTCACACACATACACTCATATTGTACATTCTAATCTGTGTGATGCTCGGGCTGAGGGGGAGTTATGATTCATGTTTGTAATTAATTGTAATCTTTCGAATCTTTTGAGTAATGAAAACATTGTTTGAAGAAAGCTAATCTTCCATTTGATTGTGTTACAAAGTTTTAAATCGTATTCCGCTGTAAATCTTTTCTATTTATCTTATTTTATGTTCAATTTGTTTAAAACAACACAATCAGGTCAAACTCAGATCCTAACAATTGGTATCAGAGCTTGGTCAGTCAAATTCGATCTAACAATCGATTTGACGTAATAGATCAGCTCTATTTCTGTGATACTATGTTGATCGTATTTGTTGGAAAACGGAGTAAGAGCCAAACATTTTTTATACGTTTTCGAGTATTTGTGTTAAAATTTGTGATGATTCTATGATTGATGGTTGCTAAGAATTCATCTAATGTCCTTAAAAGACAAGGTGAACCTAAATCTTAGGAACAAGATCTATATGATGAACAAAAGTTATGAGAATTTTTTTTAAAAAAAGGTTATGGGTTAGGTTTAGATAACCAGATCAAAAGTGATGTGAATTTTAGCATAAGCAGTTCTGCAAAAATGTCTAAGGTTCACAAAACATTGCTGTAAATGATCTGGATTGATCATTCGTTCTTGAAAACCTTCCAGTGTATGCTATTTGCTCATGAAAAGGATAAAGAGAAATAGAAGAAAAATCACAAAAACTCTGAAAGTGTGTTTATCTCAAAACTTTTAAAAAGAAAAGGGTATAAACATAAAACACTTAAGGGTTCACATCTCTGATCTACAACTGCTACCAAACAGATCGAGTGCAACGACTGCTTACAGGTAGATCCAGGTAAATGACGTATCTCAAGTTAGCAATTGTTTCAAAAGAACTTAGAACATCAATCAGATGGAATTAATTTTTTTATCAACGAAGTTTTTACTAAATTTTTAAAACATGATGAGCTTTTACTTGTTTTAGATAGTTAAAGCTCAATTTCCTACTAAGGAGCAAAACCTTTCTATTTTTAGAAAAGAAGGGAGTTACTTCTTGTTGATAATAAATCAAAAGAAATCTGTTGATAGTCAAGGTTATCTCATAATTTGCTTGTGTAAGATTAACTTTGCAGATATTCACATTTCTTAGCACAAGAGCTGCATATGTTCAAAATAATTGTCAAAACTCATCCTCTGATGGTTTTCAATAGTTGATTTTCAAAACACTGATAACATCAGACATCATTTATGAGGGATTGCTATGAAAAAGGTTTGGTTTCTTTACAACATATCCATACCAAGGATCAACTGGCAGATGTGTTGACAAAAGTACTTGATGCTCACACTTTTGACAAATTGATTTCTAAGCTTGGAATGCTAAACATGGATTAAAAACAAAACTTCTTTGTGATCCATGTGTAAATAGCAATAAAATGTTTTTAGAAAATCAAAATTCATCCTTAAAAATAGTTTAAAATTTATTTTTTCAATAAATCCTCAAAGTCTGTTCAAAGCACTGATAGCATAAAAACACTGTTCGTTTAGAAAAATCTACCCACTGTCAAAAAGTGAATCCTTTGATAGTTGTAACCACTATTCTTATCCACTGATCACATTTACCAACAGTGGTTAGCCAAACAACTGTATTCCATTTAGAGAACAAAGGTTACACGTGGGCAGATGTTATTCAATAGTCGTTGCATCAGATGCCATGTCATCATCACTTTTTCAAAACCCTATAAAAACCCTGTTCTATCAAAGAACAGAGGGTTCATCAAAGTGTGTCGATTTCAAAAATCTCAAAACAGTTTTTCACTCAAAATCATGGCTCCCAAAACAAAATCCAAGGCAAAATCAAAAGATAAATCTAAACCCGAATCATCGACATTCACATTGATCATCAAAACTCCTCATAACTACACTGCTATCTTAGAAGAAATCGAGTCAAATATGAAATATCACACGATGATTCGGTTACTAAAGGAATCAAAATTCAAGGAGATGTTGACGGCAAAAACCCCCTTTAAGGTTCACTTTGAAAATTTTGGGCAAATGTTGAGGTTCACTTAACATAGAGAGTACCTTATGCAATAATTTCAAGAGTGGGCAAAAACTTGGTGCAGGTTACTCTACAATCGATCTCATTGGTGTTTAAATTGAATGACATGTCATATCCTGTGACATTTCCTCTGGGTGAGTTCCAAGGAGAGTTTACTAGAAGAGGGTATGCTGGTGAATTCAAAGGTATGACTATATACAAACCAAATTTCCCTGCTGAGATGAGATTTTTCCTTCATACCATTTTGACATGTCTCTCAACAAAAACTACTGGTTTTAATGAAATACCATTGAACATGCAATATTTGGGATATGCTATTTTGACTGATTCAGATTTTTATTTTTCCCAAGTCTTGTTCAATGATATTGTTAATAACTACTATAACATTGCAAAAGAAAAGGATTTTTTGATACATCCCAGGTTTTTAAGCATATATCTTCAAAATCAATTACCTGGAGATGATTCTAAACTTGGCCTAGTTAGCAAGGCAGGAGCTATGGGTCATGAAACTTTTACACGCATTTCTAATCAAGATAAAGTTTCTAAAACCCAAGTAGAGGTGGTAGAGGAAGATTTACCAGAACAACCTGCCCAAACTCAACCACCTGCTACTGAGCCCACTACTCTTGGTGACCACAGCAGCACAACCACTGCTGTGCCACCCCCACCAAAAACTACCAAAAAGACCAAAAAGAAATCCACCAAGCCCACCAAACCCAATAAAAAGGGTCTTCTAGAAGATGAGATCCCATAAGTTAACCCGGTGACAGCACAAAAGTCACAAGAAACCACTATTGCTACTTCCTCACAACAGTTGGAAAGATCTCCACCCAAGACTACAACTCCTTATGATTCCTCACAAAAGGAACATGCTGTAAGCACAGGGACACCACAACTTGAAACATTACCCTCACTTGAGAGTATGTTGAACTGTCCTTCTGCTAGGGCAATTTCTCTTTCCACCTCATTTCCCACATCTCAAATTAAATCAACCCTGAAGTACCTGTTTGAGGTCATTGCAAGTCAGACACAAAAAGGCCTTTCTCACCAACACATCACTGAGAATATATCCTCTACAATGGCTGTGTCTGATAAAATTTCATTGACTAAGCCACAAACAGTTGAGGAGGTTACACCACTTGAATTTCATGAAATTCTTGCTGGTAGTTCAAGTGGAGCAGCTACTACAAATGTTGAATCTACTGATTTACATCTGGACAGTGGTTACATAAGTAAGTCCCCTTGAAAGAAATTTCTACTGAGGCTACCAAGGTATCCATGTTGGTGTTAAAACCACTGTTGGAATTACTAAGGAAATTTCTGATGTAGAAAGAAATCCCCAGTACCAAGAAAAATGGGCATCTGTGTTTGAAACAAGGGTTTAAACCTCTGTTCATGATAACATAGATATAACTACCACTTCTTGTAGGAGTTCAGATGTTCCTATTAAGTTAGGTGATGATCTAAAATATAAAGATTTGACGAAGAGAGTCACTAAAATAGAGACATATGTGGCAGATATCAAAAATATGCTGCAACAGATGTTAGAAGCTTCAAAGTCTCAAAGCACTGCTCAATCCTCTGCTATTCAAACCGCTGATATAACCAAACAAGTATACACTCTGTTTGAACAACGACGCAAACTTGATGATCACCAATATGAAACACGTGTGAAAATGCTCAAAGAGTTGGTAGATGAAAAATATAGAGGAACTCAGGCTGACCTCAAGGGCATCAAAGAATTCCTTACAAAGAAGTCTGGTACTTCCTCGACATCTATCTTAGAAAAAGATGATGCCAAAAAGGGGGAGAAAACTGAGTCTGTGGAAAATGTGTCAAAGCAAAAGCCAGAACCTGAAAAAGAATCCTTGGTAACTTCTGCTGAAACGTCTGCCAAAGAAAAGAAAAAGGGAGTTGATGAAACCCTAGAAATTCAAGTAGATGATGAAGATACAAGAAATGGGACTTCTAAAAAGGATCTTGGCACTTCAAAAAGAAAGAAATCACCACCACAAGCACCTAAAAGACAAACCACTGCTGGTCTCAAAACCACCGCTTGTACTATATCCACTGCCGCACCTAAACCAACAACCCCATCTCATAAATCATTTGCTAAAAGGCAGAAAAAAATGCCACCATCTTCATCATTAACTCTCACTACAACAGAGGTTGTGTTTACAAAAGGTACAACAGATGCTAACACAACAGTGGTTGAGACAACAGTCCTTTCATCAACTGTTAACCAAACCACTGATATCACATCCACAACAACTCATTCACCAAGCTCATTCTATACAAGAAAAAGGAAAATTAAAGTGACTGATGATACACCCACATCTACACCACTCTTTCTAACCAATACAGAACCTTTCATTCCTCAATCATCACCAACATCAAACCCACTTACACAATCACCTACTGGCCAAAATGCAACAAGACAAATACATCTGGCAGTAAATTATCCTTTGGAAGTGCCTGTAGTTAAAGATGAAATGTTACAATTCTTCACAGAGGATAATCCATCCAAAAGAACATTCCCATCTCTTTTTGGCTACAGAGCTCCAAGGAACATTGAGGAGTATCTGAGATTAAAAGTCAAACAAGCCAATAACATTGCAAAAGAATAGAGTAAAGGGAAAGGTGAAGTTTACTTGTCAAGTCGAAAGCAGCATGCACTTAGTAAAGTTAAGAAATTGGAAGACTTTGTGAAAGACTTGAACAAGAAGGGGTCAACTCAATCACCTGATGCTGATGTTCAAAAGAAACTAAGAAGAGATTTCATAGAAATTATCATGAGAGGCAAACCATATCAAGCTGAAGAACATCAATTTGAAGAATGGCATCTCAAAGCTCTTTAACAAGAAGCAAACAGGTGTGAGAAAATGAAAAATGATCCTCAGATAAGGAAGATTGCACCAGACTGGAACAAGTTCAAGCAAACTAAATCACATGCAGATCTTGCCTTAGATGAATACATCCAAGCCTTCAATCAAAGAAAAGAGCATCAAATGGATAAAATACATGAAAAGAATGAAGATGAAAACATGAAAGAATCTAAAATGGATGCTACTTCATCAGATCATCAGGATCCACCTACTATTACTACCACATCCTTATCAAGCAGACCAATTTCATCAAACTCATCACAAATAAAACTTCTCCCAAGGAACCCATTGAACTCAAAAATACTAAAGTGGATGTCTGATAAACAGACCCATGCATTGGCTCTGCTCAAGTCCAATGGGAAAGTTGATTATATAACAAGGAAAGATGCACTAGGCTTGGGTGTAGCTGACCTCCAGGATCTTTTGGAGCTTCAACTGTGCAGGGATGAATATGATGAAAATTCCATAAATTTTGAACTACAGTTCAAGAGACAAATCAGGGAAAAACTAATGAGAGAATAAAGATCATGAATAAATAAGAGTTTTGGTATCATTCGTTCTAGGGGGAGATTGTTGGGATTGAACCCTACAAAAGAACAGATGATAAAATGCCAAAATAGGTCTAATCTATATGATCCGGAATAAACAGTGTTTTGAATTACAACTTCCCTCAATGGCAGGATATCTAACATCTGATAGTTCTAACATCTGCTCTTGGCTAAGCTCTGATGGTTATAAAGTCTGTTGAAGAACCAAAGCTCTGTTGAAGTCAAAGGTCTGCTGGAAGTCAAAGGTCTGATCACCCTTTGAAGAACATTGGATAAAGCTTCATCAGTGGTTAAGCTCATCAGTAGGTAGAAACAATATTGATTTTCCATCAGTGTTTTGCAAAGTTATCAGAGGATAACATTAGCAGTGGTTGGAGTTTGTTAGGTTAGTTAGATGTCATTGTCTTGGCGATGTCAGCAAAGATGCCATAGAGGTTAGGATTATACTATAAATAGACAGTGCATGTACTGTTCTATTTAGCTCACACACATACACTCATATTGTACATTCTAATCTGTGTGATGCTCGGGCTGAGGGGGAGTTAGTGATTCATGCTTGTAATTACTTGTAATCTTTCGAATCTTTTGAGTAGTGAAAACATTGTGTGAAGAAAGCTAATCTTCCATTTGATTGTGTTACAAAGTTTTAAATCGTATTCCGCTGCAAATCTTATCTGTTTATCTTATTTTATGTTCAATTTGTTTAAAACAACACAATCAGGTCAAACTCAGATCCTAACAGAGTGTGCCATTATTACATGTAATGTAGAACTTACAACTTTTGATACGTTTAAGACCATAGGCCGATTACGAGCACAAGAATGACTAAGGCGTTAGGTTAAGCCTTTTTTATTTTTACACCATTTTATATCAACCTTACCCGAAATTAATCCCGCAGTCGCCAATGTTGAGCCGAAACCTTTCATTTGACAAACCCACTAGCCCTTGACCCATTGAACCTTATATTTTTAACCTGAGTGATGAACATTCAATTTTAGGTTTGTTTTGCTTTGTAAGTATAGATTTATGTATTAGTATTTGTTTCATATTAAAAAAATCTGAAAACTACAATAAAAATAGTTAAAATCGTTGTGAAAAAGTACAAAAAGATATAGTAGTTGTTCATTGAATAAAAGGCGAAATTGTGCCTTGTAGTTTGATTCTTTTAGTTAGTTGGATGTAATAAAAATCGAATTTCATCGCCTTAGCCACTTTTAAATATCCTATTCCATACCCTTAACGCAACCCATTATAACCGTTTAAGACCTTTTGACTTGTATTTCGTTTTTGTGTAAATTGATGGAGAATGATTGAGTTACAACCTTATGCAGATACATGTTCTAATCGGTTGAGTGTTCCTTATCAAATACTAGTGCATCATTGCTAGTTAGAAATTAAATCGAGTGGAGAGAACATTGAGGAGGAATGTGTATGCACTAGCTTTAACGGTGGGTCGGTTTGGTTAAGCATCTTATGTGTTTAAAATTTGCAATATCTGTTTAATCATTGAAATACCTTTGATTGTGAAAATTGTGAGCCGGGTATGACATTATTGTTTTCCTCAATTCCACTGTTACATAAACAGTCAATAATCAAATAAATTATCACAAATTTACCAATTCAATAAACGTTGAAACATCGTATAGTATTTATAAAAATCAATACACAATTCATCAAACCCAAATAAGGATTAATATTTAACTACAAGTTCTAGCTAATAATCTATACTATATAATAAAAGAAACCATTATGCGGACACTTGCATTCTCTCCTTCAATCTCATAACTTTAATTTATAATTATTAATAATTAATGTATCTTGTATTACTAATATTATTAATTAATAATATATTAGTTTAAAATCTAATATCTAAAATATTGTTAATATATATAATAGGATATAAATGCTTTAAATCGTATCATATTTCATATATATATATATATATATATATATATATATATATATATATTTGTGGATTAATTTTTGGTTATCCTATAGAACTTTCTTTTCTACCTAGATATACTTACAGCCATATTATTAATTAATAATATATTAGTTTAAAATCTAATATCTAAAATATTGTTAATACATATAATAGGATACAGTGGGGAAGCTTGAGATTTTTGACCGTGGGGTAAAACGTATATACCTAAAAAAATTATAAAATCGGGTGGTCGAAAACGTATATACCTAAAGGGTGGTCGAAATCGGGTGGTTCCCCCCCCCCCCCCCCCCCCCCGGGCCTCCTTCTATCCTGCGCCCCTATAGGATATAAATGCTTTAAATCGTAATATATTTGTGGATTAAGTTTTGGTTATCCTAGAAACTTTGTTTTTCTACCTAGATACACTTGTGGCCACTATACTTATTATATAATAAAAGAAACCATTAAATGGCATTTGTCATCATATTAGGTATGTAATTTTATTTTAATTTTAGATAATCTCCTACTAAATTATAGATAATTGTTATTTTATCTCATCCTTAATTATAGATAATTATGATTTAGTTTAATCTCTTATAAATAACTCTCCTACTAAATTATAGATAATTGTTTAGTTTAAATATGATAATCTATTCCTTAATTATACATAATTATTATTTAGTTTAATATCTTATTAGACAACTCTCATACTAAATTATAGATAATTGTTATTTGGTTTAATATAAAATTGATTCTTTTCATTATTAAAATAATTATATCGATTTTATTACATAATTTATAACTCAAACTGTATATAACTTGCAAATAATAATTTGATATATAAAATTAGATTTATTCAAACCGTGTAATACACGGGGTTTTTAAAAATATAACTTTGTATTAATATACTATTTATTTTTCATTATTAAAAAATTATATTGATTTTATTATGTAATATATAAATCAAATGGTATATAACTTTCAAATAATAATTTGATATATAAGATTAGATTTATTGATAACGTGTAATACACGGGGGGGGGGGGGGGGGGGGGGGGTTTAAAGATATAACATTTTTTATTATTTGGAATACAAAATTACATTTTTTTCAACATGTGTAATACACGTGGTTTTTTAAGATATAACTATTTTATTATTTGGTAATATAAAATTACATTTATTCAATTTATACAATACACAAGGTTTTTAAAGATATAATTTTTTTATTATTTAATGTATAAAATTATATTTATTTAACTCATATAATAAATGAGGTTTTTAAAGATATATAGTTTTATTATTTAGTATATCAAATTATATTTATTTAAACCGTGTAATACATAAGATTATAAGCTAGTAATAGTATAAAGTAATTAATAATGGGCTATCCTTTTTATACCAACAAGGCAACAAATTGTGCGACTTTAAGTGAATGAACTTAATATTGAGCAATGATTTATAACTGAAAAAGAAGTTATACCCAGGTGATTGAGCACTGTTAATGAGTAGGGGCGTTAAACGAGATTAAGGATCAATAAAAAATAGTAATTTTTAAATGGGTGAAATTTGTAATGTTTTAAACCAGTTTTTAGAAAGAGGGTATGAAAAGTAAAAAAAAAGTTGTATTTAGCCTACCCTTATATAATATTTGTTTAGCAATAACTACATATTTAATTCAATAATAAAAACTTCATTATAAATTAATAATTAAAGTTCTTTTGATAAGCTTTGATTTTATTAATATTTTTAGCAACAAGTGATCGTCATGGTCTGTGGCTGTTCCGTCCTCCTAGGGGTTCGAATTTAGTAGCCATATTTGGTAAAGTCAAATGTTGTCTATTCACGTTATTATCTATTTTAAAGAACAATCTGGGTGGTATTTACATAATTAGTACACCTTTTGCCTTTAAGTTTAATCCTTCAAATGTCTCTTTACTACGTATTTGGTCCCTGCGTGTTATTATTACTGATGTCTATACACTTGGCGTTTTAAACCATAATACCATCGGAGGAATATTTCACACATATTTTTCTCTCTTGCTGCGAGTTTCTTCCCCGGCTATTACCACCAATTTCTGTTGTATCGGATCTGTGATTGAAACCGCCGTAGTGAACCACCTAGCCCCGTTGGCTGCCCGGAAGTATGCCATCGCGGGTGAGTGGAAACCCTTCTCTCCACCCCCCCCCCCCTCCTCTCTCTCTCTCTAGATTTATTCTCTATCTCTCGAATGAATGTCTGTGTGAATGAGTACCAGTTAAGTGGTAAAAAGTTTGGGTTTCATTTAGAGAGGAAGGTTAGGGTTTTTATGGAGAGAGTTCATAGATAATCGGTGAACCTTTGTTGTGATGGCTGCAGCTCTGGTGCGATGATGAAGGTGATGTAGCGGCTACAATGGTAGTGTGGTTGGTGGTGGTGGGGAGAAAGAAAAAGTAGAGAGGTGAATATAACGGAGCGAACAGATCTATTAAGTTAATATAGTACCATTACTCATTTTAACAATTGGTTTAAGAATCACCAGATATAATATAATATTGTTACTCATTTTTTTTAACAAGATTCACCACTTTTGTATATTGCTCAAATTTTATCAACGTCTAATGATTCTGGGCATTCATGGACACGTGTTACTTCATCATTTTAGTTTTAAGATGTGTAAGTTACTTCTTCCTTATAGTTTTAAAATAAGCAAATAAATAAATTTATAATTATTATGAATTAGTTTCGTTTGATTGTCACCGGAAGGTTAAAATATAATAATATAAAATAGGTTGGATCAAACTATGTTACCTATGTTGTTGGGTCAGGACTAGATTGAGCTCACCAATATTTAAAGAACCTTAAAATAAACCTCTTCTCTTTTTGTATTCTATGGCCTCTATAAGTAAGTTTCCCTACAATAAACCTCTACCCAACTCTCTCAAACGTTTCCGTAGCAGGAAGAGATCGACATGATACTTTAACTATAAAAACGTTCCCCCCAAATCCCAATGTCTTTGAACACGGGTATACCATCACATAAAAGGCAAGCGATAAACCATCTCTTTGATAATTATAAGGACTCCGAACATTGACATTATGAGTTCAAATTTGCTTACGTTTTGCATAGAATTCTCCATTTGAATTTGACTAAGTATCCGCACCGCAACAGGGCGGCAAAATTACTAGTTTCTTTTGAAACGGCAAATATGAAGAGAACAGCACACAGCAGCGTACATACGGGAAAAGAAAAGCTAGAACACTAAAAAATACATCAGCTTTAAAACTCCCAATCTATAGTTAAACATCTTCTCCTATTTTTTATCCAAAGAAAAGAGAAAGCGTAATTGACCATACATATTTTACTTTATTATGCATAACCTATAAATATAAGAGTTAAATGACATTTTAGTTCTTCTGTTTTAAGCTATTTTGGCAGTGTAGTTCAAAGGTTTTATTTTTTCGCTTGTGGGTCTAAAAAGGTTTCACCGTTGCCATTTTAGTTTACTGGGTTAACTTCATCTATTATTTTTGTTAACGAGAAGGGCAATTCGGTCATTTTACTCTAAATAAAAGGAGAATATATTGTACAAACTTCATCCACAAGCGAAAAATAAAACCTTTGAACTAAATTGTTAAAATGGTCCAAACCACGACTAAAATGACATTTAACTCTAAATATATATTTAAATTTACCCAAGATCGTAAGCACCATTCAATCGTAGTGTCATATTGACTTGCCTTTTTTATTTGTTATCTGACCCATTGGCATGTCTCTTGGATATAATTACAATGCCATCCACAAGCTCTTACCGAGTTATAGCTTGTAACCAGAAACTGGGAGCGGGTATAAGTTCCTTTCTATTATGGATTAAAATATTAAATGCCTCTTATTGATATTTTGGTTTTAAGTTTTTCATAATCAGTTCTTTAAAATTATAACAAGTTCTTAAATTTGGATATTGAAAAAGATGATTTGATTAGTTCAGTGAAGCATTAACCATTGATTGTCCTTTTTTTAAGAAGCCGTGGAAACAGTGGATCATATATATTCCGAGTGTGCGTTCTCTGCTTTAGTCTAGTCAGCTATCTCTTCTTGGTGTCGCATCTCTTCTTTTTTTGCCTTCAGTTTTGAAGATATCCTCAAGATGCATGTTTCTCTGAAGACGTCAAAGAAAGATCAAAAGGTTGTTCAATTTATTCTCCTTCTTTCTTGTTGGGTCATTTGGAAAGCGTGGAACAAGTTTATCTTTGATCTTGTGAAGCCGAAAGTGGACACTATTTTGGAGGAGGTCAAAGCGTTGGGATTCCTTTGTCTTAAATACCCGGTGAACTTGGTGAGTTTGGATGTAAAGTCTTGGGGTCGTTGACTTTTTGTGATGTTTCTTTGTTATTTTGTAGCTTGTTTTTGTTGTTCCTCCAACGTCTTGCTTGTAGGATCGTTCTTATGAAATTCCGTCTTTCAGAAAATAAAAACATTAACCATCGATTAATTTCCAATTATGTATTGGATTATATAATGTATTTGAAAACTTTTTAAGATGATACACGTTATTTATAAACTATTATGACAAAACAAAAATTCAGAACAAGTAGTATATTGTTCATAAAAAACAGAAGTTGGTTTTAATATTGATTTGTTAAGCTAACTAAATTATTTATACATATATAAAAAGGCAAATTATCGGTTAGGTTTTTTCGATTAGTTACTTTTATAAACCCGTTTTTTTTTTTTGAACGGCAAATTGTTGGGCCAAAGTATCAAATGGGGATTGTTAACAGGCCTAAAGTTAAAACCCCAACATAAAATGAGAGAAGCCGTGCAATCTAGAAAATTGAGAAGAAATTCTCCTCCTCAATTTTACTTCAAGTGGGTTTTAAGGAAGAAACACCATCGAGCTTTAACGGTTTGGGTTTCTCGGCGGCAAAAAGAAGATTATTCACGCGATTTATTTGCTAATAATGTGGTGTTTTTGGAAATTGAGAAATGGTAAACTGTTTGGGAGCAGGATTATATCTACCTACAAACTGATTGAGGAAGTAAAAGAGAGCATTTGATTATGTGAAACATAGATGGGAAAAATCTAGTGTAGAATGGAAAGAAAGGAGAAGCTTTAGAATAGAGTAGTAGTCTTTTGTAATTTTCTTTCTGTTGTATTTTATTTACTATATGTCTATCTTAGTCCATCCGTAGTCGGGCTTGATGTAGCGCCCCCACCACAAAACGCCCTATGGCACATTCGTAAACCATCCCTAGTCCGGCGAAAATTATAACGGGAGGAAACTTCGTTATTCAAAAAATTTGACCGTTGAATGGTCATATAATATATATATATACACACACATACTTCTTCTCAATTTAAACTAACATACCATATACAAAATCCTTCCGATATCCTACAATCTCAAAAAAAAAAAAACTCTTTTGCAATGTCTTTTCTTTCATCGGAAGATTCGTTCATCGATCTCAACCAAAGATTTTTTTCCTACGAAGAAACCGCGGAGGAGGAGGATGAAGCGGTAACGAGTGCGTGTGCCCTCACGATTCAAGCCATGCAACATGTTAACCGTTCTCCTCCACGCCCGATATTGAGGAGAGAATATGTTGTGCGTGACTGTGAAGCGGCACATGAACGTTTAATGAAAGCCTACACTGGTCACGATCACGATGTTTTTAAGCGCCGATTTCGGATGAGCAAAATGTTATTTTTGGGCATTAACAATGATTTGGAAGGTAAGTATGACTACTTTAAGCAAAAGGTTTCAGCTCAATTCAAAAGGTAGACATCCGCGTTACGTGTACTTGTCTACGGAAACACGTGCGACATCAATGACGAGTATTTGAAGATGGCGTAGAAAACCACATACAATACCTTGGAATATTTCTGCTACGGTATCTTTTACTTACTCATATATATATATATTTAATTTTATTTTATAGTACAATAAAGTTAAAACATTTTTATATTATAAGGTGTATGCCAATTACATGGAAAACGTTACTTGAGAAACCCGACTTGGAACGACCTTCAACAAATATACGAAGTGCAGTTAGAAAAACATGGAATGCCTGGCATAATGGGTAGTTTAGACTATCGGCATTCGTGTTGGTATAATTATCCAACAGCATGGCAAGGTCAACACACACACTGTGACCAGAAAGGACCAACATTGGTTTTTACAAGCGGCTGTGTCATGTGACCTTTGAGTTTGGTCGGCCTTCTTTGGTATCGTCGGGTGTATGAACGACATAAATACTTTCGAGTTTTAACCATTGCTAGACGGTTACATTTCGGGTACGATACCCAAAGCCGGGTTCCATGCAAATGGGAATGATTACACGCATGGATACTATTTGGTTGATAATATATACTCAGAGTATTCAAATATTGTGAGAACGTTTTCTGAAACTCTTGATATAAAACAACATCATTTTAAGAAACTGCAAGAGTTTTAACGAAAGGACATCGAGTGGTGTTTTGGGATCCTTCAACAACGATGACATTTTATTAGAAATCCTTGTCGTACGTGGGATAAAGAAAAAAATAGAAAAGTGATATATGCTTGTATCTATAATGCATAATATGAATTTAGAAGACGAGGGGAAATCTGTATGCCAAAACTATTTTTCGGAAGATGTTGAAGAACGCAAGCAACAATGGAGGAGAGAATCTTAAACGTTCAACTATTGTGTTGTAGGGAATTACATAACGCGTTAAAGACGGATTTGGTCGAGCATGCTTGGGTGATTCGCCACATTCCACAAGATGGCGAAGACAAAGAAAAATCCGAAGACGAAAAAGAAGAGGATTTTGAAATTGGAGGCTTTGAAGACGAAGGTTTGGATGGCGGAGATCACGAAGAAGAAGGCGACAACGGCGATGAAGACGAGTAGTATTAAATATATTTTATTGTAATGTCTTCTAAATATTGTATTTTTTTAATTTAGTGAAATGTTATTAGTTTTTAAATTTAGAGACTAAATGAAAAATAAAAATAATTATAATTGGGTGATGATGTTATCACTACATACTCTTGTGATATAATCCCCTCCCCTCTTGCACTTTTCGACCAATTGTCACATAACCCCCACTAAAGGTGGTTATATGGTGTGACGACTACACATATCCTTAGCATCTTGCGATGATAGTTGTTTTTTTGTTTAATGAGATACTTCTGTTGCCATTCAAAAAAATAGCTTAAAATTTTCATATAAGTTTATTAAAACATGATTAACTTTGATTTTGTTTATAAAGCCTAAGCAAGAATTTAAACTTATAAATTCTTAGTGGATTTTAACCTAAATTTGAACCTTGTGTATAATTGTTATGTTAATGTGAAATTCAATGCGTCATACAGAGGGCAACAATAGAATAAATAGGAAAGGAATTAACAGATAAATACATCAAAAGACATATGTTTACAACAAATAATATATATATAATAAATGCCAGGATTTAACCACCACCCTCAAGCAGAACGGTAGTGGACAAATGCGCAACATGAAATGAAAGACTTCAAATTGTGGGCTAGGAAGAATTTTGGTAAATATGTTCCCAACCTGAAGCTTGCTTGGTGTCACAACCTAAAGAGGTACTGGTGTTTATTAAAATTCTTGCAACAGAATTTTCATCAGGACCGGGTATTAGGAAAAATTTTCAGAGTTTTCAAAACACCGTAATTTCATTTCATAAACTGTGGGATGAAACGCATATTTACATTTGGATTTTCAAAGTGATAAACCCTTGATTACAAAACACGTTTTACTCAGGTTTACATAGCCACTTAATTAAGCTTGAGTGCCTCATAGCACTTTTCCTTTTCTGCACAGTAAATCACCTGAAACGCGTTTTACATATATTTGGTTAGCGAAAAATAATAATGAGTTCATTCAATTTTGTACTAAAACTTATTGTTATAATTACAGCATTAAGGGTTTTTACATTTGTTTATGCCTTTCAATCACCCAAATCAGTATTTTTCACTCGGTGGCAGTTCCTGTGATTATGGTCATATCACTATTGGCCCTCAATTGTCTAATCGCGAAGCTTATCAAGTAGTGTATACAAAACCCCACATACTGGCAGTAATTACGAATACAAAAACTTAATCACTATAAATACAACTTGAAAACATTTAGTGTTTTGAAAACATTTGAGAAAAAGAGAATAACTCACATTGCAGATTTAAGGTTTACAGTAATAGCCTTCTGGTCTAAGTCTTGGATTCCTAATTAAACACACAATGCAACACATATTAGTTTATTAACCCATTTTCAACTTTAACGATAATCACGAGATCAAAACCTCAACGTGATAATATCCATTGAATTGTTTATAGATCGATCGGACAAGGGTACCGTACTAGTGATCGGGGTTAGTACGCTGACTACGGAGCATTGTTTAGGGGTTTAGGGGCTTCGGGTATTATAACAGGGTTTCGGAGAGAGAAAAAGTATTGATTTTAAGATCGATTTGGTGCACTGAAACTCGTCGCACGACTGCCCGTATATATTCAAACTGGGTTTCTCCCGCGCGTCGTGGGAGAATCATGGGTCTCCCATGCGTGGCGCGACATTAGCCTATTAGGGCTAGGTCAGACTCGTCAACCACATAGGCTTTCCAAGGAGAAACTTTTAACAGTACTTTGTCTCCAACTTGAAACTCTAATGGCTTGCGTCTATTATCTGCATAACTCTTTTGGTGATCTCATGTTGTCCTTAATCTTCCGTTGACTTGAATTATCTTGTCAGTTGTTTTCTGATAATTGTTTTTCTACTATTTCTGCCAACATACAGATGTTCGTCATTTTCATCCATAAAGTGCTTTATATGGAGCAACATTAATGCTTGTATGATAACTATTGTTATAGGAGAATTCCATTAATGGCAAATGATAATCCAAACTTCCTCCAAAATCTATTACACATGCCCTTAGCATGTCTTTCAATGTTTGGATTGTTCTTTCACTCTGTCCATCTGTTTGAGGATGATATGTTGAACTTAATTTAGTCGTGTTCCCATAGCCTTTTGGAATCTTGCATTAAAAGTGAAGAGCTTATCTCTACCAGACACAATGGATAATGTTATTCCATGTAATGAAACTATTTTGTCTACATATAGCTTAGCTAATCTTTCCATACTAAAGGTTTCCTTTATAGGTAGAAAATGAGCTGACTTCGTTAATCGATCTACAATCACCCAGATTGTGTCGTTACCTTTCCTTGTTTTGGGCAATTTGGTAACAAAATCCATGGTTATCAGTTCCCATTTCAATACTGACATTTCTAATTGTTGAAGTAAACTTGAAAGCTTCTGATGTTCTGCTTTAACTTGCGAAAAGTTAAGCACTTAGAGACATAACTAGCTATATCCTTTTTCATTTCTATCCACCAAAAATTCTTCCTCAAATCTTGATACGTCTTGTCACTACCAGGATGCATCGTATATTTAGACTTATGTGCTTCTTCTAAAATTTTGTGTCATAGGTTTTCTTAGATAGGTACGAAGTTCTTTTCTTATGGAATTTCCAAATTCCATATGTTCCTTTTTCTAATTCCTTCATCATTCCTTTTAATTCTTCAACATCATCCTTGATTGTTGTTTCCTGGATACTCTTCAATTGTTCTGTTAAATCTACTTACAGATTTAATCTAAGAGCACGTACTCGTCTCGGCCTCTCATGATACTTACGACTTAAAGCATCAGCTACTACATTAGCTTTACTTTCGTGATATTAGATATCACAATCGTAGTCACTTAAAATTTTCATCCATCGTCTTTGCCTCATGTTCAACTCTTTTTGCCCAAAAATATGTCTTACGCTTTTATGATCTGTAAAAATGGTGAACTTACTTCAATACAAATAATGTCTCCAAATTTTGAAGGAAAAAATTAAGCTCCAAGTTCTAAATCATGAGTTGTATAGTTTTCTTCTTGCTTCTTCAGTTGCCTAGATGCGTAAGCAATTACCTTCTCATGTTGCATCAAAATACATCCTAATCCTAATTTAGAAGCATCATAAAAGACTACAAAATCTTTAGTTCCATCTGGTAATGAAAGTATTGGTGCCTTCGTTAACCTTTGCTTCAAAATCGTTAAAAGCTTCTTCTTGCTTGGGTCCCCATTCAAACTGAACCGATTTTCACGTTAACTTGGTTAACGGAATGGCTATCCGTGAAAATCTTGAATAAAATGTCGATAGTATCCTACTAGTCCTTGGAAACTTCTGACTTCTGTAGGTGACTTATGGACTTTCCATTTAGTAATTGCCTTGAGCTTTGTGGGATCCACATGAATTCCTTTATGATTAATCAAATGTCCTAAAAATTGTACTTCTTGCAAACAGAATTCAGACTTAGAGAATTTAGCATAAAGCTTCTCTTTTCTCAACAGTGTTAAAAGCAAATGAAGATGTTTGATGTGATCTTCTTCACTCTTGGTATAAATAAGTATATCGTCTATAAAAACGATTACATATTTATCCAGGTATGGTTTACATATCCTATTCATCATGTCCATAAATGCTGTTGGAGCATTTGTTATACCAAATGGCATAACTGTAAACTCGTAATGACCATACCTTGTTCTGAACGCAGTTTTAGGAATGTACTCTTCCTGTACCTTCAATTGATGGTATCCTGAGCGTAAATCAATTTTGGAAAAATATCAAGCTCCTTGGAGTTGATCAAATAGATCATCAATTCTTGGTAACGGATACCGATCTTGATTGTGACCTTATTCAATTCCCTATAATCGATACACAAACGCATCGAACCATCTTTCTTCTTAACAAACAACACAGGTGCTCCCTAAGGGGATGAACTTGGTTGCATGAAACCTTTTTCTAGCAATCCATCTAATTGCTTCTTTAATTCCAGCATCTTCGTCGGTGCTAATCGATAAGGTGCTTTAGCATATGGTGCAGTTCTAGGTATCGGATGAATTTTAAACTCTACTTCTCGATCAGGCGGTAGTCCAAGTAAATCTTCTGGGAAATCATCAGGGTACTTCGATACTACTGGAATTTCCTTCAGTTCATTGCTTTTAGTGTTAATAATCACAGAGATCATATACACTATGCGTTGCTTCTGTACATAACTTGTAGCTTTCATCACATAGATGAATTTTGGGGACTTAGTTGGCTTGTCTCTTCAAATCATGATTATTTCTCCTGTTGGCGTACGAATCTCAACAACATTTTGATCACATAAGATTCGAGTATGATTGGCCACTAACCAACCCATTCCTAATACTACATCGAATCCAGCTTGATTCATTGGTAGCAGGTTTGCCGGGAACTTATGTCCTAATAATTTTATCTTAGCTCCTTGAAATACTTTGCGTATGTTGGTGGAGTTTCCTTCTTTCGTTTCTACCGTAAGAGCTTGACTAAGCCCAGTTAACGGTTGATTAAGTGCTTGACAGAATGCAGTATTTATAAAACTTTGATTTGCACCAGAGTCAAATAATACTTTAGCATAGATGTCATAGGCAAGAAATGTACTAGCGATCACGTCCAGAATCATCATTGCCTCCTACATAGTAAGTACGAATCGTGTGTTCTTCTTAGCTTCATCTGCTATTTTGGCCTTGTTGTTAGGTTCTTTTGTCAGCTTCGGGGGGCGAATGTGACCCGTTTCTCCACAAGTGAAACAAATATTAGTTTTTCTTTTACAGTAAGGCAGTGAAGATGATTGACCAACTCCTCTTCTCCTGTAAATATTACCCGAGCAGAATTCTTGGGTAATGTCTGAGCTAATTCTTTCTTCTTATTTTCCTCTCTTGTGCGGATAAATCCGTCAGTCAAAGTGTTCACCAGCTCAATGGTTTCCTCAATAGTTTGAGGTCTAGCTAGTTTGACTATATCACAGATTTCTCTAATTAGTCCCGAAATATAACGAGAAATTAATACAGGTTCTGTAGAAGCCAGGGTCGGTACCATTCTTGCATATTTGAAGAATTTGGTCGTATACTCACGACAATTCACATCAGCCATTTTATGATTTAGGAACTTATTCGCCATTTGTTCCTTCTCACGAGGAGGACATAAATTTCTTTATGTCATTTCCTTAATTTCCTTCCAATTCGTGGCATAAGCCATGTCACTTCCTTTTGCCTGAAGAATCGTGTTCCACCATTCTAATGCCTCTTCTCTAAAGAGATTAGAAGCATACATTACCTTATCTTCTTCAGCACATTACTAATCTTAAGAACAGCTTCAGTCTTTTCCAACCATCGAAGGGCAGCCATGGCTCCTTCATTGCCTGCGAATTCAGTTGGCTTACAGGCTAGAAAATCTTTATAAGTACATATAGAAGTTATCGCCTTCATTCTTTTAGGAAGTCGAGCTTTAATAAAAATGTCATTATCTCCATGACGCTTTGACTAAAATCATTGCTATGGTTACGTTTGCTATTCACAGATTTATTATTTTATATAGGCACTTTCTAACAACTTCGATAATTAGGGGTACTGCGTCAGCTATTCCCTGAGCTACTATATTCTCTATGGCACTATTATCCAAAGTATTTTCATGATGATTTTGAATCGATTGATTAACTTCATTCGACATATGAATTGCAAACATATGTCAAATATGAATATCACATAATAAATAACAAAGTAATCAAAATATTGTAAACACAATTGGTCATGGCATTTTGTCAAAAGTCGATCATTGCGACTTTACTCTTTTATATATATTATACTTCATATATCATACATATACTACCACATATGTATATTAGGTACATAAATATATGTTTTAGTTTTAGCTTCCTTTTTTCTATACAAAACACATAAATTACATTATACATACATACACACACACACACACACATATATATATATATTAGGATTAATTCTAGCTTCAGAAGTGATGTTCCCTCTCGTCGTACTTCCAGATGAGATTTTCTCCCATATTGCATAACTGGTTGCTGGTGTCCATCAACTCCTCTCCATAGTGACGAAGTTCTGCCACGTTCTCCGGGTTCATTGGGGATAAGCTGGGGGTGCAAGTTGGTAATTCGGGTAATTCTTCCACTGGGTTTTGAAGTGGTTGTTGGGGCCTGTTTGGTTCGAAGTTCAAAGGTTTTGGGTTACTAGGTATTTATGGAATGTTAAGGTCGATTTCATTGGTTACTTGCCTGAACATTTCATAATTTGCGAGGCGTTGGTCTAATTCTTCCCATGTCAGTGGCCTGGTGCTGGGTTTGAACTTTCTCCTTTAATTGGGTTCCTGGCTGGTTCTCAAGTTCGTTTCGTTGTTGTTGCGGTTGGGGTTTTCTTCTCTTTTTATTCCTTTTCATTTGCCAATCTAATATTCCCTTTTTCAGAGGTGCTCTATTTATCGGCTGAGCCTGAAATATTATTAGTTCCTCTTTATCGACTTCGTATCAGGTTTGTGTACCAGGTTGATCTTCATCCATATCTGAATTATTAATAGATATGTGATCGAAAGCTTCGGCCAAATCTCTAACGCTCATACTGTTAGCTAAAAACAATAAAAACAACGAACTCCAAAAAAAGTATGTTTAATATTTGGTTAGCATCCCAATCACAGAGGTTATTCAATTATTTCCGGGCTACTAATTTTAATTATTTCAAAATACTTAATTAGCTTAAACCAGTGGCTCTAATACCACCTTCTGTCACAACCCCCAACCCTACCCTGGGCGGGAGCCGTGTTCAGATACAAGTGGTATCGGTGTTTATTAAAATTATCGCAACAGAATTTTCACCAGGACGGGTGCCAGGAAAATTTTCAATTTCCAAAACACCCCGTAGTTTTCATTTTATAAACCGTGGGATGAAAATGAAACCCATATTTACATAATGGATTTTCAAAGTGATAAACCCTTGATTACAAAACACGTTTTATTCAGGTTTACATAGCCACTTATTTAAGCTTGAGTGTCTGATAGCACTTTTCCTTCTCTTCACAGTAAATCACCTGAAACGCGTTTTAAAAATATTTGGTCAGCGAAAAATATTGGTGAGTTCATTCAATTTTGTACTAAAACATATTGTTATAATTACAGTGTTAAGGGTTTTTACATTTGTTGCTATCTTTCAATTACTCAAATCAGTATTTACTCGGTGGAAGTTCCTATGACTATGGTCATATCATTATTGGCCCTCAATTGTCCACTTGCGAAGCTTATCAAGTAGTGTATATAAAACCCCACATACTGGCAGTAATTTAAGAATATGAAAACTTAATCACTGTAAATACAACTGGAAAACATTTAGGGTTTTGAAAGCATTTGAGAAAAAGAGAATAACTTACATTGCAGATTTAAGGTTTACAGTAATAGCCTTCTGGTCTATGTCTTGGGTTCCTAATTAAACACACAATGCAACACGTATTAGTGTATTAACCCAGTTCAAATTAACGATAATCGCGAGATCAAAAGCTCAACGTGATGACAAAGTATAGCCTTATTCAGGCAGTACTTAAACACCCGTTGAATTGTTTACAGATCGATCGGACAGGGGTATCGTATAGTGATCGGGGTTAGTACGCTGACTATGGAGCAAAGTTTAGGGGTTTCGGGTATTTGAACAAGGTTTTGAGAGAGAAAGAATATTTATTTTAAGATCGATTTGGTGCACTGAAACTCGTCCCACGGATGCCCTTATATAGTTAAACTGGATTTCTCCCGCGCGCAGCGGGAGAATAAGGGTTCTCCCCGCGTGGCATGGCTGCAGCCTATTAGGGCTAGGTCAGCCTCCTCAACAATATAGGCTTGCCACGTGTCGCGAAACGGTGCCACGTGTCATGAAACGGTGCCACGTGGTCTGGTACTCTCCCGCGCGTCTTAGGATAATCCAGGATTCTCCTGCATAGCGCCTAGGAGGTCCATTTTTTCGTGTGGGTCTCACCGTATGTGTCCGGGGTTTCGCTTATGGTAATTTGCAAGTTGTTACACCCAGCATGTACTTGGTGTGAAGCTTTCCGGATGACAAGTTCCCAAACGAAATGTTATTAAGATCTATATGTTTAGCTCTTTTGTGAGAGGCCGGATTCTATGAGAGAAAAGGAGCACTCTGATTATCGCGGAGTGGAGCTGATTGTTCAAGAGGTAAGGCATATAGTTCACGAAGTAAGTGGGTAATCCAAATAATTTCAACAGTCGTGTTGGCCATAGCACGATACTCAGACTCACAGTTGGAGCAAGCAACAATAAGTTGTTTCCTCCCAAATAGATAGATTAACCGTAAGTGGAGCGATGTGTTTCTAGACAGTAAGACCAATCAGCATCTGAATATCCCAGGATACAAATGTGGGTTGCATGGAAAAAAGGAGAGGCTAAAGATAAGCGTGCCTTTAACATATCGATGAATCTTTTTAACAAGCTGGAAGTGAATAGTAGTTAGGTACTACAAGGCACCTACAAAGGACCTATAGTGAGTTGAATCCTTATATGGCTCACAAACCTCATAGGTAGCCAAAAGTGTGTGAACATGCTTTGAGTCAAGCAAGCCAACTCGGTCAAGGACGTCGTCGACATACTTTCACTGACTAAGGAACAAGCCCTCAGCAGTGGTGATGACTTCAAGACCAAAAAAATAGTTAAGGGCACCAAGATATTTTATAGGAAACTCAGTGTTTAACCAAGTAATAAATGAAGTGACAACTTTGTCTTAATTTGCATTGAGAATTAGAGCATCAACATAAACTAGAAGATACATGACACATGAGTCCCTTTTGAAAATGAATAGAGATGTGCCAGCGCGAATGTGACTGAATGAGAACTCATTTTGTAGAAGAAAGGAGCTAAGTCGTTAAAACTAAGCTCGAGGTGCCTGTTTGAAACCATAGATAGCTTTGTTGAGGCAACAAACATGATTTGTATATTATGGTTCAATAAACCGTCGTGGTTGTTTCATAAAGACTTCTTCACTTAATTTTCCATAGAGAAAAGCATTATTAACATCCAGTTGGTAAAGCTTCTAATTGGTGATGACAACTAAAGAGGGAACCATTTGTATTGTGGAGGCTTTCACCACAAGACTATATGTGTGAGTATAGTCATGACCGGATATTTGGCTAAACCCCTGGGCCACAAGACAACTTTAAAGCGATTAATGGACATATCTGAAAGGTACTTGGTCCGAAACAACCATTTGAAGCCGACCACAATATGATTAGTGGGTCTAGGTACTAATGACCATGTGTTATTGGATTTAAGAGCATATGGTTCTTTGAGCATAACCTCCATCCATTCGGATTTCTTGGAAGCGGATTTGTATCCACGAGGTTCCGTGGAGCAAAATAAGACAGAGTAAATATCATGTTGTGTAGTATGAACAAAATTAGCTCGATATTTAGGTTTAAAGATCCCATCTTTTGCTTGAGTGATTATAGGATGAATTGAATGAGATTGGTAAGTAGGGGACAGTGGCCTAGTGGGCTGAGAGGTTCTAAAGCTTGGGTGATTTCTAGGATAGGTCGGTTGTTGGGCTCATGTAACACTCTTACCCATTTATACCAAATATCTTACATATTCGGACGATTAGGTCCCAATTTTTTTTTAACAGATAACTTATAAGTTTGGGTTAGTTAATAACCCAGACTATACAACATAATGGATTGTTACACTTGATTTACATTTTTCAATATTAAAGTTTTAAACTTGACATCTTTGCGGTATATGATCATACTTCAACCTTCTCATTAGCGTCTTCCAAGAGATAGTGGTTGAATACTGTTCGGTCCTTCTCATGCTTGGTCGTCCGTCTGTTCACACCTTTGCGAAAGCCTATCATAAACACCAAAAACAATTAGTGTTTAATTTAAATGGTCAAACACGTTTGAAAATAACAAAGAAAACAATTTTGCCAAAATAGGTACCCCCGCCGTCGCGAAGGGATAATCCACATCCAATTCGGTCCAAACTCAATTTCAATTCTTTATAGGATATTCCTCTACAATCCAATTCACATCCAATTCGGTCCCTTTTACTTTTAATTCTTTAGAGGATTATTCCTCTACAATCCATTCACATATAATTTAATCCATTTTACTTTAAATTCTTTAGAGGATTATTCCTAGACACTTTTAAACTATAACCTACTACCCGGGCCCATATTCCTTGAGTTTTTTTTTCGCTCCTACTATTCAGTTTAGGTTTATTACTTGTTTAGCTCGTTATGAGACTTTAAGTCTTTTAGTTCAAGTCTTTCATATCTAGTTACCAGAACGATCATTCAAACATAGGACGGAGGTAGTTTACCCAAACCCATTACCCAGGATGTTTTAGCCATTTTAAGCTTTTTTCCAAGCCGTAGAGATTTTTAAGGTTTAGAATGAACACTAGAGGCACTTTTAACTCTAGGACGGAGGTAGTTTACCCAAACCCATTACCCAGGATGTTTTTAGCCATTTTAAGCTTTTTTCCAAACCGGAGAGATTTTTAAGGTTTAGAATGAACACTAGAGGCACTTTTAACTCTTTATCCCATTAAACTTAATTATGTCTTCAAGAACATAAAGGTTTCTAATGTCCTCTTACCTCAAACTCATTTTAGCCATGTCTTATATCATAGGCGTATTTTGACCTTAATGACCATTTTACCCAATACTAGACATACTCACATTAGGTAGTCTATTATCCACCTTTGACTCAACCATCACTAGTCGAACTATAAGCCCTAATTGTGAGTATAACCCAATATATATACCTGGCAGGGTCAAAGCAGTGACCCATTTTCGATACTGTGAATTTTTTTTGCTAATCATGGGAATGCATGCCCATGCAATAAGCTTCCATGTAAGTATGACACTTAACAAGATAAGTCATTAGGTACCGAGTTCAAATGGTGATATCATCATTGTTTGACCCATATGACCCGTTTATTCTTTTAACCATTCTTGGTTACCTTTTTAGCATCTAAACTGTTCCATATATTGTTTATCACCATAATGTGTTTCAACACAAATTTAACCTATTTGACCCATTATGGCTTACACCAGAGGGTCTCCTATTCATAATTCTTTGTTTATTCACCAACACGTGATATACTTGTCATTTTACTTATCTGACCCGTTATGGCTTACGCTATAGGGTCTCCTTATCAAAATTTTTGGTTTAATCACCAACGTGTGATTTACTTGTCTTTTTTTCTTATTTGACTCATTATGGCTTACGCCATAGGGTCTCCTTTTCATAATTTTTGGTTTAATCACCAACATTTGATTTACTTGTCTTTTTGCTTATTTGACCCATTATGGCGTACGCCGTAGGGTCTTATTTCTAATTACTATAATTTATCAACAACTTTTAGTTTGTCATAATTTCACTTATTTTGACTCGTTCCATGGTTTCACCATGAGGTCTCATTTTGACAATTTCTTATTTATCAACAAAATATTTTCAATCTCATAACTTGTGATTCTATCTAGGAGGTGTAAGCTTTAGTTATTCAGGGCGCGTTCAAGCTTTCTTGCGTCTTTGATCCGTTTGACCAATTCCTTTCCAAGCTACCACCTAGCTTGTCAAGAGTCAAACTATCACCTCATATCCACAAGACGGTTAGGTTACTCATCCAACATCTTGACCCTCGCACCTTATGGATTATATAACACATTTATCATTCAATTTTATTATAGGTCTATTTGACTTGCCAATAAACATATATATATATATACACACATTAACAATTCATCCTCTTTATTCCAGTTAATGCAACTACTTACATTATACTATATGCAAATACCTTAAACTTTTAGCCAGAGCCTATTAAGTGTGAGTTATTCATCAAAATTCATATTTATATCTAGACCAACCGCGGCCTAATTATCCGCCATTAGTTAAATTGTTATAGAAACCACAATTTTAGTGTTGCACTTTTGTACAACAGTTGTTCATGACACATTTTGACATCTTTAACATTTAAATCAGCTTTTCATGCACAAAGATGGATTGTCGAGTGCTCAAATACCTTTCCAAGCATATGTGGTATTCCCTCCAACGATTTTTTCTGTGTTTTTATACGATTTTTCAAAATCTGGACAACATGCAAGATGGTCCCAAATATCATGATGAGAAAACTACATAGCTATAGAAATTGTAATTTTCGTCCTGTTTAACATCCGAATCAGTTCTTCCTTTCTAAAAGTAAACTGAAGTCATCTCGAGCACCTTTCCAACCGTATAAGCCTCAACCTTATCGGGTCATCGAGTGATTGACTACGAATTTTTAAAACAGGGCTGTAACATATTTTTACTTCTTATAGAAACTCACGTAGGCATTTTATCTAACACTTAGTGGGCACTACTTTTAACCTCATTCAATATGTCTAAATTCTAGCAAATTACCATGTATTCACTAGGATTTATACTTCAAGTTATTCAATTACATTTAATCATCCAATTTCCTATCTTACAACTAGTATCTACAAACAATCATACTAGAATTTAGGGTTTTCATCTCTTGGTTAAAACCCACTTCATCTTCTATGAAGGTTTTTAACCTAGAACAAGCACACATATAATTTCTACATGTGTTTATGTTAAGTCTGAGTTTACAAGGTTTGTAAATAACTAATAGTTAAGCTTAAAGATAAGTAATCACAAATGAAAAATCATCATCAACAATTGTTTTTCATTAATCAAAATGATTCAAATGTTTTACAGAGTGTTGACTTTATAGACTCCCCATCAGACTGATCACTATAACAAACATTGTTCGTACAAAAGAAAAGGTGATGTGTAGTGATGAATAGATCTCTAACAGGTGAGATCTATTTACACTAAGTACGAAAGCTCTGTTTGTAATTGGCTAACATCACCCAAATAGTGACATCTTACATTCCTAACAAAAAAGATTCCACAGATGTTGCAAACATCTGTGCAAATCTAACATCTGATCTAACTATGCTAAATACTAATACAAAACAAGTACTGTTACATTGGAAAAATCTGTTTAGACTATCCTCTGTTGCTCTAATCCAAACATCTGTTTGTCCCGACAGATGTTTGTTCTTCTTCATCAGACCTTTGCTTCAATAGACTTTAGGCTTCAAAAAACCTTGTTTCTTCTAGAACAATGGTTCCAACGCTTTGATCAGATGTTTGCTTGTCTTCAATAGATGCTCTAAATTAGGTGTTCAAGATTTACTATATTTGGGGAGAATCTGATTCAAGTTTCTGTTTATTTCTTGATCACTTGATCATGATTGGGCTTCTGAAAATCATATGTTCTTTTGTAAGTCCAACAATCTTCCCCTAGAACAGATGGTGCCAAAACAGATTTTTTATCAAATTTTTTGCCTCTTTAACTTATCTCTGATTTGGGCTTTAAATTGCTTCTCAAATCTTTCAGAGAGTAAGTCATCAAATCCCTTTCAAGTGGAAGATCCATTAGGTTTTGCAGATGTTCAATTTTTAGGCTCATCACACTATTCATGAAGTCTTTTTCACCTCTACATTTGCCCTAATTATTGTCAATTCATGGTTGGCTCTATCTGATGGCCATTTTAGAATTTTAAAGGTTGATGGATTTACTAGGATTGATTTTATTGGAAGATGTGAGGGAATATGCTTTCCCAGGCTTTTCCCTAACAATTCTTCTAGTTTGGCACCAAGATTTCCAAACATGAGTTCATTTCTAATCCCTCCCTTCCTGATCTCATCTTCATATCTTTAAATCTTATGCAGACATCTCCTTTTGTCTTTTGAGGTGCTTCTAACCATTGAAGAGACATGTTTTGCAGGTGGAAGTTTAGATGGTTTAACCAATGAGCTGTTATGCAAGCCTTCATAATTGGACCTTTTGGGTACTGAGAGATCGATAGCTCTTAATGCTTCTAATTCCTTGTAGCTCTATTTGATTGTTGGCTCATCCTACCTTCCATGGATTGCATTGATCCAAATTTTGTTGCAACCATCTCCTCCTTCATTCTTCTTAATTCAACTACTTTTGGACCAACAGGTTTTCTTCCTGTAGTCTAGTTGGGAGGAGTGCGCTTTATATCTGGATTGAGTTTTAGCATCTCAAACCTTGTGATTTCTGATGGGAGGGCTTCTGTAGTCCAAATAGAGAATTGAGCTCTTGTGGCTATGTTTCATTATATAATCCTCATAATCTTTCCTTAGTTCCTTTTTGAGGTCAGGGTTGTTTATAGGTCCTTGGGAAGCCTTTTGACTCACATCTTTTGCAAAGTCTTCAAGTCTATTCACTTATGTGAATTATGTAGACATGATTTGATGAGCCTCTTTATCACTTTTTCCCTTGCTTTTATAAGCAGCTATTCTTTCAGCCTATTTAATCTTTAGTTCTATGTACTCTTGTACATTTTTAAGCTTTGAATATCTTTTGCGTGATGGAAAGGTAAGTTGGATAATGTCATTTTTAGAGTAGTGGGTGGTTTGTGGGTAGTGATGTAATGATGAGTGTTGTAGTTGTGGTAGTGGATGGTTGAGATGTGATGGATTGCAGTGGTGGTTGTGTTTTGACGGGAGATGCATCAGGAGTTTCTTCATCATCATCTTGGACAATGAATTTTGTTCTCCTGGATCTAGTTGAAGAGTTGGTGTTTTTGATAGTGGTTGTGGAGGTTGTGTTGTGGGTTTTCTTTTTGGATGAGTAGTCCTTTAGGGGACTTGTATATTTGTGGTGGTGGTTGTGTAGTTGTAATCTCTGTTGTCAGTTTTGTAGTGGCAACAGATGTTTGGACAATGAGAGCAGTGCTTTCTGGAACATTTGTTGAAGATCCTTGATTATCTTTTCTTCCTTTCAATAATCTCTTGCACTGTAATCTGCATGTTGGCTTATCCCTCTTCTTTTCTTTCTCCATTGCTTTAGGAATTTCTTGTTGTCTTTCCTTTTTGAGTGCAGCAATGCCAGGCCTTTTTCCTGCCTTATTGACAAGAAGTGGGAGCTTTCTCATGTATTCTTCCTCCCCTTTTTTGGCATCATCTTCATATTTAGGGAAAGTGAGAGTTTTACCAGTGTTCTCAAGGATAAAGTCTTTGATGGCTTTAACCTCTTCCTGAGTATCTTTGTACTTGGCATCCACCATTTTTCTTATCAACTCTACTTGCATGTTTTGTTTTTCTTCTGCAGCTTGCTTTTGAAGGTGAAGGTATGGTTGAACATGTGCCTACATTTCTTTTGCAATATCTACGTTTGATGGTGGAGTTTTAGAGTTTTGTACCGAAGTCTTCATCATTACTTTGATTTCTTCAATTGATGACTCTAACTTGGTGACTCTCTCTGCCAATTCTGCATAGTTTAATCCATCACCCAATGTTAGGATCTAAGTTTGAATTAGTTGTGATTTTTGTTTCAAAAATGGAAAGTGAACGTAAAAAATAAAGTATAATGTAGCAGAAAATATGGAAAACTTTTATCACAACTAATGCTCATTTGTTTTAATCATCATGCTCTCAAACTTGTAGTTTTTGCATGTGAATCACAAACTCCCCCTTAGCCCAATAAGAACGTTTGAATAGTACAGAAATGCAGAGAAGATGATAGGTGAATGATCTTTTAGATAGATGAGTAAAACAATACAACTGATTGAGTATTTATACTAGCACTTCTAACCTCTTAGCATCTTTTATGACGTTAGGGTTGATAGTGACAGGTAACAAATAAAACTAACTCTAAGGACTTCTATACCTAAACTCTGACCAGTGCCAAGCATTGTTACATTGAATATAAAACTATTAAAGCTAAACACTGATCTCTATCCCCTGTTGTATCTTCAGGGCTGACCTTTGAACTTTGTCGTTTAGTATAGTCAGATGATAAAAGGTAGAGCTTAGGGCATAGCAAAGTTTATTGAACAGAGCTTGTAAACTCTGTTATCATGACCAAACATCTGATGTGATTTTGGCTTTATATCATCTGTTCCTTTTTGCAGGGTTCCATCCCAACAATCTCCCCCTAGAACAGATGATGCCAAAACACATTTATTCTCAAAAAGAGTTCTCTTATTTGGCCTTTGAATTGAAGTTCAAAGTTAAGAGACTCTATATCATCCACATCCTTTTCAAGCTCTAAATTCAACAGATCTTGGAGGTCTTCTGCACCTAACCCATATGCATCCTCCATTTTCATTTTGGTAGCTTGGTCATCTGATTTCAGCAGGGTTAATTCATGGTTGTCTTTGTTGACCTTCCATTTTAGAATTTTTGGATCAGAAGGCTTTCTGGACTGGCTCATTATTGTTGAGAGTGATGGTGGAAGTTGATGTGCAATCTTTGACAAAGTTGCATCATCAGTGTGTGAAATTGAACTTGATCCTTAATTCCTTCTATAATGAAATCCAACTCATACCCTTTCTCCTCTTCTTTTGACATCTC
Organism: Scalesia atractyloides; assembly: GCA_947069175.1. Lineage (NCBI taxonomy): Eukaryota > Viridiplantae > Streptophyta > Magnoliopsida > Asterales > Asteraceae > Scalesia > Scalesia atractyloides. Next base: position 64,967,908 of record CAMTDV010000004.1, on the reverse strand, counting down.
TCTCTGTCTTTTTCTTTGATTCAAGGCCAGGATTGAATGAGCAGATGTTGCAGATGACTTTTGAGAAGGTTGGGTTTGATGAGTTGTAACCTCTTATGGATATTCAGGCTTCTTTGGCAATGTAGGATCTGTCTTCCTTCTTTCTTCAAGCCTCTTTTATGTATCAGTCACCTTAACCTCTGACCATCTAGCGATCTGATTCTTTGACCCATAATTTGCTGCTATCAGTTCTTCTTTCATTCTTTTAAGCTTCAACACTCTGTCTGGCACATTCTTTTTGAACTTGTTCCAGTCTAGAGGAGTAGGCTTTTTGAGTGGGTCCATAAACATTTCTTGCATTCTCACCATTTCTTGCTTTAAATCACTCACGGACCAGTCCTTGAATTGTGCTCTTGTAGCCTTGTATTGTTGTGTTGCATGATGTGCTCAATGTAATCATTCTTTAGGCTTTCATCATCCTTTCCTGATAGCCTTTTACACAAGTCTCTTGAAAAATCTTCAAGTTTCCTGAATTTGCTCAACTGATACTGCATATGACTCTACACCTCTCTATCATTCTTTCCCTGTTTATCTCTCTTAGTTATATCCTCTGCTTGTTTAGCTTTCACTTGCAGGTATTCATCCATGTTCCTTGGTTTGGGATATCCTTCAAGAGATGGGAATTCGCTTTTATCTGGATTTTCTTCAAAAAAAGAAATATTTTATCTCTTCTTTTACAGCTGATAGATTAGAGGGTACTGAGTAGATAGAGGAGCTAGTTGATCAGTGGTTTGAGGTCTTGCAGAGATAGGTTTTGAAACAGATGTTGTGGTCAAGGGTTGTGATGATAATGGGAGTGGTGAAGGGATAATGTTCTCATTTCTATGACATTTATCATTCTTCTTCTTTTATAGATAAGTTTAGGTGATGGTGGTTGTGGAATTCTTGTGGGTGTGGAGATTTGATGAGTGGTTGTTGGAAATGTGATCATGGCAGTGGTTGGTTAACATCTGTTATAACCACTGATGCATCAACAGATGTTGACACAACAGGAGTTGTAACATCTGTTGTGGTTGTGGATGATGTTGCAGGTGGTGGGATTTGAGATTTTTTTGGAGAGAGGTTGTGGTTGGATTTTCAACATCTTGGTTTTAGAAGGTGTGGATGTTGGTTGTCTTGTTTTTCTAACAGCACTCTTCTTTTGTTGAGAAGTACCTGTCACACCCCGACCCGCAGCGGAATAAGAGTCGGGGCATAATTGGGTTATCACCAAAGCTCATGATATTTACTAATATGTTTCATATTTATTAAAGTCAAAATTACATTCCAAATAATCCAAACATGTCCATATAATACAAAGAAAATAACCAAACAAAATAATTCCAAGCTCTAAATCATTTTATTCTTCTAGCCCAATCCTATGTGTTTCTGGCTGCAGCGGGTTCACCTGTATCATGTGTAAAAAATGGGGGTTTTTGGGTCAACATAAGTTGGCGAGTGAACCTTGTTAGATAAACAATTATTATTTATTTTCTTGTTAGTTTATCAATGAAAAATTGTGCATAATCATAAATGAGCAAATGTAAATAATCGAATAGCAGCAATAGCAGTCACAACTATAACATACAATAACATATAACATCAATAACACCAACATCATACAATAAATAACATGAATGAAACTGTGCGATCAAGGCTCAATCAAACGGAGCCGATCGTATTGCATGTACTGAAAATGAAAAATGTCTGTGCGATCAAGGCTCAATCAAACGGAGCCGATCGTATGTTGGCACGCCAGGTTCACACTCATAATGTAATGGGGAACTTGCTCAACGCTCATAATGTAATGGGAGCGGCGGCCTATGAAATTGCATGTACTGAAAATAATAAATTGAATCTAACAATAACCACACAAACAGTTGAAACAAGCTGAATACACATGTTCATGATATGATGTATGCACAATGATTTAAATATAATATATAGCAAGACACATGATACACCCCAAAAACGTGATTAAAACGGGGAATTTGTAAAGATTCACTCACATTGGGTGCGTTTGATTGGAGATGATGAGATGCGCACGAGTTGGGAGAGTTGAACAACGAAAATTACTAACCTAAATAATAACGGAAAAATATAGTAAATGAGTGGATTTTATTAAGGATTTTAATGGAATTTTTAGATATATTTTTGTGAGTTTAAGGCTATTTTCTATCTTTAAAAATATTATTTTTAAGTATTTTTAATTGATTTTTAAATTAAATTAAATAAATAAAAAATATAAAAAAAATTGTTTATTTTTGCGTTAACCGTTGACTGTTGACTTGTTGACCTGTTGACCGGTTCGGTCAGTGTGCATGTATGCGTTGGGTGAGACTCGAACCCGAGACCTCCCGTACGCGTGCACGCAGCTCTACCAACTGAGCTACGTGTCTAACCCGAAATAATCTTGTTTTTAATTATATTTATATACTAATTCGATTTATTCAAAATTCATTTGTTTTAAAAAAAAGATTTTAAATCATGAACCGGTGCCGTTAACCAGACTCGAACACGTGACGTGCGAGTTAGTGTTGTACACAATCCACCGCTGGACTGTGTGTCTAACCTGGTTAATATTTCGGTTTTTATTATACTTAACATCTATTTGAGTTAACCGGTTCGGTTAGAATAATAAAACATTTTTATAACAGAGAGGGTGCGTGTATCAGGGATCGAACTCGCGTCGCGTATGAAATTTGTTTGCACACAGTCCACGCTGGACTGTGTGTCTAACCCGTTCATATTACTGATTTTAAATAAACTTATAACTTAACTATCTTCGTCTTCTTCGCTCAATTTACAGTCGACTGTGTTACTAATCTGTTTCTTGCTTTTACAATTATCAATCATTCATAAGACTAAAATGAAATGGCAGAGACGGTGTTGGAAGTAAACATACCGTAGGAATGATTTATCACAGAATTTCCGGCAATGCGTCGGCTCTGTTTTTTTTTTTTTGAACTTCGACTGGCGAACAAATTAATTGTTTTGATTTAGTTAACTGTGGAGTTGAAGTACTAAATAAGAGTTATCAGCAGGTTTGAATGGCTATACCGTTTAACAGCGGAAGATAAGGATTTTCAGAAGTTTTCCGGCGAGCAGAAATTATCCGATGACGACGTCTGAATTTGATTTCAATTGGAAGGTTTGAGTCAGAAATAGCTTAACAATCGATAGACCACGAAGGTATTGAAAGACTTACTGTTTTGATGAAGAATACGGTTTTCCGGCGACTTGCAGAATTTTTCCGGCGAGTTGATTTAAGCTTTCTGATGGACTGAATGTATGACGAAAGTGAAATGGAAAGTTTGTATGATGTTTCTGAGTCGCGAGAGGGGTCTTGATTGAAGTAATTCAGACATTGATTATTTTCGGTTATAAAAACCGATCATGATCAAAATTGAAGTTCATTCAAATCCGAATTGATTAGGATCGTCGGAGCACCGGTTTTGTTCAGTAATTCGCGAGTAATCAATCGTCTTTGGACGATTGGTGACCGATTTCGGTTATGGTTTGGCATTCAGGTTGTTTTCTGTTTGAATATAAGTTTCATTTGTTTCCTAGTGATAACAGAAAACAACAAGTGGCAGAGTGGTGATGTGTGTGTGTGTGTTAAGTCTTTGGATTTCAATTTCCGGCTGACCCGGGTTCGAGCCCCGGCAGCAACATTTTATTTTTATTTATTTTGTTTTCACTTCTTATCAAATATAATTTTTATAGTTTAGTTTGTTTATTAATTATGTATCATTAAAAATCAAAATAACCATAAATACACAACGTGACATTTATAACTTGATATTCGATTACAAAACGGAGCGGGTTTTGGAAACCCGTTTTTGACAAATGTTACAGTACCAACGTCTTCTTTTTCCTTTTGTTGTGTAATCGTTTGCTCAACCAAAGCTATGCTCTCATATCTTACCCATTCCTTGTTTCTCTCCTTTTCCCTAGCCAAGATGATCTGAGTTTCATCAATTTTCTTGGTACCATCTGGCCTTGGGATAACCACTGTTGGTCTTGAATATGGATATGTTTTAAGCTTTAGCACTTCCTTTTGATTGAATTTCTCCCCCTTTTTGGCATCATCTGGGTTAACCAGCATCACAGTGGGAGGAGAAGTTCCAGTGGTTTTGAGTAGGTGAGTGAAGGGGTATGGTCCCAAAACCTTGTGCCGAGCAAGAGGCCATACCCATTATTATCCACAAAGCAGACCTTGCGCAGACTATTGTACAAGAAATAAACCTCACTTTTCTATGCGTCGGACATCTGAGAAGGAAAACAATCATTTAACTACCCTACGGGGGCTCGCGCAAGGAAACAATTAAGCTTGAGTACATTTCTTATCAAACGACTTCAGCGCGAAGGGAACCTGATCAGAGCAATAGGAATCTTTTCTGTTACAACAAAAGGATACGTGGCAGCAATTCAACGGGAAACAACTGTAAAATGTTCTAGAAGCATTTAAAGCCCAATAATGCAAAGGCATTATTCAGTTGTAACCGAATGACACGTGGCATCATCTGAGGCATTCAGTTGGGTCATGATGATGGCATGCTTGCAGATTAAAAAAGAACGGTCTCATAGCGCGACGTGGCTATTCCTTAGCCGTCGATGTAGGGTCGATCCGTGTGCATTAAACGTTGAACTCAATACTTAACGGAATGGAAAAGATTCTGTTAAGTCTTCCTCTCTAACGTTTTGGCGCCTAAATCTAGTTATAAATAAGTAACTTCAGGTACAAGCAATCCCATTCACTCTCTTTCACTTTAACTATTCCGATCAACTTGTACTTATTCTCACCCTGGAGGGTGGTCACCGAGAGAACCCTCATTCTCCCCGTGGCGAGTCTAACGGTGTTTTATTTTGCAGCGTTCATCGGAGTATCACTTCTATACGGCAAACAACCGGAGGATTAACCTTTTATGCAGAAAATCTCACAACAGATCTGATCTGATTCCGGTCAATTAGATCTGGTGTTTCTTCATTGGCACCCACCAATTTTTCATTTTTTCTCATCTTTTTGTTTGTTTCGTCTGAATCTTCAGTATCATGGTGATGATTCATCTCATCCTTTAGGTCCGAGATTCGTCATGTTGCTTATGGCGCTCGGATCGACGAACAAATAGAAGACGAGTTTTCCAGCGAAGCTGATGTTCAACATGACATTGGTCATGCGAGCATTCCAGTAACTCCGGCAGCTCCACATGTCGATGTCGCATCAATTTTGCCACCAGGCGAGACTCCGCTGTCTTGGCTTATCAAATCTCAGACTGCTCTAAATGCTATGTATGCTCAACTTTGTACTCAGACCGGAACTCCATCTTTTCAAGCTCCGGTCAATGCTCCTCAGGTCCGTGCTTCGTCGGCACCACGAGTGTTGAGTTATGATATCCATGCTCGTGCACCTTCGCATGTATCTGCAGAAGAAACTCAGATGTATTCTCAGACCAGGAATAAGTCTACTCATCCTGGTATCGAAGGCAAGAAGATAATACTCAACGTCGTACATATGTTCACTCACGATTGGGCCCGCGACTGTCACAGAAGCGGGACACCCAATGTGATGAATACGATAAAACTTATGACGAAGGAGACAGCGTTAGTGTTTTTAATCGATTGTCCACGGATCATGTCAACTATAAGCCTAAAATTCATGCAACGTATACCCTGAGGTGGAGCACGATTATAATCTGGTGTATAGACCTGCCGATGCAGCTGGGCAATCAAAGTTTGTGAAGGAAATAGCATTGGCTCCGCTAGAACGAGCAAAATTACCATCCAATGTGGGGAAGTTTAATGGTTTAACTGATCCTGATGATCACTTGCGCCTCTTCATCGGCGCAGGGCTTATTGGAGGCTGGACGTTACCAATGTGGTGTCATCTGTTTGTGCAAACTCTTACCGGCGCCGTGCGTCTTTGGTTTGATAACTTACCCACAGGTAAACTTTCCTCTTGGAATGACCTTAAGGAGAAATTCCTTACGCATTTTAGTCAACAACGACACTACGTCAGAGATTCCTCAAATGTGATGAACATCTGGCGGAAGGATGATGAGAGCTTAGAAGATTTTATCACTCGTTATAACAAGGAAGTGTTAGAAATTGGATATGTACACGAAGATCTTATCCGCGTACAGTTCAAATATGCGGTAAGATGTGATGAAATGATAAAAGTACTCTCTGGAACTACTGGTCTCCCAAAGAGTTGGGATAAACTAATGGCAACAGCCAAAGTTTATGCGCAAACAGAGCGAAATCTGAATTCCAACAGAACACCACTACCTCAGAATCGTCCTCAGGATCTGAGTAGGGGCAGTCGAAAGTTTAAGAAAGGTTGGAAGGATTCAAGTCAAGGTTCATATTCTCCTTATTCACCAATATATGCTCGCATGACAATTAATAAAATTACCACCCAGAAAGCAATCAAACAAGAGAACCGTGATCGGCAATGGAGTCCTATAACGAAATCTCCAACAGAATTTCTGAGTACAGAAAATTACCAGTTTAAAACTCAACCCATGAAGAACAAGAAGGGTCAGGACCCAAATCTCTTTTGTGACTACCACAAAGATACAGGGCACACAACTAACAACTATATCAGTTTGTGAACTGAGATTAAAAAAGCGTTGAAGAGTGGTAAACTAACACATTTACTTAAGAATGTACGGAAGGAGGTTAGACAAATAGTGCGCAGTGATGAGGGTCCAAGTAATAAGAAGATGAAGCAGGTTACCATGATTCAGGGTGGTGCGACACATAAGTGCAATCATCAACGTTTTGGCAATGATAAATGGCGCCAGCAGCAGGTTATTTTTCCCATTGTTCCTGGCTGACCCCAGGAAGAAAGGCCTGTAGTAGTCACAGGTATTTTTGGACATTACCAAACAGATTACATGTTCATTGATCCTGGAAGCTCAATGGATATCATCTATGAACAATGTTTTCGCCAACTAGATCCAGAGGCCAAAGCGCGCCTAGAACCGGTTGACTTCCTGCTAACTGGTTTCTTCAATGAGGCCGTTTTTCCCCTTGGACAAGTTACTTTTATTGTAACCCTTTCAGATGGACGGCACACACGCACGATCGAAGTGAACTTTATGGTAATTCCAGCAACTTCTCGTCATGATGTTTTATTGGGGCGTCGCGCGCAGCGTGACTTCAACATGATCACCTCCACACCACATGCAGCATGTGGTTTCCCAACCAAGACAGGGTGGCTATCATGTATGCGCGCATAGAAATCATGTCTATTGAAGAACTAGTGGCTAAAGCTGCTAAAGCTTTACCAAACGAGCCAGAAAAATGGAAACTCAATCATAAGAACCCCGACCAAACAGTTTTGTTAGGTCCGGAAGTGTCCACAACAATACGCGCCAAACTTAAACACCTATTATTTAGAAACATGGTATTTTTTCCTGGACACCCGCTGATATGATTGGTGTCCCGTGCAACGTTGCAGAGCATTGTCTAAACGTTTTTCCATCAGCAGATCCTGTGGTTCAGAAAAAGCGCAGCCTGGGATCCGAGAAAACCCAAGCTATGAATGAACAAGTTTCAGAATTGCTAGATGCATGGATCTTGTTCGAAGTTAAATATCAACTTGGGTTACGAACCCAGATATGGTAAAAACAAAATGGCGGTTGGCACATGTGCGTCGACTTTAAAGACCTAAAAGAGCATGCCCCAAAGATTGCTATTCTCTTCCTGAAATTGATAAGAAAGTTGATTCGTTAGCATCATTCTGATGGAAATGTTTCCTTGATTGTTACAAGGGATACCACCAAGTTTTAATGAAGAAGGAAACGGCTTTTCGCACAGAAAAAGGTATATTTTGTTATACAAAAATGCCTTTTGGTCTTCACAATTCTGAAGCCACATATCAGAGACTTATGGATACAATTTTACGTGATGATATTGGGATTACTGTCGAAGTTTATATTGATGTTCTCGTCATCATGAGTCATACTGAGGAAAAGATGTTAACAAATATTCAGAAGACTTTCGACTCTTTGCGCAAAGTTAACCTGAAGCTAAACCCAAGTAAATGCTTGAAGAAGGCAAATTTCTCGGTTTCATCGTTACAAAAGATGGTTTTAAGGTAAATCCTGATAAAGTTGAAGCAATTCAACGAATGCCTTCTCCAACGAATGTTAAAGAAATGCAACGATTGGCAGGAAGGTTAGCAGCCCTTAATCACTTTTTAGCTAATCATGCTGCAAAATCTTATCCATTCATTCATACTTTGTGCAATTGCGTCAAGAAGAATGAATTCTTATGAACTCCTGAAGCAGAGAGTGCTTTCCAAGATATGAAGAACTGTTTAATACAACTCCCAACACTTACTGCTCCGTTTAAAAAAGAGCCAATGATTCTTTATCGTGTTGCATCCGATATGGCAGTAGGTGCAGTTCTACTAGTTGAATGAAAAGGGGTTCAAACCCCAATTTATTATGTTAGCAAAATGTTGAATGATCTAGAAACTAGATGTTCTATCATGGAGAAGTTGGTTCTTGCCCTTGTTCATGCCTCGCGCAGTTGCGCATGTATTTTTCGGGTCATGTAATTACTGTGCTGATAAATTACCACTTGGGCCAAGTCTTATCAAAGCCTGATGTACCGGGACCCTTGCAAAATGGGCAATTGAGTTGGGAGATTACAACGTTTTATAAAAGCCACGCCCAGCCATCAAGGGGCAAATATTATCTGATTTTATTACTGAAGTGCTAACAGATAAAATTGAGGAGTGCGAGGCAATTCAGAATCCAGTTCCATGGTTGATGACAGAGCTTGGGTATTGTTTACTGACGGCGCATCAAATAGTGATGGGGCTGGTGTAGGCCTTCGCTTGGTAGACCCTGACAATCATGAATTCGCATATGCTATTCGTCTTGACTTCAAAAGTACGAATAATGAAGCTGAATATGAAGCATTTCTAGCAGGCTTACGCCTTGCTCTCAAGATGGGAGCAACAAACTTAACGGCACCCGTAAATTCTTTATTGGTGGCTGAGCAAGTAAGTGGTGCTTACGATGCAAAAAGATATATTATGGCCTTGTATTTGGAACAAGAAGACATTGATTAGCCAATTCTATCAATTTAAGGTGGTATATGTTAATCGCAGCGAAAACAAACAGTATGATGCTTTAAGTAAGCTGGCAGCCACAAATTTCAAACATTTGGCTAAAGAAGTTCGGATAGAAGTTTTGAGCAACCCTTTTGTGCCGCTAAAACAAGTGAGCATGGTCGAAGTTGGAGATCCATCCTGGATGTCTCCAATTATTATGTATTTGCTGCATGGTTCTCTCCCTGTTAACAAGGCACAAGCACGAAGATACGATGCAAGGTCCTCAATTATGAAATGGCAGACGGTATTTTGTACCGAAAGTCTTATATGGGTCCTCTTTTGCGATGTGTCGATGAAAATGTTGCGCAGTACTTAATCAGAGAAATTCATGAGGGTTTATGTGGCATACATGCCGGATCACGCATGGCTGTCTCCAAAGTTATGAGCGCAGGTTACTACTGGCCAGGGATGCATTTAGATGCTGTTGAGACTCTGCGCAAGTGCATATCTTGCCAGAGACATTCTCCAAAAACCATACGCCCAAAAAATCCACTTATCCCAGTAACCACTCCTTGGCCTTTCCAAAAATGGGGTATTGATCTGGTTGGACCTTTCCCCATGCGCCAGGCGTAGTAAATTTATTGTAGTTGCTGTGGATTACTTCACCAAATGGGTTGAAGCGAAGCCCTTAGCCTCAACGACAGCTATGGTGATCAGGAAATTTATGTGGGAGCATATTATTTGTCGGTTTGGGTTGTCGATGCGCATCGTCACTGACAACGGCCCAAATCTTGCATCCGAAGATTTACAGAAACGGATGCAAGAGATGAAAATTGAGCATGTTTTCTATTCCGTTGCCTATCCACAGGCGAATGGACAGGTCGAAAGCATTAATAAACAACTAGTTGATGGTATCAAGGCCCGCCTTGGCATGGTGCGGCGCGGTTGGGTAGATGAGCTTCCAAGCATCTTGTGGCTCATCGCACTATGCCCAAGACAAGCACGGGAGAAACTCCATTCAGTCTAGTTTATGGAACGGAAGCAGTAATTCCTGCTGAGATTGGCCTCCCATCTCCAAGGATGCTGGCTCTTGAAAAACAAAATAATGAAGAGCAAAGGCATATGGATCTTGACCTGGTTGAAAAAGACGCAAAAATGCAGCCATACGCGAAGCGAAGTACAAATCCCAGTTAGAAAAGTACTACAACAAAAGGGTGCGCGTCTGTACCTTCTTACCAGGGGATTTTGTCCTTCGAGACAATGAAGCGTCCAACACTAAGAAACCGGGGATGTTAGCTCCATGATGGGAGGGACCCTACGTAATAAATAAAGTCCTTGGCAAACGCGCTTATACTCTAAAGCGCATGGACGGCTCCAACGTTCCTCGAATGCGCCGTTGCTATGTGTAATCTCAGTTCTCTCAATGCAATAGCCCCGCGCCATGCAGGAGACTGCTTACATTAGTTTATTTGTAATCTTAGCGATAGTGTTAGCTTAATGCTTTATCAATGAAATCTTATTTTGTTTGCTATTTACTTCTTTTATGAATATATTTCTACAAATGTATGCAATTACTTTGGAAAAACAAAAACACTTCAGGCTACTAATACTCATGAGCCACAAGGTAGCACAGTACTTACGCTCATACATGAGTTAGCCAAATACGTTTATTTGTCTTATCCTACGCAAGTAATTGTACTCATACACACATTGTAATCCAAATATATTATATTATACTAACAGAATAAAAATAATTGCGCAGAAGCGTTCCTGCACATAACACAAACCTGTGTTACAAATTCACATAATTTAAACATATGTTAAGATTACACAAACATAAGTCAATGGCAATAAGGCCAATCCTATTCCGGAGCCTTCGTTGCGCCGTTTTCTTCTTCGGCCTCCGCAAAGATTTCTTTCAAATGATCAACAAAGTCGTCATGGGGTAACGCATTATCCACAAGGTCTATAATCAGGATTTGCAAATGGTCATATCTCTCTTGGCCCGGGTAAAAGCAGCGCTGGTATTAATTCCACGAGTGGCTGATCGACTATTGTCCCATTGTACTTGTAAGGCATGCGAAACATGGGATGAGCACTCGTTGTAGCCCTGGGTACTCGTCAGTCCGCGCCGATACCATCAGTTGCGCTGCCGCCTCATCAAGTTTAGGAGAGTTCAATATTGAATTAGCAATCTACACAAAGATGCAAGGTTCAGAATAAATAAAGAGTAAGCTATCTACTTGTGAACTGGTGAATCGCTTACTTTTACAATCCCATATTGTTGAATCCACGTAAGTTTGTTCATAAGGGATTCTGATAGACTTTCAGTAGTTGCACGAGCGACTTTGGTTTCTTCAATTTTCTTTTCACCTTCAGTTATACGGTGTGTCAGCTCGGCTTTCTCAACCTGACTCAATTTGACATCCTTCTTTAAGGAGTCAAGCTCCGCCTTCATTTGTTCCTGGTCAAAGAACATGGAAGTAAGGTCAGCAATCTCTTTATCTCTAAGAAGGAGAGTCATTCTGGTCTCTACCTCTTTTTGCTCGCTTCGTTCCCTGTGCGAACGAGCTTCATCAGCCTCAGCAATAGCATCTGTTTTCTCTTGCTTTAGTCTCTCAATTTCGTTGCGCAGCGATATCTTTTCGTTGTTATCGCGTTCGCAAGCATCCAACCATCGTTTACGGTCTTCAGCATATTGCGCAGCAGCTGACTCAGCTTTTTTCTTCCACCCCAAGGCGGACCACTCCTCCGTCTTCTTCTCATCATTAAATTTGGCTTTCTCAGCCTCCAGATCAACAAGCAATTTTCTCACCTTCTCCTCTTCCAACCTAACCTTAAATTTTTTAGATTCAAATTCATCCCATTCTTTGTTCATACTACGCCATTCGCGCACGATTATGTGGGTAATAGAAGAAGCTTGCGCCGTCTCTAGCAGATACGCTTGATATGTTTATTCGTGAGTGTTTTCTTCTTGACGCATAACCTCCGCCGGAGGATATATACCCTTATACCAATCTCTGCAAGCTTGCAGGTCAGTAAAGGTATTGCTTTGTTTAAGTTTCCATACTAGTTGATGGATGGCGGAGGCTCGCTTTACAGAGTACGAGCGATAATAATAATCCCCAAGTGTCTCCTCGGGTGAATTGGATATTATTCTTCAATATCATCATAAAATGAGTCAAAATCTTGACCAGCAGTTGAAGGACCAGTGTCCTTGGTCTTATCTTTAGTAACAACTTTTTCAACATGCGAAATGGGAGAAACCGGTTTTTCTTGCTCAACGGCAACACTCTTCTCAACACTTGGAGATGTTGGGGAAGTATTTTTTACCTGCTCGCCAGCAGAATCTTCAGGAGAGATTTTTGTTTTTTCCTTTTCTGGGGCAGGGTTTTCTGGAACGTTGGGCATGTTGTCTGGTTCCCTACCCTCAGCAACAGGTGTCGATGATAATGGTTGCGAAGTGGCGGTCGTCTTGGATAATTTCTCTACAATAAGAGACAATTAGAAGGGGTTTTCAACATACAAGGGAAATGTTAACATTCTTACCACGAGAAAATTTCTCAGCAAGAGCATCCAAATTGCTCTTTTCTCGATCCTTCATCGTGCAACTTTCTTTGGTGGCGGTACTGGTGGTTCATGCTCTCTGTCTTTTCTCTTCTTGGACGAACGGTGCACTAATACATCAGGACTGGAAGGTATATCAATGGGATCATATGGGTTCGCCACAAGGATCTCTGACGTATCCATCGGCTCCGCTTTTGGTTTCTTTAAACCTACAGGGCAAGACCTTCTAATGAGTCCGACACCACCACGTACTCACACCAAGAATCAGATACGAGGCGCGTACCTTTCTTGATATCAGTTTTTAGAGCCTCAGACATCTTCGGCACAGGAACATCTGGCTTCTTGGGGAGTGGAACGGTAAGAATAGGCTTCTTTTTCTTTTTAGAATCTGGGCCTACGCCCAAGTTTGACAAGTCACCTATTTGATTAAGCCAAACATCAGTATGCGTGCCATAAGTTATATTGCAACATTACTCAACATTTAACTTTAGTGGTAATATTGCAATACTAACTCAGGCTTCAAATTTACTTACCAGTGGTAGAGGAGGGCTGCACATTGAGCTCTTCTATCTTGGGTAGTTCAAAATTCCCCAAGATTTGCTCAAACCAAGGTGCTTCATCTGCTCCAAGTGGCACTACGTCCATCTTACCTTTATCTCTTTTAAAAGAGACCGCATATAAGAAGTAACTGCAGCAAAACGCAAGTATAAACGCATGAATGTACAAATATATTATAGAATGAATAACTTACCTATGCCTTCTTCAACATATATGGTTTCTCATGACGATCAGCTTTCCAAAGCATGCTCATTCTAGCAGCAACCAATGCCCTTTCTGGCAACACAATGTTTGGCACATCCATCTTGGTAACACACCTCATCAATCGGGATTGCCATTCTCTCTAGCTCAATCTCTTCTCCTCCTCCTCGAAACGTCATCATCGGTATCACGACGGTTTTGATATAAAAGAATTTTTGCTTCCAGTCGTGGTAAGACTTGGGTGGATTAAGCAATAATCTTTTCGCCGGTAGACGTTGTTGGAATGAGTAAAACCCCAATGAGCAATGTAACTGATAAAAAACCCTAGATCTATCGACGGTTGGAAGGATGTTCATCTATCTGCAAACAAACTTGAAGTGCCGGATTCGTACCATCCCCATCGGGTTCAACTGGGATATATGAAATTTATAGAAGTCAAGAATTTCTAGAAGAAAGTGGGTCACTGGAATTCGAAAGTTGCCCTCTGCAAAATAATCCCAAAACAGTGTGATGTATCCTGTCGGAGCGTTCGCCGTCGTGTCCGTCTCTCCGGGGTATTTGGCATCCCATGTCTTTGGAAACTTGAAATTGGCAACGAGACTATCAAAAGCACTCTGGCTCCATTTTAACGTTGGCAGTGATGAAGCCGACGGCAAATCTGATGGATCTTCAGGCTTAGGACTGGTGGCCATGAATAGATCTATGAACGAATAAAGATGTCAAATGATTTTGAATCGTAACAAAGAAAAGGTTTTTCAGAACTCAAGAAGAAAGTGAAGAAGCAAAGAGGTTTTTTGGAAAGCCCAGGAACGATGATTCACAAAATGGTGTTTTTATAGACATCGCAATTAATGCCTGGAAAGCCGTGCAACAGTTTTGTCATTATTCAAAATCCTAGGCATATAGAGGGGCGAGTGGGGAACAGTAACCATCCCCACGCGCGTGTGCACTCACCAAAACCCGTCATGTAATTAATGTTGTACATCTAACACTGTTGAGAGCTGTCACAAGTGCTCAGAACGTCACCATAGCACGTGCTTTTCACCAACCACCCGACACACAGTCACGTCACAAGACAGGTTGTATTCAAAATTCAAAATTATTCAATGCTATTAATTCAAGGAAATAGAAAGCTGGTTCTCAAAGGCCGCGCATCTATGCAACAACATATTTTAATTAGTCCAGTGCTCCAGCTCTCCGCCGCAGCGCATCAGAGCAACACTGGACTTGGGGGACTTGAAGGGGTATGGTCCCAAAACCTTGCGCCGAGTAAGAAGCCATACTCATTATTATCCACAAAGCAGACCTTGCACAGACTATAGTACAAGAAATAAACCTCACTTTTCTATGCGTCGGACATCTGAGAAGGAAAACAATCATTTAACTACCCAACGCGGGCTCGCGCAAGGAAACAATTAAGCTTGAGTACATTTCTTATTAGATGACTTCCGCGCGCAGGGAACTCTGATCAGAGCAATAGGAAACTTTTCTGTTACAACAGAAAGGACACGTGCGGCAATTCCGAGGGAAACAGCTGTAAAATGTTCTAGAAGCATTTAAAGCCCAATCGTGCAAAGGCATCATTCAGTTGTAACTGAATGACACGTGGCATCATCTGAAGCATTCAGTTGGGTCACGATGATGGCATGCTTGCAGATTAAAAAGAGAACGATCTCATAGCGCTACGTGGCTATTCCTTAGCCGTCGATGCAGGGTTAATCCGTGTGCATTAAACGTTGAACTCAATACTTAACGGAATGGAAAAGATTCTGTTAAGTTTTCCTCTCTTACGTTTTGGCGCCTAAATCCGGTTATAAATAAGTAACTTCAGGTACAAGCAATCCCATTCACTCTCACTTATTCTCTCTCTTACTTCACTTTACTATTCCGATCAACCTATACTTATTCTCACACCGAAGGATGGTCACAGAGAGAACCCCAATTCTCCCCGTGGAGACTCTAACTGTGTTTTATTTTGCAGTGTTCATCGGGGTATCACTTTTATACGGCGAACAACCGGAGGATTAACCTTTTATGCGGAAACTCTCACAACAGATCTGATCTGATTCCGGTCAATTAGATCTGGTGTTTCTTTAGTGAGCTTTTATAGCCCTTATATCTGCATCAACATCTATGTATCTTGCATCAACCAAATTTCTGAGCTCTTGCATGTGATGTTTATGTTGAAGATCAGCATAGTATTGTTGTTGTTGAAACAGAGGATACAGAACTTGTTGTAGCTCAGCAGTGGGTGCAGTGGATTGACCTATGGATTGTGCTAACATCTGCTTCATCAAATTTTTTATTTCATCCACTGAATTTTCTCTCTTTGTAACTCTTTCCGTCAAATCCTTGTATTTTAACTCATCACCTAACTTAATAGGATCATCTGAACTCCTACCACTTATGGTAGTTTTATCTATGTTATAATGAGCAAAGGTTTCAAAACATGCTTCAAACACAGATGCCCCTTTGTCTTGTTATTGGGACTTCCAACTTTTTTCTGAGAATACCTTGGTAGCCTCAGCAGTTGTTGCCTTCAATAGAGTCTTATATATGTAACCACTGTCCAATTGAAAACTTGGTAGTTTTGCAATTGTAGTAACTACTCTTGTTGAAAGATTCACCAAGGGTTACTTGTAACCTAAGGGATGTAGCATCTTCAGTTATTGATGGGTTAGCAAAGATTGAAGAATCAGACCCAGTCACATTTAGGAGTAAATTCTCAGTAATAGGTTGGTGAGAAGGACTGGTTTGTGTTTGTTCCATATCAATTGCATTCAACAAAGGTAGAAATGTGTGTGGTAATGATTTGGGAGAAGGCTGTGGAGAAGAAAGAGACATTGCCCTGGGAGAAGGGCTGTGGAAAATAGAGCCAAGTGGATCTAGAGCTTCATAATTTGGTGTCCCTATGTTTACAACCTTGTCCTTTTGTGAGGATGAAGGGGGAGTTTCGTAAGCAGGTTGAGATCTTTCAAACATCTGTTGTGAAGAAGTAGCAACGGTCATTTCAGGTGACTTTTGTGTTGTCACAGGATTATCTTCTGGGATCTCTACTTACAGAAGTCCCTTTTTGTTTCTTGGTTTGGTGGACTTTTTGGATTTTTTTCTGTGGTTTCTTTTTGGTGATTTTTGGTGTGGGTTTTAAAGCACTGGTTGTAGTGCCCTGATTACCAAGAGCAGTGGGCTCAGTAGCAGGAGGTTGAGATTGAACATTTTGTTCTTCTAAAATAGGCTCAGCCTCCTCTACTTGTGTTTTAGATTTTGATTGATTGGTGATGAAAGTAAAAGTTTCATGAGTGAGGCACCATGTGGTGTCACAGCCCCCTTTTTAACAGCATCACCAATCTTCTTTTGAAGATAAACACTTAGAAATCTTGGATGCATCAAAAAAGGGGCGCGGTCCTTTTGAATGTTTTCAAAATTTGTCACCAAGTCATTGAACAATACTTGGGAAAAGTTAAAATCAGATTAATTAAAATAGCATAACCCAAGTATTGCATGTTCAAAGGTATCTCATAAAAAGCCATTGACTTGGAGACATGCAGGTTAACAAAGTATGGAAGAAAAACTTATTTCGGCAGGAAATTGAGGTTTATAGATAGTCTTACCTTTAAGTTGACGAACATACCCTCTTTTGATGAACTCGTGTTGTACATCAGCGATTGGGAAGGAAGTGGCATGATTTAGGTCATTTAACCCAAAAGCCTCTGAAATTGAAGCAGGTGTAACTTCCAACAATGTTTTCCCCATCGTGGTAACAATAAGATAAGTCACCTTGTCTGTGTAACGAACCTTGGCGTTTGCCCAGAACTCTCTTAAAGATGTTCGATAAATGGGAGCAGTAATTTGCATGAGTTCTTTGTATTATACTCTTTTAACGCTTTAATCATGGAATGATATTGCATATTTCGGTTTGTTTCTTCAAAAATTGCAATGTAGTTGTGTGGGATTTTGAGATTACGATGAAAACAGTTGTGAAAATGAAGAAGATTAGAGAGAAAATTGCTTTGAGAATTTGAATTCGATACGGTAGAGGTAAAACTCTGATTGGGATAAAACAGGGTTTTATAAAGTGAAAAAGTGATGATGTCATGGTAAAGATCTGACGGCTATCATCTGTCCACGTGTATCCTCTGATAGTGTATGGAAAACAGTTGTTATGGTAAACATTGTTATGTGGCAACGTGGATAGAAGCAATGTTTTGATTTTACACTATCAGTGCATATGGTCAACGCAGTAGTTTGACCAATCAGAGGATACACTTTGTCCAGTGGATAGATTTTCCAAACCTATCAGTGTTTTGAAAAAGCGGTGGATTGTACAAACTTTGAGATTTATTGAAAAACTTCAATTTTGGCTATTTTTAAGGATGAATTTTTAATTTTCTGAAAACATTTTATTGTTATTTACACATGGAACACAAAAATTTGTATTCAATCCATGTTTAGAATACCAATTATAGAGATCAAACTTTCAAAAGTAGATGTATCTAATGCTTTGGTTAGAACATATGCTAGTTGATCTTTAGTATGGACATGTTGTAAAGAAATCAAACCTTTTTCAAAGCAATCTCTCACAAAGTTATCTCTGATGTCAATGTGCTTCGTTGTTGAGTGTGAGAGAGGATTTTTAATGATGTTTTCAACTGCTTAACTATCTATCTTGAGAGGAGTCTTTAAAGCAGTTACACCAAAATCCAGAAGTTGGTTCTAAAGCCACAAAAGTTGAGCAGTGCAACTTGCAACAGCAATGTATTCTACTTCAACAGTGGATGTGGAAACTGCAAATTTCTTTTTTGCTTTGCCAGGACACTAAGGAATCACCTAGGAATTGAACTCCATCATATGTGGACTTCCTTGTGGTGTGGCAACCAGGATACAAGATACCAAGTGTGGGAGCACCTTTTATGTATCTGAATATCCTCTTCACAGGAATTAAGTTTGACTTTCTAGGTGTTGGCTGTGATCTGGCACAAACACATGTTGCAAACATGATATTTGGCCTAGAAGCAGTTAGGTACAATAAAGACCCAATCATACTTCTATAAAGAGTTTGATCAACCAAGTCATTTGTCCTTAACAATGACAAGCTTTGAGGTTGCCATGGGTGTGCTACAAGGTTTACAGTTCATTCATATCAAATTTGTTAAGTAGTTCTTTGACATGCTTATATTGATGAATGAAAGTGCCGTTATGCTTTTGTTTAACTTGAAGACCAAGAAAACATTGTAGCTCACCCATTGCACTCATTTCAAACTTAGCTGCCATGAGTTGTCTAAACTCTTCACACATGGCAGTGCATGTGGAACCAAATATGATGTCATCCACATAAATTTGGACAAGCATCAAATCTTTTCCTCTCCATTTCAAAAATAAGGTTTTGTCAATTTTACCTCATTAAAATCCAATGGGTAAGAGAAAAGTGGAAAGAGTTTCATACCAGGCTCTGGGTGCTTGTTTTAGACCGTATAGTGCTTTGTTTAACTTGTACACATGATCAGGATAGAATGCTTCTTCAAATCAGGAGGTTGACACACATACACTTCTTCCTTGATCTTTCGATACAAGAATTCACTTTTGATGTCCATTTGAAACACTTTAATGTTGTGGTTGGTAGCAAAAGATAAGAACAGTCTGATGGCTTCTAACCTTGCTACAGGATCAAAGGTTTCATCATAGTCAATTCCTTCTTCCTGTCTGTAGCCTTGAACCACGAGCCTTGCCTTGTTGTCTTTTGAACTAAAGGAGCTCCTCTTGCATAGCTTCTACCCAACGATTGTCTCTTAGTGCCTCTTAGTACTTAACAGGTTTTGTGAGTGATAGAAAACCAGCAAAGAGGCAATGTTTTGGGACTGGCTTCTTGTGAGCACTCCCTCATTTATGTTGCCAGTAACTTGATCCAATGGATGTCATTTGAGGAAAATCAATTCACCTTTGTATGGGACAATTGCATTTTTAGGTGAAGGCTACAAATGTGTACCATCTTACCTAACCTCTGCTGGTGAATTTGAAGGTCCAGCCTCTGATTGGAATGGTTGTGGAGGTATGGGTGGTATGGATGTGTGATTGTGTTGATTTTGTCCAAATTGTGTGGACTTTTATCAATAACGGTTTGGTTTTGAGAACTGGCAGAGGTTTGTGGATCAACAACTGTTGAGCCAGCAGAGCTTTCACCATTGTTACTAACATCTGCTCCTCTGGTAGTATGATGACTTTGAAATTTGGAAGAACACAGTCATAACTTTGATCTTGATGTGTTGATTGTGATGTACTTGCATAGTTAGTCTTGACAGACACATCTTCATGTAACAACCCAAATCGCGTAAAACAACACGCGGCGGAAACACTTGGGGAGTCACGTTAACAGATTGTTTCAACAACACATGGCATTTGATATTTCATTTTATTGGATATTAACATAGATTATATTGTCATATTGTTTTAGAACTTTTAACCAAACTTAAACAAACAACAAACAAGCATAATTATTGTCTTTCATATTTTATAGGCACTAAGGTCCACATCCGAAGGACTGCTATACCTAAACTCTGATCAGTGCCAAGCACTGTTACATTGAATATAAAACTACTAAAGCTAAACACTGATCTCTATCCCCTGCTGTGTCTTCTGGGCAGACCTTTGAACTTTGTCGTTTAGTATAGTCAGATGATAGAAGGCAGAGCTTAGGGCATAGTAGAGTTTATTGAACATAGCTTGTAAACTCTGTTATCAGGACCAAACATCTGATGTGATTTTGACTTTATATCATTTGTTCCTTTTTGCAGGGTTCAATCCCAACACCCAAGTTAATAGGATCATCCGAATTCCCACTAGAGGTGGTCATACCTAGTTTTGAACTAGGTGCCCCTTTTTCTTGTTACTAGGGACTTCCAACTGGTGAAGAGACTATTGTCTCAACAGTTGTTGCCTTCAAGGGGGTCTTAATGATGTAACAACTATCCAACTGTGAGACTGTTGTCTCTACAGTTGTCATAGTTGTCCCACTTGAAATACCTGCCAGTGTCTCTTGAGACACATGAGGTGTTGGCTCCTCTTCCTATGGATAGTAATGATCTCTGGGTGTACCCTAGTCACTTGTTGAAGTGTACTCTCTATGATTTCTTGTTGAGAGGAACTAGGTATGTGCAATTTTTGGAATGATGATGGGATTGTTTTAGTGGGTGGTGGAGTAAGAAGAGAAGCAGCCCTGGGAGAGGGACTTGAGAAGAGATATTCAAGTGGATCATCTCTCTTTGATTCGGTTCCACTGTGCTTACAATACTCTCCTTTTGTGAGGATGAGTGAGGAGTTTGGATAGGTGGAGATGATTGTATCTGTTGTGTTACAGCGGATACCTTTGGCGTCTCAACCTCTAGAGATACCTTCTTTTTGGTTTTTCTTTTGTATTTGGGGATGGGAATGGAAGTGGTTTTTGTGGAAATTTCTGGTGTGTGTTCCACAGTGCTAGGTTGTTCACCATGGTCACCAGGAGCAGTGGGCTCATCAACAGATAATGTTGCAACATTTGTTGCTTAGTTTTGCAAAATATTTTCTTCTCCCAAACTTTCTTGACTCGTAGTCATCATGTGGGTAAAAGTTTCGTTTGAAAGACTGATAATTTCAAGGGCTTCATCGTGTTCAAAACTTTCTTTTCTTAAAACATTTTTCAGGTAAAAACTTAACAATCTTGGATATATATGTGTGCTACCAAATCCATAAACAGTGTCTGGGACAACTTGTAATCTGAATTTCTAAGATAGCATACCTCAAATATTGAGTTTTTAGGGGATTTTCGTTAAAAGTTGTGGTCACTAAACCAAGAGTGTATGGAAAAGAATTTCATTTCTGGTGGGGATTTTGGTTTAAAGAGTGTTGCTCCCACTAGTTGAGCTTCATATCCCCTTTTAATGAACTCATGATGAATATAATTTTTAGTGATAGTGTCTATACTTGCCAAAACCTGTAGATTGAACATGTTGGAGATGGATTCTGGAGTTATTTCAACATGTTCTTTATTGAACATGTTGACCATTCCCAATGGGGTGATTGTACCCATGATAGTGTCTATTGACTCTTGGCTTTTGGGGCATTTGCATAGGTTCTTCATATCTATAAGGTACCCTGGTGCATGGTGGTTGCCAATAGCCTCTTGGAAGTGTGTGTGGTGCAACGGATACTTGACCATCTCTGTGTGCAAGATATTGGTTCAATCCTGGTGTCAGATGGTTGATTAGATTCAACACTTTTGGGAAATGATTGTGGATCCCTGTTGATAGGGTGATTATCCCTTTTGAAACTCATTTTTCCTCTTGACCTATTTTTGTTAATATCATAAGTTTAAGAAATGAGCACTGTTGAGTCACATGATTGATTTTGCCATAAATTGTGCACCCAGATGATGACTCATAATGTTGTTTCCTATGTTAATATCATAGGATTTTAACATGAAACATTCTTTTGTCCAATGATTTTTCTTTCCACAAAACTCACACAACATATCTGAAGTCTTATTCTTCTTGTTACCTTTGTCTCTCTTTCCATCAACAGATGTTTGAACATCTGTTTGAGAGTTGGTAATGGGAACGATTTTTATCTTGGGTGGCTTAAGACCATCTGGATTGGGTATAATCGATGTCCACCTCCGATATGAAGTAATTACTCTAAATCATCTCTGGAGGGTGTCGACAAAGCCATTAATGTTGAAGTGAAAACTCCATTGGTGGCTGATCCTAAAGAAATATTACCCGACACAATTGATGTGACATATGCTAAGTTAGATAATAGTTCTGAAAGTTGCGATGAAAGTGTGTGTCATTCTGTAGTTGAAAAAAGTTTTGAAAAAGAAAGACATGAGAATCCGTATCGTGAGAAAAGGTTTGGGAAAAAGAAGCAAAATTCACGAGATAAGGAATTTTCTAATCAAGATTTTCCAATAAATGAGAGTGTGGATTTAATTGCTAATGTTGATCCCAGATAACAATGCTCTTTTCTAAATTTGGCAAGTGATTTCAACAAATGTGAAAATTGTATGCGAAAATAAAAATCAAACTTTTAGGAAACACAACTATATAACTTTCAAGTTTATATCACTTTGAAACAAAGTTTACAAGGTGATTGTTAGGTTATTGGCTAATACAAACGAATACTTTAAGAATTCTGTAATGAAGCGCAGTGGAGTTTTGTAGTATGTAATGAATTCTTGGCTTAACTCATTCTCCCTTCGGTGTTGGGTTCTCTATGTATAGAGAGTATTTTACATTAATAAACATTTGTTGATTCATACAATTGTCTGCATAAAGTAGCTTTTTGGCATATTCATTGAATCTATCCAAGGTCCACTTGCTATTTTACAGTGGTTTCAGAGCCTTATCTCTTTGACAAGTTGGTTCATTAGATTTATTTTCTAATGAATAACTTACCAGAAATCTGTTGGCTTGGTCATCAGATTTCGGATGAAAAGATTTCACCGGATTGTGTTAATAAATACCAGATTTATCATCAGACTTATCAGATTGGCCTTTTTCTGATTGTCCTTATTTGCTTGTGATCAACTTCTGATACTTGTTGAAGATGATGTTTATCTTATTATCTTGTATCTTCTTTTTGCATGATCTCTTGACTTTTATCATCTTTAGGACATGATCAAAATGATCATATATTTCTTTAACACTTACAAAAAGTTTCCTAACAACTAATTTCTCCAAATCACACCCGGGTGTAGGGTTATAATACCTAGGGTTTTATTTTCATATTTAGTTTTTATAGAAACACTTGTTTAGTCTTTTGATTGTGAAATTGATGCAGATCATTTGTTAGTTTGATTAGAATTCAAACTTTTAATGGTTTTCTTGCATCACAAACATTGTGTCAAGATAATAACTATTGATTTTGGTTTTTATTAGGGTTTTATGTGAGGATTGATCTTGGTTCATAAAACATACTTTTGTCCAATTGGTTGATAATTGTTGACGTCTAAGATTATTGATTAACTTTTTCACAAACCCAAAAAATCATCAGAATTCTCAACTTGATTGCACCTTTTATGCGAATTGACCCTAGTTGCTTGTTAATATGAACCCGAGTGTGATTGTTTTTATCATGTTGTTACAACTCATTACAATTAATCGTTTTGTCAAATCACTAGATTGACTTACAATTGTTTTTCCTTAATACAACTTCAAATCACCTTGTGATTCATCTTTCAAACAAACTTTAAAAGAATAAATAGCAACCTTCATAAAAGTAACATTGTTCAAGTGACTCGTTAATAAATTAGATTTAAACATCGACCACAAACTCTTTGGTGTTCGTCACCTTTCTTACCACTAGCTATCGTGCTAAAGGTACTAAGGAACTCTCTTTTACTTCATCTTTTACCGGACCTCGACAGTCTGATAAAGAAGTAATAAATATGATCATGAGAGCAACAAAGAAACCAAAACACGATAATATATATTGTTGTTGGCGACATGTAACACTACGTGTTTTTACGTCCAATAAAGTTCTGACACGTGTCCTGGTAACCCTCGTATGCCGTGTGCTTAAACAGGAGGGACCAAAGTTGTTGAAGCGATAAATTATATTGTATTATGCTAGGGTTTAAAGTCAAGGACTAAAAATAAAAATTTGGAAATTTTCATGTTTAGGAGACCCCTTGCGGACCGCAAGGCCAAACCCATACGGTCCGTAAGGACCTGCCAGCGAGCAGAAACATGGCAGAGCCATGTTCTGCCACCTCTTGTCGTTTTACCACCTTCTTGCATGCTTGCCACATCCATGGACACATGTTGACATCCCTTAACATCTGGCAACACCTCCTAGACCTTCCTTAGCCTTTAAGATGAACAAATTGTGAGTTGCAACAATCTTGCATGCACATTAAACTCACAAAGTTCATCAAGTGAAGCTCCTGGCCATCTTCAAGCATTTCTCTGTGTTCTTAGCATCACCTGGACCCTATGTAAGTGTTCAAATTCGTGCTAAGCCCTTTTTATTAAGATTTTAGCTAAGGTCAAAGTTCCGTCGTAAAAACACCTTGATTTTGAGATTAGACCTATTTGTCCAGCCATTGATTGTAACGAAAGTGGCTACGTGATTGTAATAAGGTAGGTGTTAATCCCTCAAGAGGGCACCTCCTGATTACCATGAATTCATGACCAATTGACGGAGTTAATGTAAAAGTCAACAAAAGTCAAACTGGCCAGATTTAATAAAATTGCGTAACTAAGTATATAGATGTTATAAAATATGTTTTGAAGCATAAACAACATAAAACTAAGTATTGAAACATGATATAAACTGATTTGACTCCTCAAGTCTCGGTCTAGAATCGATTCGCAACCGAAAGTCGCAAGATTTGACTTCCGCTTTGACTTTCAGTTCTGACCTGATTTAGATGCTTAGACTACTACTTAAGTTGTTTTCAGGACCATATTATAGTGTAGAATAACCTCTTAAAGTTATACTACATGGTCCCTTTATAATCTGCATTTTATACACGTTCCGCTTAATTTGCCTAAACTTTGCAAAAAGATCATTTTCGGTATAAATCAAGGTTTTAAACACTAAACACCATGCAAATAAGTTATGGAATTATTTGTGAAATTGATTAAGATATTTTGATATCAAGAATCTGATCATAAACTGCTTTTTTATCAAATATTAATTATAAAGCGTCAAAAGGACTAAAATGCCCTTTTCAGCATTTTAGAAACTTTAAACATAATTTCTTCCACAAAATCTTTTATATGCTGATGTAATATCATAAGTAGGTTATGTTGGGATGTTAAAACAGTTTATAACCTGAGTTGATGCTATAGATTCGTAAAATGCCGTTAAATGACTAAACTACCCTTTTTACGACAAATTTGTTTTAACTAGACTTTTGGGCACAAAATATTGTACCTACTGATGTAACATGTTAAATAATATATTTTGGTAATTTAAAACTGATCATAACCTCAGTTTACATTAAACATAAAATTAAACGGCATTTGTCGACATTTACGCCTTTTCGGCGCATAGTATGGTTTAAAATCATAACTATGAGCCAAGACTCGTTACCTAATGATTTATAAACTTATTTTCAATATTTTTACAGTAAGTACAAGTCCAAAAACTCAGAATCCCAATTATGATATCAAAGCTATGTGTGAAATTACCAAAATGCCTCTACGGGACATAGTTTGGTTTAAAACTATCAAAAACACATAGACTTGATATCCTACTGATATGACATCATAAATATATGTTTTTATTGAATAATTTGATCTTGACATCAGTTATGTTTTAAATCCCTTTATGAGCCTTAAAATGACCAAAATGCCCATATGTGGCGAAACTTGTATTTAAAATCTTTTCGGACAAACTTATAGATATCGTACTGATATCATAACATATTTTAAACATAAAGGCATGTGGAACTTGTATATGACTCTCCCGGTTACCCGTTTCGCTTATACGCTTACGGTTGAGCATACGTGACTAGTTTACGTAAAATAACCGGAACGGGTGTAACTTCGTCACTTTCCTATCAAAATCTATAGTGTTATTGGTATACCCATATAATACAAGTCTTAATACTTGTTGGGTCCAATTAACCTTCTATTCCGGTCACCGCGTAATCTAGCATATCGTACCGTATTTATTTTAATGTAAAACTAGGCGGTTCAAGTCTAAGACTTAACTAAGGACCCGTTAGCATTCTAATTTGGTTAATAACACCATTATTTCAGACTAAACGCCTTCCGGTAAATTGTGCATGTACTTATCTTGGATGTGCGGCTGAGTTTTGGACTC
Organism: Scalesia atractyloides; assembly: GCA_947069175.1. Taxonomy (NCBI): domain Eukaryota; kingdom Viridiplantae; phylum Streptophyta; class Magnoliopsida; order Asterales; family Asteraceae; genus Scalesia; species Scalesia atractyloides. The sequence continues at coordinate 64,941,693 of CAMTDV010000004.1, read as the reverse complement.
CTCAAAGACTTAAACTCAGGTAAATACTTTTAACCTATTTTCCCTATACGGGCTTGGGATAGGGTATATTATTACCGCTTGGTCGGGTATGGAAGTTATGTTTTGTCCACTTGTGATAATTAATTAAATTGCATAACCCGTTTTGATCTGTATTGTTTAAAACTAAAACATTGGAGTGGCCTTGACCGTGTCTAGGATATCCTTGGCTCACTAAAGTGCTAGTGGCCACGACTTAAGCAAGGTGTAGGCATACACTGGTAATTGCTATTATTAATTAATGTATGTTTTCTGTGTGAAAGTTCAGTAGTGGTGTGTCAGTCGATCATGTCTCGGTTTCTGTATTGGGCCCCATATGTAAAAGACAAACATGTAAATCTGTATACAAGGTCTTTTGTACTATCCCGAGTTATTTATAAAAATGTGCCTTGTGCACCTAAAACCATTTTCAAAAGAATTTTCAAAATGTGTCGGCTAATTGTATTTACCAGTGTAAATTGACGTATTTTCAAAAGATTAAAGTTACATGTACAAGCACGAAATAGGCCGGAAGCTGCAGGGCATTTACGCTAAGGAGTTGCGACCTCATAGTTGTGCGTGTAGAGTCTGTTATCCTTTTATGTGTACATTTCATTATGATCCGCCTGTGGATCTTATCACGAACCTTTTTGTATATTTGTGTCGAACACTCTGGACACTATGGTTTTAATAGTTTATATTTTACTACAAGCCTTCTGCTGTGTTGCTCTGTGTTGTAATTGGTTATGATGATATCAACTGTACGTCACGATACTCCCCACCGGGTCCACCGGAATACACGTAGAAATCGGGTGTGACACGACAGTATCGTAAACACAATTGATTATTCTTGTTTCTCCTGATTGAAGCAAGAAGCTAAAAAAATAAGAATAAATTTATTGTTCCTTTTTTGTTGTTCGTAGTAATCAAAAGAAACTCTAACCACTGTAGGAAAATATGATTGGATAAAGATATGCAAACAACAACTTAATTGTTTTTGTGATCTATGATCATGACGGCGGTAATAGAATAAGAGAAGGGTACGATCAAAAAATAAACTAAGGTTTGTGGTCTCATACCATCTTAATAATTGTGGAATCCTTTCTTGATGTCATAAATATGATTGGATAAAGATATGCAAACAACAACTTAATTGTTTTTGTGATCTATGATCATGACGGCGGTAATAGAATAAGAGAAGGGTACGATCAAAAAATAAACTAAGGTTTGTGGTCTCATACCATCTTAATAATTGTGGAATCCTTTCTTGATGTCATAAGATTTGCATATCAACTATATATATAGTTATAGGGATTAGGGTTACATAGTTACACAAACCACCTTTTACTAATAAACATTATCAAATAAACAACAATATAAACAATATATTGAATCAATCTAACATTATTTATATCATCCTCTTCATTAAACCTTTGACACAAAATGTTTATAGGAGCAACCCCCCCCCCCCCCCCCCCCATTTTCTTATAACCAAGAGTCTCCTAGTCTTCTATGCCCACTAAGTTTGAAGCTTTTATTCACCAACAAAATGCTCTTGTGTCACTCTCATTTATTAGAATCAAAGTCGTACATGAGGATTTAAGTGTCTCGACCAAGCCGAATAAAGGCCCTTTGGCTTAAGAACTATATAAATTATTTTTTTAAACAGTGATTAATGTTACAACAATAAACATAGCAAAAGTAGTATTAGAATAACATAGTTACATAATTTAATAGTTAACAGACGATTCGTGTAGCCCTCCTAGCATTTTTATAGCAAAATGTTTGATCACTTCCTCGTAATTTAAATTCTTGATGTGCATAAGAGTGTAATAAATAATGGTAGATTTAGCCGGTTTTTACACTGGTTCAAGTTTAAAATTTAAAAAAAATTAAAAGATATGATCACTCTATACTTCACGCTGGGCAAATGAACCCATCATGGGCGTAATATAGCAATGATAAGATACCGATGTCATCTACGGATTGAAGAGCTTTTAGTACCGAAAAAAGTATGTTATCGACATCTAATCAAGCCAATAGAATAGTGGTTTTTGTAGTTTTTATAAAAGAAATCATAAAATAAATAAATAAAATATAGTTGGTTTTGAAATCAGTTTTAAGTAAAGGGGTATTTGGGCTAGTTTTAAGAAAAGGGGTATTTGGGCTTTTGTTAGCCCTTGATGCTTTGTTAATTAAGTTTTGCAATGGATTACAAGAGCTCAATTTAAATTATCGGCATACGTCTTTGGGGGTATCCCGAGTACTCTGCAAGACAACCCACCAAATTTGTTTTCTTTTTTAATACCTAGTTAGTAGTTATGTTATGTTCATGCATAAAGTCATGGAGCTCTGTGGTTAGTGGCCTCCCCACATCTCGACCATATTGGATAGAATCAGTATGGAAACTCTCCGCAAGGTCGGAATCAAACTACAACGATGCCATATAGTCAGCTGGGAAACTATACACCATTGTGGTTTAGTATTAACTAAAAAAATATTCATAATGGGTTTATACCACCAACTACTATTCACCTGTTGGTATGATCCTATCTTTCCAAGAGTAGTGAAGATAATATAAACCAAGTCCCTAGCGCTTTAATCTTATCTCCATGCTTCGCCAAGACTTACCAAATCCGAAGCCCTGAACCAAAACCTGAAACATACAAAAGTGGGTTTCTTTTTGTACGAAAAAACATGTATATTTATGCGCATATCAAGTCTCTAGCATTTCGTTGTCGATAGTTATCATCACCAATCCACTAAGTCTTTCTTAGGATATTGAGACTTTTATGTTGCTTTATCTATTTTTTTTACATTATTTAGCATGGAATGGTTGTCATAAGTTCTTAAAATCAAATCCAAATTCAAAATTATTAATCAATAATACATAGAAAATTGCCATTTAGTCCTTGACGTTTTACCCAAAATTCCACTTTGGTCCAGATAGTTTTTTTCTTCCATTTTAATCCAAATAGTTTTTTATGCCATTTTCATCCAACCCCTTAACTCCATCTAAAAATCTCAGTTAACGAAGGGTCATTTTTTTCAGTTTACCACCACCCATCCCATCACAACCTTTTATCATCGCCACCACCCACCCCACCACCCACCATTTCCACCACACTGCCACTTTTCCGCCACCCACGTCGTCAACCAACACCATCACCTTCACAATCTTTTTAAATGATGGTGGTGTTGAACGGTGGGGATGGTGGTTTGCAGGTGTGATTTGATAAAAGTTGTCGTGGTTTAGAAGGGTGGAGTAGTGGTTGTTTGCAAGTGCAATGGCATGGGGATGGCGGTGTATCAATTTAAAGTGAAGATGATGGTGGTGGTTGCTGGGGATTGTTCGACGATGATGGTGACGGTGTTGGTTGATGACGTGGGTGGCGGAAAAGTAGCCAGTGGTGGTGGAAATGGTGGGTGGTGGCGGTGCTCGCAAGTATTGGCGATGATCATTGGTTGTAATGGGGTGGGTGGTGGTGGTAAACTGACATAAATGACCCTTAGTTAACTGAGATTTTGGATGGAGTTAAGGGATTGGATGAAAATGGTAGGAAAAAAAGACTCTTTGGACTAAAATGGTAGAAAAAATTATTTGCATTAAAATTGCAGAAGAAAACTATTTTGTCTAAAGTGGCTTTTTGGGTCAAACCTTAGGGACTAAAATGACAATTTACTCCAACTCTGTATTATTATCAAACAATTAACAAGAGTAAATTGCCAAAATCGTCCTCGAGGTTTAGGCATGTTTGCCATTTTCATCTAAAACAACTTTTTTGTGCCACATTGCCCTCCACGTTTGGCATTTTTTTTGTAATTTTCATCCAAATGGCTAACTTGGTTAACAAGTTCTGTTAAATGAGATTTTTTTTAGGTTTCATCCATTTTTTTAATTTATAATGTTTACTCTACAAAATTTAATAAAGAATTATGTTGTTTTAAATATATATATATATAGACACACACATCACAGTCATCTCTCTCGTCTCTTTTTCTCTTCACTCTCATCTACCATCACCGCCACCACCATTCCTCACTACCTCCACCACCATTCCCCACCACAGCACCACCTCCATAACCACCTTCACATCTCTCTCTCTCTCCCTCTCTCTCTCTCTCCAATCACCACCACCTATTACCACTCACACACATCATCAACCAATACTGACGCCATCATCATCATCGGAAAACATAGATCACACTTGTTTGATTATGACCACTCTGGCGACAGCAGTAACACCAGCGACCCCGCACTTCTTCTACCCTCTGAGCCTCTTGAATCTCGCAACCAAACCCATTCCTCTTTACCCTCTATTCATCTCCAACCGAGGCGAACATATTTGAAATTCGAGATTTAAGGTTCACGAGTGGTAAATTGGAAGGTGGTGGTTGTAGGTGATATTTGGAGGGGTGGTTCTAGTTATGGGCTTTAGTTGTATATCAGGTGAGAGTTGCAGGTGGTAATCATGGTGGTGAAGTTGAAGTTAGGGTTATGGTGGTGGCTAGAGAGAGACAAAGTAGAGAGAAAAAGAGAGTACTGGAGAGAGAGAATATATATGAAGTGGTTGTGGAGGTGGAGGTGGTGGGGAACAGTGGTGGTGATGGTAGATGAGAGAGAAGAGAGAAAGAGACGAGAGAAAGAAGAGAGAGAGATGGTTGTTGTGTGTGTTTATATATATATATCTAAAACCAACATAATTCTTTATTATATTTTATATAGTAAACATTATAAATTAAAAAACATGGATGAAATCTAAAAAAATCTCATTTAACAGAACTTTTTAACCAAGTTAGTCATTTGGATTTGGATGAAAATGGCAAAAAAAATGCCAAACATGAAGGGCAATATAGCACAAAAAAGTTGTTTTGGATAAAACTGATAAACATGCCTAAATCTCAGGGACGATTTTGACAATTTACTCAATTAACAGTTACTCAATTCTAATTTCTAAGTTTAAAAATAACAAAACACTCAATTTAAGGCTTAATATTCAACAACACACCTAATTAAGACTTATCATTCAATAAAACATTTGATTAAGAAAAATTAAGAATTATAGATTAGGGAAAGTGGAACAAAAAAAACATACTTTGATTGGGCTGTGGTGTTCCAGTGGTCGCCGGCTAAGGTGCGGTGCTCACTGACGATGTAGTGGTGGTGGGTCAGCATCAGTCGTTGGAAGCCTGTTGAACAATGTAGCAGCAACGTAGTTTTCTTTGTTTGTTTTTAGATTTTTATTACTATTTACTTTTTTTTAGTTTTTTGAATGACAACGCTTACTTCTACTCTATTACACCAATGATGATATGGATCACTAGATTAAATTCTATTATTAGATTAGATTGGGTATTTTTAGATATCGATAGAAACAAAACATTTTGGGCCCAATAATTTGTAAGATTAAATTTTTATAGACGGAGTCTAATAAATTTTTCGGTTTCACATTATATATATACACACACGATCTTTTTAAACCCTCCAAAAAATCGCAAAAGCGTGCGGCTCACCACCCTAAGGCTGGCCTTAATTAGAATCTATATTTTTCTTGTAAAGACGATTGCACAACTTTAGACTATATGCAGTCAAGGTTTTTTTAGCTTAACAAATGACACCTGAAAGAGAGAGGACATGATTATTGTAGACGTGATGGGAGAGAGTCAATCTATAGGGAGACCAAATTAACAAAAAAAATATATATTAAATAAATTTAAATACTATTTAAGATAGGGAGTTGTTATTTACACTATATTCCATTACATCTTAATCTACAACCATTAATGCAATTGTTATTACCCAGGTATTAATTATTTAAGCTCTTTTATTTATTCTTCAATATTTATGAAATCTTTTTCTAACGAAGGTCATATATAATTTTATACTTTTTATTAATGTTATAGTTCTATATATATATATATATATATATATATATATATATAAGTTAAAGGGTATATATACAACACTTTAATAAAAAAAAAGTTTATATAAATAACGTTGACAACATAAAAAATAGGACAAAAAAATTAACAACTAATTTCCAATATGTATAAAAGCTTTATCGCGTCTATAAGGGTTGAACTATTCATAAAATTTTCTACGTTGCATATACACATTTTTCCAACCAATAGCACATGTGACACATCCAATATGCGGAGATGCAAGGCATAAATATATATATAATAATATTTTATTTAATCATATACTTTTTATAGTTTAGTAATACGATGCACAACATGTATGTTCTTGCTCTATTTATTTTTTTAAAGTCTGATATGCAATTGATGCGGGATGGCATCTTTATCACCACATTTTGGTAAATTTGGAAAACGAGGAATACAAAGGAGTTTGAGAAAAGGTATACGGGGATATCAAAAGTTGTGGAAGACATCAAGGGAAACTTCTTATGGTTTGGGGTCGTTCTAGATTTACTGTATTAAATTGGAAGAGGTGGTGCGATTTCAATTTACGTTATGTAATCTTTTAACTTTGTTTGGATTCCACTCCTTGTTCGCTCGATTTCTATATATTATGTATAGAATTTTTTTCTTTTAAAAAGAAAATTAATATCCTCATAAATTATAAATAATGAATGATAGTAGTCAATGTGTGGTAGCTCACTAGTTAATACGCAGTTAAGGTTATTTTAGCTCAACGAATGACACGTGAAAGAGTATCGACATGATCGTTGTAGACGCGATGGGAGAGAGTCGATCTTTAGACAGACCAAATATAACAAAACATTGTATCAAATAAAATTAAATACTATTAAATATAGGGTGTTGTTATTTAAAGTATACTTCATTACATCTTGATCTACAACGACTTTTCAATAAATGCAACTATTAATACCTAGGTATTAATTATTTAAGCTCTTGTATTTATTCTTCAACATTAATCAACCATTAGTTTTTATGAGTTTTTTATTTTTGTTAATATAGGTAAGTGCGTATATATATTTTTAACTTTTTATATAATGTTATAGTTTTATGATTATATATATATAATATTATATAATATAAAATATATATATATATATATATATACATATATGTGTGTGTGTGTAAAAACAATCAAAAGTGTAATAACAGTGAGAACAATTCTAAGCCACACGATATTTATGTTTTGTGACTGAGATTGTTGTGGTGACATATTTATAAATACTGGGAACCTTAAAACAGGGAGGGGTAGGGGTAAAATGGGAACATTCAAACTAGGGTGCACACGTAATCATGTGCATTTCACCCATCATATTTAAACCTCCATAATTTTTTTATACGTGATTTTTTTAAATTACACCATATATTTATACAAATATTTATGGCGTTTTCAATTTTGTTTTTTTATGGTGATTTCAGCTCGGTTTTTATGCCGTTTTTCTGAACTGTGAGCTTTTATGGCATTTTCTACTAGTTTCTTCATGGTGTTTTTCTGAACTAGGTGTTTTTTTTTCTGAAACGGGTGTTTTTATGGTGTTTTTCAACTAAAATTTTAGTAGTGTTATTCTGAAATTGGTGTTTTGATGGCGTTTTTTTCGATTGAATATTTTACTGTGTTTTTCTTAAGCTGGGTTTTTATGGCGTTTTCAACTAGACATTTTATGGTGTTTTTCTGAACTGGATTTTACGATGACGTTTTTAAATTGGAGGCGTTATTTTGTGTGTTTTTATGGCGTTTTTATTTTGGACATTTTCATGGCATTTTTCTAAAACTCCATAAAAATACCCATTATCAGGAACAGTTCATGTCATGTTTTTTTATAAAAACTATAACAATGGTATACTGGTTGAAAAGATATTAAAACGCACAGTTTTGTAGTGTTTTTTTAAATTATCGGGTATAAAAAAGTTTCTAGAGTTTTAAAAAGACTGTAGAAGATGCATGTGACTTGCATATGCTTGATCTTTGGTATGTGGATGGACTTTTTTGACAATATTATCATTAGTGTAAGTTAGCACTAGTTTCACATGGCAACACTAAAATCGTTCTCACCGGTTTCACATTTTTTACTGTTTTCCTCAAATTTTGCCCTACACACACATAAACCCACTAAGTTAAAGGGTATATATACAACACACTTATTTATTTATTTAATACAGTGCAATTACCAACTATTGTGAATAGTGATTTAAGGGTTTCTTTCGTTTTCTTTTTTCTTTGTATGCTTTTACATTTTACCCTTAAGTTTCAGTATTGATACTTACAACCCCTTAAGCTTCTACAAACTTTGTAATCGAGTTTTACACGTTTAATTTATGTACGTGTATGTAAAAATTCAAGTTGATTTATGTTTCTACGTAAAATTTTCTGAAATGAGTCGGGTCAAATGTAACATGTTTTCGTGCTTATTTTTATGTACATTATCAGTTGTTCAAAGTTTTAGCGTAGATTTTTTACGGAACATCACGACTACCCGTGAGAAAATTTACTAGTTAATACAAAAAATAACTTTTATATAAATAACGTTGACAACAAAAACAAAAAAAGGACATAAAATAAACAACTAATTTCAAATATGTATAAAAGCTTTATCGCGATTATAAAGGTTGAATTATTTATAAAATTCTCTACTTTGCATATACACATTTTTCCAACCAACTACAGATGAGGGCTATGTGACAGATCCAACATGCGGAGATGCATGGCATAAATATATAATATTAGTTTATTAAATCATATACTTTTTTAAGTTTATTGATACAATGCACAACATGAATGTTCTTGAAACATCAAACTCTGTTTTTTTCTAAAGCCTGATCTGCGATTGGTGCATGATGGCTAACGAGTTTGTGTATCAGCTCTTGCGTCATGTATGGTAGCTCATTCGTTTTGGTGGCATCTTTATGACCACATTTTGGTAAATTTGGAAAACGAGGAATGCAAAGGAGTTTGAGAAAAGCAATACACCGATATCAAAAGTTATGGAAGAGATCAAGGGAAACTAGTTCTTATGGTTTGGGGTCGTTCAAATTTAATGTATTAAATTGGGGAGGTGGTGCGATTTCAATTTACGTTATGTAATCTTTTAACTTTGTTTGGATTTTTCAACTCCTTGTCCGCTTGGTTTCTATATGTTATATATAAGTTATTTTTTCTTTTAAAAAGATAATTAATATCCTCATAAAAATAAATAATGAATTATCATAGTTAATGTGAGGTAGCTCACTTGGTAGAGACATGTGTCTTTAAAGGAAAGGTCTTAGGGTTTTTAAACTTGGACAAAGGGGAATAACTTAGAATTATTAGCCTATCCGTAGTGGGGCTGCATATCACGCCGGAACCTGCCATAACGCCCCTTAGCGCCCGGCTACAGCGTTACGGCCGGCGCTATGGGTAATTTTTGCCTTCCCACGATCTATATCACGGCGCTACCATTTCTTCCCCACTCACACACATATACATACATACATACATACATACATATATAAAAGCCCCATACATATATAACCCCACTACACATTCAAGTTATATAAAGCTCCATAAAACCCCTCTCTTACGCATTTCGCCACTTGTCGCATAACGCCCCACAAAGGGCTTTATGACTACACATATTAGACCATGTGTAGTGGGAGGGTAAAACAAAGCCCCCACCATTGAACGTTTTGCGCCATGTGGCAGTCAAGTCAGCAAGGGAGCTTTGTTGGACGTTTTTCTAAAATGGGTGTAGTGGAATAAAGCTCCATTAATGATTAGCCAATGATTATTATTTTGTTTTTTAATTAAAAGTATATTTGACATGGAAGTGTGCGATTGATCCAAGAATTCTTCGCCAACCCAATTTGGAACAAAAACATCTCGAGCGGTGGAAGGGCCTGGTTGGGCTTTTTTTTTTGGGAAGGGGGGACACTAAAAAACTCCCCACTATGGCTGATTTTGAGTAACATTTGCTCTTAAAAAATAATTATGGTAGTTTAGTTGTAGTTAATAACGAAGAGAAAATGAATTTTATTGATTATTATGGTCAAAACTAATTGAAATATAATAAATAAAGGTATTGATTGTTGATGGTCAAAACTAATTAAAATTAAAATATAATAAATAAATGTAAATAGGAAATAGAGTATATTGCATCACGTTTTAAATCATATTATATGAAATTCAAACGCATTAAAAATCCCAGAAGTAAATGCACCCAAGGCAATGAAAACAAACAAGAGTCGTGACTTTTGGGGATATTATTACAATTTGGGGTTCTATTCTATAATCTTTATAATCTTCTTAGGGTTTTCACTTTTCAAGGATGCAATGAAGTTTACATACCAGACGAATTCTCTCATCATTCTCAAATCTCACACCTCTTTCTTCACACACTACATGTTCTCCCCCTTAATCTAAATTAATCTCGCAAATTTCATGGTGTATTAACCTGATGGGTGATTTGTTCATGAATCCTGATCCGAACCAGACACCTGTTGCTGACCCATCACCACCGTCAACTCCGGCGACAACCCCACCTGGGTTTTGGCTCTTTTTAGCCAATCATGAAACCCCACTTCGCCCAATTGAGGATCGGATCAGCTTTGCTATTAGGGTCAGTGCTAGACAGCCTCAGACTAGTGTTAATGAACCAGTTGTTGGTGTGAACAGTGATGTGAATAGTGGTGACAGATTGAAGAATCACAAAAGGGATATAACCCATGTGGCGAAAGCATTGGAGATGGATGTTGATGGCAACAAGACTCGTGATGGGGTGTTGTTTGATTGTAATTTGTGTTTAAAGACGGCTAAAGATCCGGTCTTGACATGTTGTGGTCACTTGTTTTGTTGGGCTTGTTTTTATCAGGTTCCGTATGTGGATTCGGTTTCGAAAGAGTGTCCTGTTTGCAGCGGGGAAGTGATTGATTCGAATGTTACTCCTGTTTATGGGAGTGGGTATGGGAAGGATTCAGGAGGGATGGAGATGGGTTCAAGAGTGAGGATTCCTCCAAGGCCGCAGGCGCGCAGAGTGGAGTGCGTTGGAGAGGAAAGTTCGTTTATTAGTACAGTGGTGGAAGCGGTTAGGAGGATTAGAAGTGGTTGGCTGATTTCAGATGCAAGTTCAGTTGTTCATGCATCAGAGGCCCAAATGAATGCTGCTGGTAGTACTGGTTTGCGGTTGGGTGGTTTAGCAGCAGATGGTGATGTTGAGGTTGATCAGGCTGAATCTGGCTCTTGGAGGAGGAGGAGACGACGAGTAAGGTGATGTTGACGTTGTAGTCGTTATAATCGTATAATTGGTATGCTCAGAAATGTAAACTGATGTGGTCTTTAGATGATGAGAATGGTATATGATATACTCTATTGGTATAAAATCTTTGTTTGTTTCTAGATGTTCATCGCTTCTACTTGCTTTTGGAACGTTATTGCAGCATTGTGCACAGATGGTTGTAATGTCTGACTCTTGGTTATTGGGGCTGTGGCATAGATACGTAGTTGACGTGATTGTATTTCGAAATCTGTTTTTTCTTCAACTTATTTCAGGATGATGCATTCTGCATCAGGGCAGATGTTTTGACTTGAAACATGATTTTGGGATGTTTGGTTGTGTAGTATGACTTCAGAGTTCGACTCCTCATCGGGCCTAATGGACATGGCTGAACCAAATGTGTCAATGCATATAAAGAGTATAAGTCTAGCTTCTATGGACGTTTGGAGTCTTACCTGATATGTTATTGACACCGAACAAGTTACCGTTCAGCACCACTGGATTATGACTCTCAGTCATTGACAATCGCCAGATTGTTCTCTACCTCCATCTACGTCACTAACTGTTCACTAGCAAATGTGTTAATTAAATAACTATCTAACTATGTATCGCGACATGAGAGTTGGGGGTGGTGTTGATCATAGCACGTGCTATAACTCATAAACTCCTTAAGTTGCTTATTCATATGCTCTTGTTACATCTTTCGTTCAACCTCTAACATGGTCTTGGTAAAGCTTTCATTTAACATTGTGTGTATTGTCGCCTCAACCTTTGGTAAAACATTTCTTCGGAATGTTTTTGCTTCTTCTCTCGTTGTCTGTTAAACTCCGCATCTTTGTCATTTGTCTTTATTAGGTAGTAATCTACCAACATTAAACACATGATTTACGGTTTGTGAAGATAAAATATAATTCATAAGATCTCCCTGTGCTCCAATTGTGGGGATCATGGGTAATAGCATAGAAGGGGTCATGATGGACCCAAAGCTAAGGAGGCAGTTATGACCTGACCTCCAACACCCTCCTCACACTGTTGTGGATCGAAAACATAACTTGCGATAAGCTTGGTGCAACATATAGTTTTCAGCATACTGTTGAGAGTACCTCTCCTACGATTTATAAAAAATAAAAGAGTTAATTACTGTTTTCGTCTCCGTGGTTTGTCAAAAATCACTATTTCAGTCCATTAGTTTAAAAATTGCGATTTCAGTCCCTGTGGTGTCACTTTCATAACCATTTCAGTATACCTCGCAACCATTTCAGTCCCTGTACTTACAGAATAAATGGATTGAAGTGGTTACGAAAGTGAAACCACGGGGACTGAAATGGTTACGAAAGTGAAACCACGGGGACTGAAATCGCAAATTTTAAACTAATGGACTGAAATAGTGATTTTTGACAAACCACAGGGACAAAAACAGTAATTAACTCAAAATAAGAAATAAATGAGTTAGTTTATGAAAATTTCGACAACGTAATGGCTATAGAGACGCAACCCACATAATTAATACTACGATTAACATTCAACAAGGTAAAATAAGATAGTATAAAAATTAAGTTACAATATATATTCGGTTCCATAAAAGTTAAACACATTCTCAATAATTTTGTGCCAAAATGTCTTTAAGGATCCAATGTAACACCAAACACCTACACATCTAAAGGCCCTTTTCACAGGCCAGTTATGTGTGTTTGATCCGGTCTCCATACCAATATCGCAAACTAAGACATCATGTATGGGACGCCTCGCACTTGGGGTTGTGTCCCAACAATAAACCCCCTACACATACTCCCAATTGTTGTTAAAGTATGAAAACTAAATATGTAATAATTAAAATAAATTAATACATACTTACACAAATGTTAAAGTCCATGAAGAATTACTGACAAGCGATATATTTTTTGTAATATTTTATAGTGTAATTAAATAAGTCATCAGCGATATGTCAGCAATCATCTACTCTACTGATTTGAGGCAAGCACAAAATATTTATCATATAGTTTATATTTTAACTATCAATTTGTGAAAGTCAATTTTCTGATATTCATGTATGTGTATATATTGAGGATGACATAACGAAAATTCATATAAGTTGACTAAACCCATTAAACCTTCTAGCAGTCGTTAATCTTGATAAATGGGTGGATCAGATGAATTTGATTCATATTATTTTACGTGAAGTTGGTAAAAAAAAGGGTAAAATGAGATATGGAGTTGATCAAAATGTCTTGAAAATAGGAGTTGCATGCACAAGAAAAGTGATTACATCAAACTAGCCATCATAACCTACAAAGTTTATGTAATCTAGATATAAAAAGAGTACACAATATCCTTAACCTCCATTTTCTTCTTTCTTTCAAAATTCAAAAAAAAAAAAAAAAAAAACCCATGTATGTGGATGGATATCTGAAATTTAGTAACACATAGATTTGGAAATCGATCACGGTTATTCTACTCTAGTTTGTTGTATATTTGTGTAGGAGAAGTGAAGATACTATTAAAGACGAATGAGGGCATTGATGGAGATTTTGTTGTCTAAAAGAAGACCAAACAAAATCAAGAAATCGTCTACAAGGTAAGTATATGGACTTCCATATTAGGCGGTCAATCTCTGTTCAAACAACATTGGGTTTTGGTCAATTTGCTGATATGCAAAATATTGAATATTCAGGGTTTTGATCTAATTTTTTAGAATAATATTTATCGAGTTTGCGTTTATGGGGTCTTCGATTGTCTGGTATCGTATTTTATTAGGGTTCTAACTCAACTTTTTAGAAAGATTATCAATTTGTATACATTGTGGGTGTGTATGGGGCGTGTAACCTTGTTTACGTATAGCATTTTTATTTCCTAATTTATAAGCTTCATTATTTGTTTTTCATTTAGGGTTTTTGTAAGTTCTTCATTGCATGGGCTAAAGCTCATAAAGTCCTTAAGGTTCCCATTCAACCGGTCTTGATAAAGCTTTTGTTTAACCTCTAACATGATCTAGGTAAAGCTTTTGTTCATCCTCTAATAAACGTTGTGTGTAACGTCCCCTCAACCTTTGGTTCTTCTCTTCGTTGTCGCTCAACCTATGCATCTTTGTCATTTGTCTTCATTAGGTAGTAATCCACAAACATTAAACAAATGATTAGCGGATTGTGAAGATAAAATATAATGACATTATATAGAAACATGCATCTATAGAAATTTGTGAAAGTCAATTTTCTTATATTCGTGTGCGTATATATATTGAAGGATGATATAATGAAAACTCATATAAGTTTCCTAAACCCATTAAACCTTCTAGTAGTGGTTGAATGTAATATTTTACTTTTTGATTCTAATTATTTTAAGCGAAGATGGTAAAAGAGGGTTAAATGAGATATGGGGTTGATCAAAATGTCTTGAAAATAGGAGTTGCATGCACAAGAAAAGTGATTACATCAAACTAGCCATCATAACCTACAAAGCTTATGTAATCTAGATATAAAAAGATTACACAATATCCTTAACCTCAATTTTCTTCTTTTTTTCAAATTTTTTTTTTTTTAAAATAGAGAAAAAAAACCCATGTGTGTGGATGGATGTTTGAAATTTATTAATACATAGATTTGGGAATTGATCACGTTTATTCTTCTCTAGTTTGTTGTATATTCTTGTAGGAAAAGTGAAAATACTATTAAAGACGAATGAGGGCATCCATGGAGATTTGGTTCTCTAAGAGAAGACGAAATAAAATGAAGAAATCATCTACAAGGTAAGTATGGATTTCTATATTAGGCGGTCAATCTCTGTCTAGACAACATAGGGTTTTGATCTACTTGCTGATAAGCAAAATATTGAATATTTAGGGTTTTGATCTACATTTTTAGAATAATAATTATCAGGTTTGCGTTTATGGGGTCTTCGTTTTGTTTTTCTGGTAGGTTTTTTTATTAGGGTTCTAACTCAACTTTTTAGAAAGATTAATGATTTGTATACATTGTGGGTGTTTATGTGGTGTGGAATCTTATTTCCGTATGCATTTTTATTTTCTAATTTATGATCTTCATTTTTTGTATTTTCATTTAGGGTTTTTGTTAGTTGATCATTGCATGTGCTATAGCTAATAAAGTCCTTAAGGTTCTCATTCAACCGGTCTTGATAAAGCTTTTGTTTAACCTCTAACTTGGTCTAGGTAAAGCTTTTGTTCATCCTCTAACAAACATTGTGTATAACGTTGCCTAAACCTTTGGTTCTTCTCTTGGTTGTCTGTTGAACCTCCGCATCTTTGTCATTTGTCCTGATTGGGTAGTAATCTACAAACATTAAACAAATGGATAGTGGTTTGTGAAGATAAAATATAATTACACTATATAGAAACATACATCTATAAAAAACGATGAGCATCATATTTCCCTATGCTCCAATTGTGGGGATCATGGGTAATAGCATAGCAGGGTCATGATGGACCCAAAGCTAAGGAGGCAGTTATGACCAGTTATGACTTGACCTCCAACACGCTCCTCACACCGTTGTGGATCGAAAACATAAATTCTGATGAGCTTAGTGCAACATATAGTTTTCCGCATACGTTTGAGAATATCTCTCCCATGATTAATCAAAAAATAAAAAAAAAAGAAATGAGTTAGTTTATGAAAATTTCAACAACATAATGGCTATAGGTTGAACATTCTGATTACATGTGTTATACAATTATCCGAAGAGTGTCCAAGAGTGGCAACACACATAATTATGATTAACATTCAAAAAGGTAAAATAAGATAGTATAAAAATTAAGTTAGAATATATATTCGATTCAATAAAAGTTAAACAAACATTCTCAATAATTTGGTGCCAAAATATCTTAAAGGATCCACTGTAACATCAAACACCTATACATCTAAAGGCCTTTTCACAGGCCATTTGTGTGTGTTTGGTCCGGTCTCCATACCGATATTGCATGCTAAGACACCAGGCGTACTTGGGGTTGTGCTCTCAAGTCGATGTTAGAGTATGAAAACGAAATATGTAATAATTAAAAAAATTAGTTACATACTTACACAAATGTTAAAGTCCATGAAGAATTACTGACAAGCGATGGAGTTTTTGTAATATTTTACAGTAATTAAATAAGTCATCAGAGATATGTCAGTAATCTTCTACTGATTTGAGTCAAGCACATACTATGTTATCATATATTTTATATTTTAACTATCAATTTGTGAAAGGCAGTTTTCTAATATTCGTGTGTGTATACATATTGAACGATGATATAATGAAAACTCATATAAGTTGACTAAACCCCTTAAACCTTCTAGTTGTCGTTGATCTTGATAAATGGGTGGATCAGATTGAAAGTAACATTTTACTTTTTGATTCTTATGATTTTAAGTGAAGATGGTAAAAAAAAGGTAAAATGAGATACGGGGTTAGATCAAAATGTCTTGAAAATAGAGTTTGCATGCACAAGAAAAGTGATTACATCAAACTAGCCATCATAACCTACAAAGTTTATGTAATCTAGATATAAAAAGAGTACACAATATCTTGAACCTCCATTTTCTTCTTTCTTTCAAAAAAAAAAAAAAACCCATATTTGTGGATGGATGTTCACTGTTTAGAAAATACTAATATTTGAAACGAGGCTTTGACACCTATATTTCGCACTAGGGATGTTCACGGTTCGGATAAAAACCGTGAAACCGTTCAAACCGGTCAGCGGTTTGGTTTCACGGTCGGTTTGTTTCTTTTACTTTCGGTCAGTCGGTTTAAAAAATTTCACACCATATCGAATGGTTTGGTTTGAGGTTTATACCAAAAACCGACCGTACAAAACCGGACCAGACCGTAAGATTTGATTATTTTTATTATTAATATTTAGTATCGTTACATTTAGTTATTTATATTATATATTTAGTTTAAATTAACATGGGCTAGCTGTAATATAACATAATTAAACACGGCTATTATAATCTTTTTATGGTTTATTTCTATTAATCTTATTACTGTTATGACTTTTGTTTTTTAGTATCTCCTCCTACTTCTGTTAAGTTTTATATAATTATTATGTATCTCCATAACTTTGTAATCCTTATTCTAGTTATGACATTTGGTTTTATTCAGAATTAGAGTAAACTTAGATTAGGAGTGATTAAAGGCATACTTAGATTGTTGGTTATTATTTTTAATTTAATTTATTATCGAAGCTTAAACTGTGAAACCGAACCGAAACCAAACCGTTAGTAATGGTTTGGTTTGGTTCGGTCTGAATTTCCAATGGTTCGGTTTTAGTTTTCAAGAATAAAAAACCATTAGTAACCCTTTGGCTCACGGTTTGACCTAAAAACCGACAAAACCGGACCGTGAACACCCCTATTGCGCACGAGGGCGGGATATATGAGGTCCAAAAGGCGTCGTTCTTGTAACTCTTGTCCTTGAGTTCCAAACCATACAATGTTTCTTATTTCCATGAAATACATGTTATGAAAAATGTCAACAACAATTTCGGTGAGTTCACGTGTTTTATTTTGAACAAATGAAACTTTAAAGATTTGATACTTTGTATAAAAAACGGTATGCATAGTGTCAATGAAATTCCATGATCATTAATGTTTCGTAAGGCGATTAATACATGTGTCACCATAAGCCAGTAACCAAACCTCAACAATATTATTTGTCGTTACCCGGCCACTAAGTACATAGTGATACCTCGACTTGTTGGACACAAAAACACTCTTTAGGGTCTCATGGACCAAGAGTGGAGCATGCCTAGACTCAATAAATCTATCCATATGTTTTCCGTCTGTAAATGTTGACTAATTGCTACCGCTAGTGTATACACTTATGTCTACTTGTTTGTTCATGTACAGATCTATTACCATAAACCTTGTTAATACTTGACCTTGTTTTGTTTGTTTGAAAACCTTTGTCTGTTTAGACGCGTTGATGATTGATTATTCGAATGATCATATGTGTAATGTATCTACATACATTTGAATCCTTTTTTGTGTATGTCCGGGGCCTAGCCCCTTGTATGATATCGTATCCCACACGATTGCTTCGTACTTCTTCGTGTAATGCCCGGGGCCTAGCCCCTTGTATGAACTCGTGTCCCGCACATTTGTTTTGTTTAGTGAAATAATATATTTCACTTCTAAAAATATGTTTTTATATAATATGTCATGATTTCACTAATTTAATGACTAACACAAAATATATTTTTCTTAAAAATAAATATATTTTTCCTTGTTTGATGTTTGTTAAAAATAATATTTTTAGCATTGTCCTGTGTATGTATACATGTATATGTTTTTGTTTGTATACTTGTCCAATCCATGTATTTGTTGTGTATTGGTATGTATACATGTACCCATGTATATATACTTATTATATACTTCTCAAGTAGGTACTTGTGTCGTATTTGCACGTATACGTATACATATGTATAATACTTGTAACCTTGTATTCTACTGTCACACCCCGACCCGCAGCGGAATAAGAGTCGGGGCATAATTGGGTTATCACCAAAGCTCATGATATTTACTAATATGTTTCATATTTATTAAAGTCAAAATTACATTCCCAAATATCCACACATGTCCATACAATACAAAGAAAATAAACCAAACAAAACAATTCCAAACTCTAAATCATTTTATTCTTCTAGTCCAATCCTAAGTGTTTCTTGCTGCAGCTGGTTCACCTGTATCATGTGTAAAAATGGGGGTTTTTGGGTCAACATAAGTTGGCGAGTGAACATTGTTAGATAAACATTTATTATTGATTTTCTTGTTAGTTTATCAATGAAAAATTGTGCATAATCATGAATGAGCAAATGTAAATAATCAAGCAGTAGCAATTGCAATCACAACTATAACATACAATAACATATGATAGCATACATTAACATACCAACATCATACAATAAATAACATGAATGAAACTGTACGATCAAGGCTCAATCAAACGGAGCCGATCGTATTGCATGTACTGAAAATGATAAATGTCTGTGCGATCAAGGCTCAATCAAACGGAGCCGATCGTATGTGGGCACGCCAGGTTCACGCTCATAATGTAATGTGGAACATGCTCAACGCTCATAATGTAATGGGGAGCGGCGGCCTATGAAATTGCATGTACTGAAAATAATAAATTGAATCTAACAATAACCACACAAACAGTTGAAACAAGCTGAATACACATTTGTTCATGATATGTTGTATGCACAATGATTTAAATATAATATATAGCAAGACACATGATACACCCCAAAACGTGATTAAAACGGGGAATTTGTAAAGATTCACTCACATTGGGTGCGTTTGATTGGAGATGGTGAGATGCGCACGAGTTGGAAGGGTGGGACAACGAGAATTAACTAACCTAAATAATAACGGAAAATATAGTAAATGAGTGGATTTCATTAAGGATTTTAATAGAATTTTTAGATGTATTTTTACGAGTTTAAGGCTATTTCCTATCTTTAAAAACATTATTTTTAAGTATTTTTAATTGATTTTTAAATTAAATTAAATAATTAAAAATATAAAAATATGTTGACTTTTTGGGTTGACCGTTGACTTTTTGACTTTGACTGTTTGACCGGTTTATTGTGTGACTGAAATGCGCTGGGTGAGGCTCGAACCCGAGACCTCCCGTACGCGTGCACGCAGCTCTACCAACCGAGCTACGTGTCTAACCTGAAATAATTCTGTTTTTAATTATACTTTATACTAATTCAATTTATCCAAAATTCTTTTAATTTCAAAAACATTTTAATTCATTGATCCGGTGCCACTAACAGGTCTCGAACCCGGGACCTGTGCTTTAACGTTACACACAGTCCACCGCTGGACTGTGTGTCTAACTTGGTTAATATACAAATTTTATTATACTTAACAACTAACGGAGTTAACCCGGTTCAGTCTTAAACAAAAAAGGCATTTTATTACTGCGAAGGTGCGTGCGTCAAGAATCGAACTCGGAACGTATGCGTGCTTTTGTTCGCACACAGTCCACCGCTGGACTGTGTGTCTAACCCGTTCAAAATACCAGTTTTAATTATTCTTATAATGTTATCGCAGTTCATCTTCTTCGTTAGATTTTACAGGCAGTAGATTACACCGTTATATCTTGTTTAGTTCGATAGATAAACATTGTACAAACTAATATGAAATGGCAGAAACGATAATTAGAAGTAAACATACCGATGAACGGTTTATTTCAGAATTCCGGCAAGGTGTCGGTCTCTGTTTTTGTGCACTTCAATTGAACAAGACAATTAACCGTTTTGATTAGCTAATCGTGGAATTGAAGTGATAAACAAACGTTAACAGAGTGTTTGAATGTCCTTACCGATTCACAGATTAAAATAGAGATTTCCAGAACTTTTCCGGCGAACTGGTATTATCCGATAGTAGCGTCTGAATTCGATTTCAAGTGAAAGGTTTGAGTTAGAAATAGCTTAACAATTGTTAGACTACGACGGTATTGAAGGACTTACCGTTTTGAGGAAGAATACGGTTTTCCGGCGAACTTGCAGAATTTTCCGGCGAGTAAAATAAACTTCTCCGATGGACTGTAAAGTGTGCGGAAATGTAATTGGAGGTTTGTGGAATGTTTCTGAGTCGCGAGAAGCTCTTTGATTACAGTAATTCGGATTATTGAGTAGCTTCGGTTATAAAACTCATCATCATCAGAATTCAAGTCAATTCAAGTCTGAATTGATTAGAATTGTCGGTGCATCGGTTATAAACCTGAATTCGCGATTATTCAAACGTTTTAGACGGTTGAATAGCCGATTTCGGTTTTCAGTTGGCGCAACCGGTTCATCTAGGTTTGTATATAAGACTCATTTGTTTCCTAGAGTTGACAGAAAACAAACAAGTGGCGGAGTGGTTATGCGTGTGAGTGTTAAGTCTTTGAAGTTACAACCCGGCTGACCCGGGTTCGAGTCCGGCAGCCCCAATTTATTTTTAATCACTTTATTTATACTTTTTATCAATTATAACTTTTATGGTTTAGTTTGTTTATTAATTATGTATCATTAATAATTAAAATAAGCATAAATAGGCAATGAACATTTATAACTGAATATTCGATTACAAACGGAGCGGGTTTGGTAAAACCCGTTTTCGACAAATGTTACAGTATCCCCTACTTTTAGGAATTTCATCACGAAATTTAAGTAGTAGAAGTAGTAGGAAAAAGATGCGGGTATTTTTCACGCATTGAGTCTTTACGTTCCCAAGTAAACTCAGGTCCCCGTTTCGACTCCCAGCGTACCCTAACAATTGGAATGCGACTCCGTCGTAGACGTTTCTCCCCGAAGTCCATGATCTCTACTGGTCTTTCAATAAAATGCATAGATTCATCAATCTGAATATCTTCCAGAGGAATGTGGAGGTTTTCATCAGCGAGGCACTTCTTCAAGTTAGATACGTGGAATGTGGGATGAATCCTGTTGAGTTCTTCTGGTAGATCAAGCTTGTATGCTACAGGTCCTACTCTTTCGAGTATCTTGAAAGGTCCTACGTAGCGTGGTGCTAGCTTGCCTTTTTGACCAAAACGAACTACTCCCTTCCACGGTGATACTTTTAGAAGTACATGATCACCAATGTTAAACTCTAAAGGCTTCCGTCGTTTATCTGCATAACTCTTTTGACGACTCTGAGCCGCTAGAAGATTGTTTCGAATTTGATGGATCTTGTCTGTGGTTTCTTGAATCAATTCCGGACCGGTGATTTGAGCTTCCCCAATTTCGTGCCAACATACTGGAGATCGGCACTTACGACCATATAAGGCTTCAAAAGGTGCCATGCCGATGCTTGAATGATAGCTGTTGTTGTACGAAAATTCAACTAATAGGAGATGAGCGTCCCAATTTCCCTTGAAGTCTATGACACATGGTCGAAGCATATCTTCAAGAGTTTGTATGGTGCGTTCAGATTGACCATCAGTTTGAGGGTGATAGGCGGTACTGAGATCTAATCGCGTACCCATAGCGGCTTGTACTGCTTGCCATGTTCGTGAAGTGAAACGACCATCACGATCAGAAATAATGCTTAACGGTACCCCATGTCGGCTTACGATTTCGCTGATATAAATACGAGCTAGCTTTTCGTTCTTGAAATCTTCGCGGATAGGAATAAAGTGAGCTGCTTTTGTAAGTCGGTCAATTATTACCCATATAGTGTCATACCCACCAGAAGTGCGAGGTAACCCGGTAATGAAGTCCATGGTTATATTTTCCCACTTCCATACAGGTATTTCAGGTTGGACAGAAGTCCTGAGGATCTTTGGTGTTCAGCTTTCACCTTGGAACATGTAAGGCACTTAGAAACAAAAACAGCAATATCCTTTTTCATTCCAGGCCACCAATAGGTATATCGTAGGTCTTGATACATCTTATCGGCTCCTGGGTGTATAGAGTATCGCGTTTTGTGAGCTTCCTTCATAAGAATTTCACGAAGATTGTTGTGGTTAGGAATCCATATACGATCTAGATAGTACAGAATACCGTCAGATTTAGTTTCAATTTTAAGTTCAGCTCCACAGGACATCTCCTTTCGTACATCATCTTCCGTTACTGAAACATGTTGGGCTTCTCGAATTTGATCTTTAATGTCAGTTATGATTTGCGAACATAGAAGACGAATGGAGTTCGCATAACCCTTTCGACTAAGTGCATCGGCCACCACATTTGCTTTGCCAGGGTGGTATCGAATTTCACAGTCGTAGTCATTTAGAAGTTCGACCCATCTTCGTTGCCTCATGTTTAACTCCTTTTGATTGAAGATATGTTGAAGACTCTTGTGGTCAGTGTATATTTCACACTTAGTACCATAGAGATAATGTCTCCATATCTTAAGAGCGAACACAAAGGCTCCAAGTTCTAGGTCATGGGTGGTGTAGTTCTTCTCATGCGTCTTGAGTTGTCTCGAGATAAGCTATAAATTTTCCTCTTTGCATCAAAACACAGCCTAATCCTTGCGCTGACGCGTCGCAATAAACCACAAAATCATCACAACCTTCAGGAAGAGTGAGGATTGGTGCATCACAGAGTTTTTGTTTAAGGGTTTGGAAGGCTTCTTCTTGCTTGGGTCCCCATATGAAAGGTTTTCCCTTATGAGTTAAAGCCGTGAGTGGTACAGCAATGCGTGAGAAGTTTGAAATGAATCGACGATAATAACCAGCCAAACCAAGAAAAGATCTTACTTCAGTTGGTGTACGTGGCGCTTGCCATTCTTGTACCGCTTTGTTCTTTGAGGGGTCGACATGTATTCCCTTGTCATTGACTACATGTCCAAGGAATTGCACCTCTTTTAACCAGAATTCGCATTTGGAGAATTTGGCGTAAAGCTTTTCATTCTCTAGAAGTGTAAGGATGAGTCGAAGATGACGCTCATGATCAGTTTTAGATTTTGAATAAATAAGAATGTCGTCGATGAAGACTATAACAAATCGATCAAGATAAGGTTTGCAGACTCTGTTCATTAGATCCATGAAGACTACTGGAGTGTTGGTTAAACCAAATGGCATGACCATGAATTCATAATGGCCATAACGAGTTCGAAATGCGGTCTTTGGGACGTCCTCTTCATGTACTCTAAGTTGATGATAACCAGATCGAAGGTCGATTTTGGAAAAGTAGCTGGCACCTTGAAGTTGGTCAAGAAGTTCATCAATGCGAGGTAAAGGATAGCGATTCTTGATTGTTAATTTGTTGAGCTCTCTGTAGTCGATAATCATACGAAACGATCCATCTTTCTTCTTTACAAAAAGGACAGGTGCACCCCAAGGCGATGAACTAGGACGTATGAATCCCTTGTCAGTCAACTCTTGTAATTGACTGGCTAGCTCTTGCATTTCAGAGGGGGCTAACCTATAAGAAGACTTTGCAACTGGTGTAGCACCAGGTATAAGATCAATACGGAATTCGACTTCTCTAACTGGAGGAAGTCCTGAAATGTCATCAGGAAAAACTTGCGGGAAATCTTTTACTACTGGGATGTCTTCAAGTTTCTTCTCCATGGTTCCCTTGTTGATGATATGAGCTAAAAACGCGACATAATTTTTGCGAAGATATTTTGGGCTTGAAGACAAGACATTAAGCTGAGCCCCTTCGACGAGGTTTCTCCAAAGATTCGAAGAGTCTGACCGTTTGAAAGAGGAATACGTATAAATTTTTCGTGACATACAACTTCTGCCTGATGTTGACTGAGCCAGTCCATACCAATTATGATATCAAAACTTCCCAGCTTCATAGGAATAAGGTCGACTGAGAAATTCGTGGTGTTTAAGGTGAGTGTACAGTTGCGTATAATAGAGTTTAATGAAACTGGTTTCCAGTCAGCAACTTCTACCGTTATGGATTCCATGAGCTTATCCCGATTTTGGTTTAAGATAGGTTCAAATTCTAAGGACACAAAACTTCTATCCGCACCTGTATCAAATAACATAGATGCATATCTACCATTTATAAGGAACGTACCGTTAACCACATTGCCGTCAGCTCTAGCCTGATTAGCGTTGATATTGAAAGCTCTTCCTCTTGCAGGTGGAGGAGCTTGGTTCGCTTGATTCACCGGGTTGGCTTGGGCCTGAGCATGAATAATGTTTACCAACCTTGGACAAGTATTTCTGAAATGCTTGGGTCTCCGCAATTGTAGCAAGCCCGCATAGGTTGACCCATAGGATAATTGGGTTGGTAATATGTTTGGGCTAAATGTTGGGTGGGTGGTAATAGTAGGGGTTGTTGGGCTTGACCCATTATTTGCTGGTGGGTTTGGGTTGAAGGTTGGTGGCGGTTCATTCGCTGAGGCATGCGGCAGGTTTGAACAGTATGACCTGCGCGACACAGCCGGTGCAACGTTGGCAAGGATAATCAGGAGAATGGTGATATTGGCAACGGTTGCATTTTTGTAACGGGCCAGAGTATGGTCTTTTGTATGGTGCAGGTGAAGGGGCAACTTGGGTAATGGGTGCAGCAGGAATAGGGAGGTTGGTTTGTGTAACGGCGAAGTTTCTGGTGTTGCGCTTCCTCTTGTTAGCAAACTTAGAGGAGGAGATGGAATGGTTTGAAGTTTGACCCTCAACAGGGGCTTTCTTTTTCTCTTCTTTAAACTTCCCGTTGCGAATTCGATTCTCGGTCAGTTCAGTCGCTAGCTTCATAGCAACTTCAAGTGTTACCGGTGAAATGCTGAGAACTGAATCTTCGAGGGAAGTCCTCGAATATAATGCTCGATCAACCGATAAGTTGGGGTAAACAAATTAGGAACCATTTGGTTCAATTCTAAGAACCTCTTGTTATAGGTGGTGTGATCTCCCTCCTTCTGCTTTAAAGAATGAAATTCGTCTTCCAACTTTATTTCACTCTAGACAGAACGCCTAGTCATGATTTCCTTTAATTCCTCCCAAGTTAAGGCCATTGCATCATCAATTCCCCTTTCCCTTTTTCAGTATTCCACCAGGTGAGAGCGACCCCAAATAGTCTCCCGGTGGCGTTTCAAACCTTGCGATCCTCAGGACAATCGCAGTTGAGGAAGGTGTTTTCCATTTCCTCAAACCAATGGAGGAGAGCAGTGACACCTTCGGTCCCTTCAAATTTAGGAGGATCACAAGACTTAAATGTTTGTATGAGCACTTGCTGGTAGGAGGGTTGTCGATGTTCTGGTCATGTTGTTGGGGAGGATTAGTGGGATTTGTGGCGAGAGCTTGTTTTACTTGGACCACAATGTCAGGCAGTATCGTGGCCATTTGTTTCGCGATTTGTGTGGCCAAGCGTTCCTAAGACCTTCCTGATCTTTTACCCCCTCGTTGTTGTCTGGACGACATCTACAGGAACATACATAAGAAGATTGTGAGTTTATGGAGTCTTTTAGGTGTCATGTGTCTTTAAGAAAAATGAAAATAACATAAATATCAATAATGCAACTACATCCATAGGATGTCTTGGGTTTGCTCATGTTGGGCCTCAAATGTCCCCCATACCTTCACCTGTATAGTCATGTGGGCCCCCATGACTATTGGCTTGGTAGGATTCACATTAGTATTGGCGATTTAACACTCGCATCACCCGAATGCAAACCACAAAATATGTTTACGAGATGTATGGTCGGAATGTGTCCAGGTGTAGACACAATGAAACTCAAAGTGGGGTTAGCTCACACGACGTTTGGTATAGCATGCTTTGGCCTAATAGGTACTTCGTACTCTCATCGTTAATCCCCAGGTAGGCAAACCGGTCCTTTATTTTGGATTTATACGAATGCCAGCCTAGACAGGACGTTCCGATTACCGGTACTGGTACCCTTCCAGTTACTACATGCCCGTCATGAGAACTCACTTTGATGAGATTTGAAAACACAAAAATCATTGTAAAAGCAATCATGATGTGGTGTGTGCTTTCATGGATATGATATGTTATGAGAATATGATTCATGATAGGCATTATATGATAATATATACTTATGAACATGCTTGCATAACATTGAATGTAACATTTAACATAAAACATATAAACATCATGAAATTTGGCATGTAACACACAAAAATCTTATAAGTTTCTAATCAACTATAGTATAGGCTCTAAGGGTCTAATAACCTATCCTATATCCCTATAGTCATGGCTCTGATACCAATCTGTCACACCCCGACCCGCAGCGGAATAAGAGTCGGGGCATAATTGGGTTATCACCAAAGCTCATGATATTTACTAATATGTTTCTTATTTATTAAAGTCAAAATTACATTCCCAAATATCCAAACATGTCCATACAATACAAAGAAAATAAACCAAACAAAACAATTCCAAACTCTAAATCATTTTATTATTCTAGTCCAATCCTAAGTGTTTCTTGCTGCAGCTGGTTCACCTGTATCATGTGTAAAAATGGGGGTTTTTGGGTCAACATAAGTTGGCGAGTGAACCTTGTTAGATAAACATTTATTATTGATTTTCTTGTTAGTTTATCAATGAAAAATTGTGCATAATCATGAATGAGCAAATGTAAATAATCAAGCAGTAGCAATTGCAATCACAACTATAACATACAATAACATATGATAGCATACATTAACATACCAACATCATACAATAAATAACATGAATGAAACTGTGCGATCAAGGCTCAATCAAACGGAGCCAATCGTATTGCATGCACTAAAATGATAAATGTCTGTGCGATCAAGGCTCAATCAAACGGAGCCGATCGTATGTGGGCACGCCAGGTTCACGCTCATAATGTAATGGGGAACATGCTCAACGCTCATAATGTAATGGGGAGCGGCGGCCTATGAAATTGCATGTACTGAAAATAATAAATTGAATCTAACAATAACCACACAAACAGTTGAAACAAGCTGAATACACATTTGTTCATGATATGTTGTATGCACAATGATTTAAATATAATATATAGCAAGACACATGATACACCCCAAAACGTGATTAAAACGGGGAATTTGTAAAGATTCACTCACATTGGGTGCGTTTGATTGGAGATGGTGAGATGCGCACGAGTTGGAAGGGTGGGACAACGAGAATTAACTAACCTAAATAATAACGGAAAATATAGTAAATGAGTGGATTTCATTAAGGATTTTAATAGAATTTTTAGATGTATTTTTATGAGTTTAAGGCTATTTCCTATCTTTAAAAACATTATTTTTAAGTATTTTTAATTGATTTTTAAATTAAATTAAATAATTAAAAATATAAAAATATGTTGACTTTTTGGGTTGACCGTTGACTTTTTGACTTTGACTGTTTGACCGGTTTATTGTGTGACTGAAATGCGCTGGGTGAGGCTCGAACCCGAGACCTCCCTACGCGTGCACGCAGCTCTACCAACCGAGCTACGTGTCTAACCTGAAATAATTCTGTTTTTAATTATACTTATATACTAATTCAATTTATCCAAAATTCTTTTAATTTCAAAAACATTTTAATTCATTGAACCGGTGCCACTAACAGGTCTCGAACCCGGGACCTGTGCTTTAACGTTACACACAGTCCACCGCTGGACTGTGTGTCTAACTTGGTTAATATACAAATTTTATTATACTTAACAACTAACGGAGTTAACCCGGTTCAGTCTTAAACAAAAAAGGCATTTTATTACTGCGAAGGTGCGTGTGTCAAGAATCAAACTCGGAACGTATGCGTGCTTTTGTTCGCACACAGTCCACCGCTGGACTGTGTGTCTAACCCATTCAAAATACCAGTTTTAATTATTCTTATAATGTTATCGCAGTTCATCTTCTTCATTAGATTTTACAGGCAGTAGATTAACCGTTATATCTTGTTTAGTTCGATAGATAAACATTGTACAAACTAATATGAAATGGCAAAACGATAATTAGAAGTAAACATACCGATGAACGGTTTATTTCAGAATTCCGGCAAGGTGTCGGTCTCTGTTTTTGTGCACTTCAACTGAACAAGACAATTAACCGTTTTGATTAGCTAATCGTGGAATTGAAGTGATAAACAAATGTTAACAGAGTGTTTGAATGTCCTTACCGATTCACAGATAAAATAGAGATTTCCAGAACTTTTCCGGCGAACTGGTATTATCCGATAGCAGCGTCTGAATTCGATTTCAAGTGAAAGGTTTGAGTTAGAAATACTTAACAATTGTTAGACTACGACGGTATTGAAGGACTTACCATTTTGAGGAAGAATACGGTTTTCCGGCGAACTTGCAGAATTTTCCGGCGAGTAAATTAAAACTTCTCCGATGGACTGTAAAGTGTGCGGAAATGTAATTGGAGGTTTGTGGAATGTTTCTGAGTCGCGAGAAGCTCTTTGATTACAGTAATTCGGATTATTGAGTAGCTTCGGTTATAAAACTCATCATCATCAGAATTCAAGTCAATTCAAGTCTGAATTGATTAGAATTGTCGGTGCATCGGTTATAAACCTGAATTCGCGATTATTCAAACGTTTTAGACGGTTGAATAGCCGATTTCGGTTTTCATTGGCGCAACCGGTTCATCTAGGTTTGTATATAAGACTCATTTGTTTCCTAGAGTTGACAGAAAACAAACAAGTGGCGGAGTGGTTATGCGTGTGAGTGTTAAGTCTTTGAAGTTACAACCCGGCTGACCCGGGTTCGAGTCCCGGCATGCCCCAATTTATTTTTAATCACTTTATTTATACTTTTTATCAATTATAACTTTTATGGTTTAGTTTGTTTATTAATTATGTATCATTAAAAATTAAAATAAGCATAAAATAGGCAATGAACATTTATAACTGAATATTCGATTACAAACGGAGCGGGTTTGGTAAAACCCGTTTTCAACAAATGTTACATCTACCAAGTGTGTTATGGTATACATAGGCACATATTTGTACGTATAAGTATATATATATATATACACACACACACGCACTTGTATTTCTTGAATTAATCCACACTTAGTCTTTTATAGGTTTCCCGGAAATTGTATTTTAAGAAATAAGTTTCTATGTTCTTCCAAAAATAATATTTTTTTGGTGATCGATGTGAAAATATATATTTCTTATCCGTCGCGGAAATTATATATTTTTGTTACTAGTCCAAAATAATGTATATTTCACTGAGCCTTGTTAATATATATGGTGTTCAATATAATATATATATATGTGTGTGTGTGTGTGTCTGTATGTATGTTTATAACTTGTCTGGTTGTCCGATATGATTACCATGTTTTGTCCATCAATCTAATGTTCCTTGTGGATGTGTATGTATATATGTATACTTTGCTATATTTTGTCCTATGTTCTTGTAGGCAGTGTTAAAGTAATCGCTAGTCGGGCTGTGGGGTGGGGACTGACGATTAATCGGGATTAATTTGATTAGTCGGCGACTAATCGGACACCTAGTCAGGATTTTTACCACCATGCTTGTAGGTATGATATACCTGGTATATAGTTAGATATCATTTTTCTATATCTTTCTACTATATACTTGTACGCACAAAATATATACACATTTTCATATTACACCCAATATATATTAACATCTGATATGTTGCCATGTTTTGTCCATGAATCTAATGTTCCTTGTGGATGTGTATGTATATATGTATACTTTGCATATTTTGTCTTATGTTCTTGAGGTATAATATACCTTGTATATAGATAGATATCATTTTTCTTATCTTTCTACTATATACTTGTACGCACAAAATATATACACATTTTCATATTCACCCAAAATATATATATATATATATATATATATATATATATATATATATATATATATATATATTAACATCCATTTAACGTCATGAAATCCCTAATACACCATGAGTCACTTAACTTACATTTTTCACCAAAGTTACATATGAACATGATTAGTAAACTTAATCCATTTTAACCTTGTGAAAACCCTTGTAAATCAAGTTTTTAATTCACAGCTTATTTTTTTAGAAATTTTGGCATGGTGTCTCTTAAAATGCCAATATTTCTATTTCTTCATTAACATCAACAAGTTCCTCTAATCATCATCATTTACAACTTATCAATCAACAACATTTATATTTTTCAACAAGAAAAGACATAAATTTATACCAATAATCTTTTATACACTTTTAAAAACCAAAGTTATGAACATGAAACTTATATAAAACCTTATAAACTTTAAAATACTTTAATATAACCTTCAAGATCATCAAGTTCATCAACACATATAATACTTCATATATCATGTTAGATCCATACTTATCATCAACTTTGCATGTTCATCTTGTTTCTTAACATGTTCATTAAAACATATTACTTGTAAATTATGTTAAATCTACCAAAATCTTGCATGTTTATCATGTAGATATACTTCATCACTTCCAAATCAACATAAAAACCATTAATATTGTTTAGATTATGTTCATTACTTTAATATTTCATGTATTTTTAACAAGGTTTCTTGATGATCAACTTATACTTTTGAGATCAAATCTAATAAGAAGCAACATGGAAGGTTTTAAACACTTACAACTAGCACAAGGCTAGGGAATAATTCATGAAAAATAAAAAGAAGATGAAAGCTCCAAATCTTGTATAAAAGCCTCCTTGATGATCTTCTAGCTTTACACCACCTTTGATCACCTTGTAAAGCCTTGAAAACCCTTTGGATGTGTTATGTGAAGTTTGAAAATGAAGAGTGAGAGTGAGGAGAGAGAGGCCGAAATAGAGAGAGGGAGGAGAAAAGTGTCGTGTTTGATATTTGGAAATGTGAAAGATATGGTCTTGAAGTGCTTTATGCATTCATAATCATCCTAAATCTCTAAAGTCAAGACCAAATCCCACAACCATACCTCCTTATCCATTCACAATCTACTCTACATGGTGATTGGGGGCACCAAATCGTTAGGGGGGGGGTCTTGGATTGGGTTTTTGAATTGTTTAATGAATTAGACATGTGTTGGTTTAGGTTTGAAGATATTTATGTTTTTATTGATTAATTAGATGTTTAGGATGTAATTCAGGCATGAGTATACTAGTTAATACTAACTAGTTGCTAGACAAGTTTGGATGATGATTAGGTGCTAAAACAGACACTTAATTGCATTCATGATTCGCTTCGTGATCACTTATGTAAAATTATTTGGTAAATAATATGCAGATACCCTTAGGATATCTAGAATGCCTTTGATTGCATTCTATGACCATTGCATTATCGAATGATCATATATCGCTTCCATTAACCATGTGTTATTAACCAGTCCACCAGAATTGCAACTTTTATAGCTCGGTTCGGACAATTATATAATTATGTATTTTTCCGGAAAATTATAACATGTATACTTGTTACCCCACTTAGGGTTTTGTTCATATATTCTATGGGACATGCTATAATGTCTTGTATGTGACATTTCAGGGTGTACTGAAACTATCCTGCCATGAATAGTGTAAGTGGATAATCTGCCAACGGTGTTAGGATCTGAGTTTGGATTGATTTTATTGTTTTAACCAAATTGATGGCAAAATGATAAATCATGAAGAACTTTGCAGTGGAAGAACATTAAACTTTATAACACAATCAATGCGAGAATAGTTTTTATCATAACATGTTTTCATTACTCAAAAGATTGAAATCATTACAAAGTAATTACATGAATAAATCACTAGACTCCCCCCAGACCCGAGCTACACACAGTAAAGTGTACAAAAGATAGCAAGTGTAAAAGCTAGATAGAACAATACAAACCTGCTGATCTATAGTACAATCTAACCTTGACGCTATGCTGACATCACCTTGACAAGAACATCTACATTACTAACATACTCAAACACTGGCCTAGCTATCCTCTGATAAGCTTAAGCTCTGATGAAGCATTAGCGGATGTTCTTCAAAGGGTGATCAGACCTTTGAGTTTCAGCAGACCTTTGACTTCTAGCAGATCTTTGACCCATCAGAGGTTCGATGATACAACAGTCTTTATAACTGGCAGATCTTTGGCATTAGGCAGTTATTAGAACTATCAGCGGTTTGGTAGCCGGTCTTTGAGAAGAGTAACTCTAAACTCTGTTTATTCTGGATCATATATAGCAGACCTATTTTGGCATTTTATCATCTGTTCTTTTGTAGGATTCAATCCCAACAATCTCCCCTAGAACAGATGATGCCAAAACTTTTCTTTATTCATGATCTCTATGTCTCATCAGAATTTCCTGATTTGTACTTTGAATTGTGATTCAAAGTTCAAGGAATCTTCATCATCCTCATCCCTGCACAGTTGTAGTTCCAAAAGATCTTGAAGGTCAGCTACACCCAGGCTTAGTGCATCCTTCCTTGATATACTCACAACTTTCCTATTAGATCTGAGCAGAGTAAATACATGGGTCTTTTTATCAGAGAGTCACTTTAGTATTTTTGAGTTCAATGGGTTTCTTGGGAGAAGAGTTATTTGTGATGAGAATTTAAAAGGTGAACTTCTTGAAAGTCTTTGAAAAAGATCTTCAGATTCAGCTTGAGGCTTCAATGGTTCTTTATTCAAGTCAGGCAAAGGTTCTTTTGTGATAGCCTGTTTACTTTTGTTTGCATCCCTTGCTGATCTTGCTTATCCATCTGCATTGCCTCTTCTTTTGGTTGAGGGCTTGGATGGTTGTTTCTAAGACCAGATCTACACTAAGTTTCTTAACATCTTTCCAAATCTGGTGCATTCTGTCTTATTTGAGGGTCCTTCTTCATCCTACCAATTCTATCTGCTTCTTGTTTGAGAGCTTGGATGGACCACTCTTTGAACTGGTTCTCCTCAGCTTGATAGGGTTTTTCTTTCATAATAAATCTGATGAGGTTTGCCCTTTGCTTCTTTGAGGATCATCTTTTGGAGAATCCACAGTCATTTTCTCATTTAACTCTCTTGTATACTCTTCTAATTTCTTTACCTTGTTAAGCTCATGTTGTTCCCTTTCTGACAAGTAAGCATTACCCTTTCCTTAACTCTCTTCTTTTGCTATGATTTTGGCTTGCCTAGTCTTTAGTTTTAGATAATCCTCAATGATTTTGGGATTTCTATAGTAGATGGGAAGGTTCTTTTGATTGGATCAGCTTCCGTATAGAATTGGTAGCATTTCTCCTTTTACTGCAGCCAACTCTAAAGGATATGATGTTTCCATAGGAATATTTCTTTTTGGATTTTGACCTTTGAGTGACCCAGCCAAGCTGATTTGTAGTGATGATAAATGGATGATAACTGGTTTTGGATTTGTTTGGATAACAAGTGAAGATGGTTTGTCATTATTTTTCACTGTACCCATTCTTCTTCTTTTTCTAGCATAAACCAGTTTTGGTGCAGGGGCATTTGTGCAAACCACTGCTGTATAACATCTACTGTACTTTTAGTAGTATCAACATCTGCTACTGTGACAGGTGGTTGTTGAGATGAGGAAGGCAATAAAATTGAACTGTCAGTGGTTTGCCTTTTAATACCAGCAGTGGTTTTGGGACCAGCAGTGGTATCCTTCATTCCTTCTCTTTATCCTGTCATGATTTTGAACGATCCTCATTTGTGTATCTTCATCATCTGCTTGAATTTTTAGGGTTTCATCACCTCCCTTTTCATTTTCTTTGACAGATGTATCAGCAGAAGTTATGAGAGATTTTCCTCAGAGTCATTTTTCTCCCCCTTTTTGGCATCATCAACTCTTTCGAAGATAGGTGCAGGGGTAGTGTCAGGAATGAGAATTTTCTTAATCACTTTAAGCTCTTCCTGTGTGTCTTTATACCTTGCTTCAACTTCTTCTTTAAATGTCTGCACTTTTGAATCATATAACTGATTAGCATGCTGATAGTGTTGTTGAAGCAGAGGATACACTTGGTTTGCAATTCTGGTGGCTTGAGCAGAGGATTCGACAGTTTTTCGAGATTTTGCTGAATGTAACATCTGTTGCAGCACATCTTTGATATCTCCCACTGATGTCTCAATCTTTGTGACTTTATCCGTCAATTCCTTATGTTTTAGCTCATCTCCTAAGTTAATAGGATCATCTGAGCTCCTACCAGAGGTGGTAGTTTTATCTAGGCTATCATGAGCATGTGATTTATCACTTGCTTCAACCTTAGATGCCCCTTGTTCTTGGTACTGGGGTCTTCCCACTGGAACAATGGTTGCCTTCAAAGGAGACTTATATACGAAACTACTGTCCAGATGTAAATCAGTGGATTCAACATCTGTAGTAGCTGCTCCATTTGAACTATCATCAAGGATTTCGTGAAATCCAAGTGATGTAGCCTCCTCAACTGTTTGTGGGATAACCAGTTGATTTTTATCAGACACAGCCATTGTGGAAGTTTTGCTCTCAGTAATGTGTTGGTGAGAGTGGCCTTTTTGTGACTGACTATCAAAGGCTTCAAATAGTGATGTGGTGGTTGTTGTGGTTTGAAATGTGGAGAGTGGTGTGGAAAGCAGGTTTGTCCTGGGAGATGGACATTTTAACATACTCTCAAATGAGGGTGATGTTCTCAGTTGTGGGATCCCTGTGCTTACAACATGTTCCTTTTTTAGGAATCATGAGGAGTTATGGTTTTGGGTAGATATCTTTCTACCATCTACTATGAGGAAGTAGCAGCAGTGGTTTCATGTGACTTTTGTGATGTCACTGATTAACTTCTGGGATCTCATCTTTCAGAAGGTCCTTTTTGATAGGTTTGGTGGGTTTTTAAGGTTTCTTTTTATCTTTTTAGTTGGTTTTTGGTGTGGGTTGCACAGTAGTGGTTTTGCTGTTGTGGTCACCAAGAGCAGTGGGCTCAGCAGCTGGGATCTGAGGAGTAGATGTGGACTCATCTAAGTTTTGCTCAGACTCCCCTTCTTGTGTTTTTGAAACTTTTGACTCTTTGGCTATAAGGCGAGTATATGTTTCAGGTGATAAACTGTTTATTTGGAAAGGCATACCCTGAACAAGAACATGTGCACTTTCTTTTGGGATTTTCTTTAGTAAATAATACCTTAAAAGCCTAGGAAATAACAGAAAAGCATTTTCCCTTTTGTTTTTCACATTTTCTAGATTTATTACCAAATCTTTAAACAACACTTGGGAGTAATTGTAATCAGCTTTAGACATAATAGCATACCCCATGTATTGAATTTTTAATGGTATTTCATCAAAACCAGTTGTTTTATTTGATACACATGTGAGCAGGTATGAAACAAAAATTTCATAGGAGATGGGAATTTTTCCTTTTTCATGGTAGCTTTTGATAATCTCCTGTATACCCTTTGTTTACCAAGGTAACTTGATACTCATCTTTAGAGAAAGAGATTTTACCTTCTAGATAATTCATTTGAAAAACCTCTGAGATGGTTTGTGGGGTTATTGGAACCAAAATCCCTCCCACTTTTGTCGTGATTGCCCAAGGTTTCTGGTTCAGACTTTCAATCTCAGCATTTACCCAGAAATCTCGAAGGGCATTCTGATAAATCGGTGCGTTACAGGTTAACAGAGTCTTGTACTTTGAGGAAGACAATATATCAATGTTTCATGAAACTCTGTATTCTTATTTGTCTTCTCAAGAGTACAGAGATAATTTATGTGGATTTTTGATGTTTAGAGTGTGTTTCGGTGGTTCCTGTTTTGATTTCGCTTTTGGTGCCATGATTATCAGAGGAAATATTTTTGAGAAATTTTGAAATGGCACAGTAGCAGTAAAACTCTCTTTGTGGATGAAATAGGGTTTTATAGGGTTTTCAAAAAGTGATGATGACGTGACATCTGATGCAACGACTGTCGAATAACATTTGTCCACGTGTAACCTCTGATTGACAATGGAAGACATTGTTTTGCTAACCACTGACAGAGTAAACTATTAGTGGTTGTGACCAAATGTTAACACTATCAGAGGTTCCACATCAGTGGATAGATTTTCTAACCAACAGTGTTTTTGTGTTGTCAGAGCTTTGAACAGACTTTAAGGATTTATTGAAAAATTCAATTTTAACTATTTTTAATGATGAAGTTCTGATTTTCTAAAAATATTTTATTGCTATTTACACATAGATCACAAGAAAATTTGTTTTTAATCGATGTTTAGCATTCCAAGCCTAGATATCAAACTGTCAAATGTGGAAGCATCAAGTGCTTTTGTCAACACATCTGCTAGTTGATCCTTGGTATGGACATGTTGTAAAGAAACCAAACCTTTTTCATAGCAAACCCTCACAAAAAGTGATGTCTGATGTCAATGTGTTTGATAAAAATTTTGATAATTTGCAAGGTTAGTTTTGACAGACCATTTCAAATGTCCTTCTGAGATTTTCCAATGACATAAGTTTTTTTTTGAACTTTTTCAGTCAAAGCTTCATTCAAATGCTCGTCCTTGTGTACAAACACTTTACAGGCCTTGGCAGAGGTTGAATATCCCATATGGTACAAACTATTTTGTCTGTAGGGACAGGTTTCCAAGGACATTTAAATCTGATTTGAATTGGTCATCATCCAGAGTCCTCTTGATTCACTATCAGAGGAAGTATCTTCCCTTCCTAAAAATAGGGTTCTACTTCAGACAGGTACTTAAGTTTTGTCTATAAAAAACAAGCAAAACTCAAGGTGTATAATCTCCAAAAAAAATCAGAGGAGAGATATAAGACTTGATATAAACAAGAAATTTTTACTATAAAACTCGTAGAAAATTTCGTGATACGTGAATCAATTAGATCTGATAGATTTCCAGCAATCCTTTTGAGAAATTTATGAATAAAGAGTTCATCTCAGTCACTTTTATGAGACTGATATGGATCCTCTTCATCAATTAACCCCGAAATCAACATAGACTAGAACACAAACAATAGAACCACATGAATCGTGAATTTCCACACAATTTCGACTCCGTTTTCAACAATTAAGACTGGCACAATATTAATGAGATCGAGCTGATCCTTTTAGGTCAAATTGACGGTTAGATCAATTTGACCGACCAAGCTCTGATACCAATTGTTAGGATCTAAGTTTGGATTGATTGTATTGTTTTAACCAAATTGATGGCAAAATGATAATCATGAAGAACTTTGCAGTGAAAGAACAGTTAAAACTTTATACCACAATCAACGAGAGAATAGTTTTCGCCATAACATGTTTTCATTACCAAAAGATTGAAATCATTACAAAGTAATTACATGAATGAATCACTAGACTCCCCCTCAGACCGAGCTACACACAGTAAAAGTGTACAAAAAGTGCAAGTGTGAAAAGCTAGATAGAACAGTACAAACACTGTCTATATATAGTACAATCTGAACCGCTGATCGTCTATGCTGACATCACCTTGACAGTGACATCTAACAATACTAACAAACTCTAACCACTGCCTAAGCTATCCTCTGATAGTGGATATAAGCACTGATGGCAAAACACGGTGATCCTATCCTCTGATAAGCTTAAGCTCTGATGAAGCATTAGCGGATGTTCTTAAAGGGTGATCAGACCTTTGAGTTTCAGCAGACCTTTGACTTCTAGCAGATCTTTGACCCACAGAGGTTCGATGATACAACAGTCTTTATAACTGGCAGAGCTTTGGCACTAGGCAGTTGTTAGAACTATCAGCGGTTTGGTAGCCGGTCTTTGAGAAGAGTAACTCTAAACTCTATTTATTCTGGATCATATATAGTCAGACCTGTTTTGGCATTTTATCATCTGTTCTTTTGTAGGGTTCAATCCCAACAAACGGTCTCTTAAATTGTTTTTATCATACTGCGACATGACAAATACGATCATGTGATATGCAAATGTTTATGCACTTCTTGTAGATTGCTAGACTTATAAGAGTCAATTTATAATGTAATTAAGTCTAATGCACGATATTGTATATTTAAACAGTGATTTAGTTGTACAGAATTACCTTTATTTTGCCATTTGTCACAGAACTGAAGCATAATTAGTAGTATTCCTTTCATAAGGTCAATGATGCATGAAATCTCAACAATTTATGAATTCAAAACAAAGCTAACGCAACCAACACAATTATTCAAATACACAAATGTAAAATCAACAGTCCTCAAATGAATTAGTGGTATAAGAACCCTTGATCGCTTACATAATCTGCACCTGGGGTGAAGCTCGAAGGATTAGCCGCTCATGGTGAAAGGAACTTGGATTAAGGAAGAAATCTTCATGAAACTAGGTAAGAATCTTTGATCTTAGATGTTGTAGGAGCAATTGAGAGTTTAGGGGGATTAGAGATAGATGAAAAAGACTCCAAGAACACCTTATAACCCCCACAATTCCAAATATGGTCAATCTTTGCCTTAAACTTGGAATTAATTAGGAAAAAACCAAAATTCACAAAGCTGAAACAAGTTCCGCGTCGCCGACGGGGTTGAGGGTTGTCGTCGACGACTTCAGGCCCCGTCACGGACGCTAGAAACTCCTAAAACGTTTGTTTTTTCGTTTCTTCAATCCCGGGCCTTTTAGCTTTGCTCAAAAGATCCGTTAAGCTTCTAAAATGCACTTTAACCATATCAAAGCCTACAAAACACAAACCATGTCAAAGTAGCGCATTCAAGAACTCAAATTCACATAACTTAGTGAATTTAAACACGAAAAGCTAAGGACTTTTAACCACCTATCAGTACCTCCCATCCCCATTATCCGACGCCACACTAGCGTCGTCACTAACTAGACTCGGCTTCCCAAGCCCATAACCCATACATGAAAACCCTAAACCCCACAATTGAAACATGAAACATACGAGGGGTTACATAGAATTTGAGATTGGATGCCGAATAACCAAGAACTTAGCTCGTCACTCCTTGCTCGTCGCTCTATCCCTCTCTCTCTCTCTCCCTCTCTCCATTCAATTTTCACCGTGGCA
The DNA here is from genome assembly GCA_947069175.1 of Scalesia atractyloides. Classification (NCBI taxonomy): domain Eukaryota; kingdom Viridiplantae; phylum Streptophyta; class Magnoliopsida; order Asterales; family Asteraceae; genus Scalesia; species Scalesia atractyloides. The sequence continues at coordinate 64,902,227 of CAMTDV010000004.1, read as the reverse complement.
CACACCCTAGGCCAATTATGGCCTTGGGGTTCATCCCTCATGTTTTTATCAAAAAAACATTACACCCTGGTCCCTCAAGTTTGGTCACATACATTTTGATCTCACATAAATCTGACAAAATTCAACTAACAATAACCAGATCCTTAGCATAGCCCAAAACAAAGCGTCATCACCGTATAGAGTAAACCTAGTTGATAAATTCAATAAGATGTGTTAATGATGAAGTTCGGAATGTTACACGTCTACCCCCTTAATAGAGATTTGTCCTCTAATCCTAGTGGTTACAACCGAATCACATCTACCTTCCCAAGGTGACATGAGACACCATAGTACTCTGTTATCCAATACCAGAGCTTACATCCTATGTATACCTTTTCCTATCCATTTCGTGCAAAGAAGTCTACTCCATCGTCTGCTTTCTACTTTAGGACTTGTACCAGTGCCAACACTTGGTACCCACCCTTTCATATCAATCAACAACGTTGTAACATCCGTCGAAAAACGGGTTTTCAAAACCCGCTTCGTTTATCAATCAAATATCCAGTTATAATTTTCGTTGCGTATTTATAGTTGATATTAATTTTAAACGATACATAATTAATAAATATATTAGAATTTAAAAACCATAATTTAAAATTACTAATAAATAATGAATAAAAAAATAAATGTAGACGCCGGGTTTCGAACCCGGGTCACCCACAAGCCAAAACACACAACACACCGCTCCGCCACACACTGTCTTTGTGATAAACACTAAAACAAATAACACATATAATGAAACTGAAAATCAAACCAGACATCCGCGCGCTCGAACGGGAATCGCCGGAGTAAGACCAAAACTCCGCAAATGTGCCTTTCCTTTTGACTAGAACGCAATAACCGACTACGGCATCAATTATAACCGATGTTTAACCGTCAATTTCGCTCATAACCGCCGGAAAACCTTTGACCAGAATCAAGACCCAAAATCAAACCCAATTCATTCAGTTCTTCCCTATAAATACCCACTCAATCTTCCGGAAATCCTTTCGCTCAGAACCGCCACTTTTTCAAAGCTTTAGCTCGTCGCCGGAGAATTTCAATTTCGCCGGAACTTCGCCGGAATCGATCGTCAGAAAACCGTATTCATTCATCAGTAGGTATAACTGTCTAAACTTCTCTGCTATCTCTTAATTTATGTTTTAATCGTTCAAATCAATAATCAAAACTGTTAAACAGTTCATACAGCCGGACATCGCAATCAGAGCCGACGACACTTGCCGGAAAACCGAAGTCAAACCTGCTGTTCTGGTATACCATATCATTTAATTTCTCGTTCATTTCAATCAAGTTTAGGTCGTGAACGAGTAAACAAGAACAGTCGGAATTCACTGTTCTGTGTTCTTAAACGAAGAAGATGAAGTCGCAAATAAGTATTAGTATAATTAAAATGTAGATATTCGAACGGGTTAGACACACATTCCAGCGGTGGACCGTGTGCACAAACAATACACACGTCCCGGGTTCGAATCGCACACGTTACCGACTTTCAGAAATAAAACCAACATTTTTAAAACTTAATCAGATTAAGTCACAGAATGTTTATAAGAATAATATAATCCATAAGTTAAACAGATTCGACACACAGCCCAACTGGTTGGGCTGTGCGCACTCGAACCGAAGGACCGAGTTCGACTCCGGGTCCCTGCAACCGGTTCGGCTATATAAATCATTTTTACTAAAAAACCAAATAAGTTTAAAATTAATTAGTATATAAATATAATTAAAACCGAGAATATTTCGGGTTAGACACGTAGCTCAGTTGGTAGAGCTGCGTGCACGTATACGAGAGGTCCCGAGTTCGAACCTCACTCAGCGCATATAAACACACAGTCCGACCGGTCAACGGTCAACGGTCAAAAAGTCAATTTTTTTATTTCTTTTTATTTATTTATTTAATTAGAAAATTATTTAAAAATACTTAAAAATAAGATTTTTTTAAAGTTAGAAAACTTCCTTAAACTCACAAAAATAAATCTAAAAATCCCATTAAGAGTATGAATTAAAAGTATTAATCTCAAATAAAATCCCATTTATTTACCGAATCATTTCGTTATTATTTTAGGTTAGTTTTTCCCTCGTCGATCAAATCCTAAAATTCGTGCGCATCCAACGTCATCAAAGAACGCACCCAATGTGAGTGAATCTCTATCAATTCCCCGTTTTAATCATATTTTGGGGTGTATCATGTGTCGTTTAATTCTTTATTATATTTAAACACTTGTGCATACATCATATCCGTGACGAAATGTGTATCAATTGTTGTGTGGATTATTTGTAGTTTGGATTTATCATTTTCAGTGCACGCATTTCATTAGGCCCATCAGTTCCCCGTGGGAGACGGGTTGAGCATCAGGTGCCTCATAAGATCGGCTCCGTTTGATTGAGCCTTGATCTCACATTCATCATCATTCATATCATATACTCATTCAAAGTGGTTTGTGTTTGTTTACTTATATATGTTTGCTCACATGTGATTATTGCACAAATTTTCCATATTAAATAAAACAAGAAATTAATAACAATGTTTTATCAAGGTTCACTCACCAACTTTTGTTGACCCAAAATATCCCCGTTTTACACATGATACAGGTGATCCAGCTGAGGCAAGAAACACATAGGAAGGCCTAGAAGAATAAACCAGTTTAAGCTTTGGATTATTTACATAGTTTCATTTCCTTGTAATTGTATGAATTTTGATTTGGATATTTAAGTTTGTAATTTGAATTTAATAAATATGAAACATTTTAGTAAACATCACGAGCTTTGGTGATAACCCAATTATGCCCCAACTCTTATTCCGCTGCGGGTCGGGTGTGACAGATTGGTATCAGAGCCATGACTATAGGGATATAGGATAGGTTATTAGACCCTTAGAGCCTATACTATAGTTGATTAAAATTTTAAATTGCTTATGCGTTACATACAAAATTCATGATGTTTATATGCTTTATGTTTATTTTTAAACTCAATGTTATGCGAGCATGCTCACAAATACATGTTATTATACAATGCTCATCATAAATCATATCCTCATAACATATCATATCCATGAGAGAACACACCTCACAATTCCCATGATTTTTGCAATATTTTTGTGTTTTCAAATCACATCAATGTGAGTTCTCATGACGGGCATGTAGTAACTGGAAGGGTACGAGTACCGGTAGTCGGAACGTCCTGTCTAGGCTAAGCATTCGTATAAATCCAAAATAAAGGACCAGTTTGCCTACCTGGGGACTAACGATGAGAGTACGAAGGACCTATTAGGCCAAAGCATGCTATCCCAAACGTCGTGCGAGCTAACCCCACTTTGAGTTGTCATTGTGTCTACACTTGGACACCCTCCTACCATACATCTCGCAATCATATTTTACGGTTTTCATTCGGGTGATGCGAGTGTTAATCCGCCAACACCAATGCGAATCCTACCAAGCCCAAAAGTCAGGGGGCCCACATGACTACACAGGCGATGGTATGGGGGACATTGGAGGCCCAAACATGAGCAAACCCAAGACATCATATGGATGTAGTTGCATTATTGTTAGTTATGTTATTTTTATTCTTTTAACGACGCATGACACCTAGAAATTCTTAAACTCACAATCTTCCTATGTATGTCCCTGTAGATGTCGGCTAGGCAACTACGTGGAGGTAGAAAGTCAGGAAGATCCAATGAACGCTTGGCCCACATAGATAGCTAAACAAATGGCTGCAGTGCTTCCGGGACATCGTAATTCAAGTTCACAAGCTCTCACCGCGAATCCCATCAACCCTCCCAATCAAGAAGACCAGAGCGTCGCCAACCCTCCCTCCAAAAAGTGCTCCTACAAACACTTCAAATCTTGTGATCCCCCAAAGTATGAAGGGACCGAAGGTGTTACTACTCTCCTTCACTAGTTTGAAGAAATGGAGAACACTTTCCTCAATTGTGATTGTCCGAGGATCGCAAGGTACGTTATGCAACAGGAAGACTGTTTGGGGTAGCCCTTACCTGGTGGAACACGGAAAAGGGTAAACGAGGGGTTGAAGATGCCATGGCCTTAACATGGGAAGAGTTAAGGGAACTCATGACCAGACGCTTCTGTCCAAGAAGCGAAATCAAAAAGTTGGAAGATGAATTCCACGCGCTTAAAACAAAAGGAAGGAGATCACACTTCCTATAACAAGATATTTCTCGAACTAAACCAGATGATCCCTAATTTGTTCACCCCCGTGTACCGCTTGGTTGAACACTACATTCGAGGTCTTCCCTCGATAATTCAAGACTCCGTTCTAAGCACTTCGCCTGCAACACTTGAAGCCGCGATGGAGTTAGCTACAGAACTTACTGAGAATCGCATTCGAAACGGCAAATTCAAGGATGAAAAGAAGAAAGCACCCACAGAGACCCCAACTACAAACCACTCAGTCTCCTCCTCAGAGTTTGCTGGTAAGAGGAAACGAAACAACAAGAATTTTGCTGTCACACAAACCAACCCTCCTATCACAGCTGCACAATCACCCAATTTGCTCATTCGACCGCACCATTTAAAAAGCCATACACCGGCCCACACCCAAAATGCAACCGTTGTCAATACATCACCCTCCCGAAACTCTTTGCCAACATTGCACCAGCTGTGGCCGTGCAGGTCACACCATCCAAACCTGTCGTATCCTTCAACGAATGAACCGCAACCAACCCCCAACCCAAAATCAGATAGTGGGTCAAGCCCAACAACCCTTACTTCTACCACCTGTACCACACGCAACCCAAACTTACTACCAACCAAACTACCCCATGATGCAACCCATGCGAGCTTGTTACAACTGTGGAGACCCAAACCACTTCAGGAACACTTGTCCACGCTTGGCGAACATCATCCATGCTCAAGCCCAAGCGAACCCAGTAAACCAAGCCAACCAAGCTCCTCCACCTGCCAGAGGAAGAGCTTTCAACATCAATGCCAACCAAGCTAGGGCTGACAACAACATGGTTAACGGTACGTTTCTCATCAATGGTAGTTATGCATCCATGTTATTCGATACTGGCGCGATAAGAGTTTTGTGTCCTTAGAATTCGAACCTATCCTCAACCAAACTCGTGATAGTCTCATGAAATCTCTAACGGTGGTAGTTGCTGACGGAAAGCCCGTTTCATTAAATTCTATTATACGAAATTGTACCCTCACTCTAAACGATCACGATTTTCCAGTTGACCTCATTCCTATGAAGTTGGGAAGTTTCAATATTATAATCGGTATGGACTGGCTCAGCCAGCATCACGCTGAAGTAGTGTGCCGCGAGAAGTTCATTCGCATTCCTCTTGCAGACGGTCAGACTCTACGTATTTTTGGAGAAACCCCTTCGAAAGGACTCAAACTAATGTCCTGCCTTCAAGCCCGAAGATATCTCCGCAAGAACTATGTCGCATTCCTAACTCACGTCGTCAAAAAGGGAAACAAGGAAAGGAAACTCGAAGATATACCATGGTGAAGGAATTCCCACAAGTCTTTCCCGACGACATCTCAGGACTCCCTCCTATGAGAGAAGTCGAATTCCGCATCGATCTTGTACCTTAGCGCTACACCAGTCGCAAAATCTCCTTATAGGCTAGCCCCATCCGAAATGCAAGAGTGGCCAGTCAACTGCAAGAACTGACTGACAAAGGATTCATACGTCCTAGCTCCTCGCCTTGGGGTGCACCTGTTCTTTTTGTGAAGAAGAAAGATGGAACGTTTCGCATGTGTATCGACTACAGAGAACTCAACAAGCTAACGGTTAAAAATCGCTATCCACTACCTCGCATCGATGACCTCCTAGACCAACTTCAAGGCGCCACCTGCTTTTCAAAAATCGACCTTCGTTCTGGTTATCATCAGCTCAGAGTACATGAAGAAGACGTCCCAAAGACCGCCTTCCGGACTTGTTATGGTCATTACGAATTCATGGTCATGCCATTCGGGTTAACCAACGCCCCCGCTGTCTTCATGGATCTAATGAATAGGGTATGCAAACCCTACCTCGACCGTTTTGTCATAGTCTTCATCGACGATATCCTTATCTACTCCAAGTCTAAATCCGATCATGAACGACACCTTCGACTCATCCTTACACTCTTAAGGACTGAAAAGCTCTACGCTAAGTTCTCAAAATGCGAATTCTGGTTAAGAGAAGTACAATTCCTTGGACATGTCGTCAATGACAAGGGAATACATGTCGATCCTTCAAAAATCAAGGCAGTGCAAGAATGGCAAGCGCCACGTACCCCTACCGAAGTAAGGTCATTTCTTGGTTTGGCTGGTTACTATCGCCGCTTCATTGCAAATTTTTCCCGTATTGCTGTACCACTCACGGCTTTGACTCATAAAGGAAAACCCTTCATATGGGGACCTAAACAAGAAGAAGCCTTCCAAAATCTAAAGCAAAAACTTTGTGACGCACCTATCCTCACACTCCCTGAAGGTTGCGATGACTTTGTAGTATATTGTGACGCATCAGGGCAAGGGCTAGGCTGTGTATTAATGCAAAGAGGAAAAGTGATAGCCTATGCTTCTAGGCAACTCAAAGTTCATGAGAAGAATTACACCACCCACGACCTGGAACTTGGAGCCGTTGTGTTCGCTCTCAAGATATGGAGACATTACCTCTATGGTACCAAGTGTGAAATATACACTGACCACAAAAGTCTCCAACATATCTTCAACCAAAAGGAGTTGAATATGAGGCAACGAAGATGGGTCGAACTTCTCAATGACTACGACTGTGAAATTCGGTATCATCCTGGCAAGGCAAACGTGGTGGCTGATGCGCTCAGTCGAAAAGGTTATGCGAACTCCATTCGTCTTCTATGTTCGCAAATCATAACCGACATCAAAGATCGAATCCGAGCAGCTCAACATGTTTCTGTAACAGAAAATGACGTACGCGATGAGCTGTCATGTGGAGCTGAACTCAAAATCGAAACCAAATCCGACGGTATTGTAAACTATTTAAATCGCATATGGATCCCCGATCGCGATAACCTTCGTGATTTCCTCATGAATGAGGCGCACAAAACACGGTACTCTATACACCCAGGAGCCGACAAGATGTATCAAGACCTACGATACACCTACTGGTGGCCTAGCATGAAAAAGGATATCGCTGTTTTTGTTTCCAAGTGCCTTACCTGTTCCAAAGTAAAAGCTGAACATCAAAGACCTTCAGGACTTGTAGTCCAACCCGAAATACCTGTATGGAAGTGGGAAAACATAACCATGGATTTCATTACCGGGTTACCTCGCACCTCCAGTGGGTATGACACAATATGGGTAATAATCGATCGTCTTACAAAATCAGCTCACTTCATACCAATTCGCGAGGACTTCAAAAACGAGAAGTTAGCTCGTATCTACATCAGCGAGATCGTAAGCCGTCATGGTGTACCTTTAAGCATCATTTCAGACCGTGATGGTCGTTTCACTTCACGAAGATGGCGAGCCGTACAAACCGCCTTGGGTACACGATTAGACCTCAGTACCGCTTTTCATCCTCAAACTGATGGACAATCTGAACGCACCATCCAAACTCTTGAAGACATGCTTCGAGCATGTGTCATAGACTTCAAAGGGAATTGGGACGCTCATCTACCATTAGTTGAATTTTCGACAACAATAACTATCATTCAAGTATCAGCATGGCTCCTTTCGAAGCTTTATATGGTCGTAAGTGCCGATCTCCAGTATGTTGGCACGAAATTGGGGAATCACAAATCACCGGTCCTGAGTTAATTCAAGAAACAACCGACAAGGTCATTCAAATTCGAAACAATCTTCTAGCGGCTCAAAGTCGTCAAAAGAGTTACGCAGACAAACGACGAAAGCCCTTGGAGTTTGACATTGGGGATCAAGTACTTTTAAAAGTATCACCGTGGAAGGGAGTGGTTCGTTTTGGCCAGAAGGGCAAGCTAGCACCACGCTACGTAGGACCTTTCAAGATACTCGAAAGAGTAGGTCCTGTAGCATACAAGCTTGACCTACCAGAAGAGCTCAACAGAATTCATCCCACATTCCACGTATCAAACTTGAAGAAGTGCCTCGCCGATGAAAACCTCCATATTCCTCTAGAAGACATTCAGATCGATGAATCTATGCACTTCATTGAAAGACCAGTAGAAATCATGGACTTCGAAGAGAAGCGTTTAAGACGAAGTCGTATTCCAATTGTCAGGGTACGTTGGGAGTCGAAACGAGGACCTGAGTTTACTTAGGAACGTGAAGACTCAATGCGCGAGAAACACCCGCATCTTTTTCCTGTTACCACTACTACTTAAATTTCGGGACGAAATTTCTAAAAGTAGGGGATACTGTAACATCCGTCGAAAAACGGGTTTTCAAAACCCGCTTCGTTTATCAATCAAATATCCAGTTATAAATTTCGTTGCGTATTTATAGTTGATATTAATTTTAAACGATACATAATTAATAAATATATTAGAATTTAAAAACCATAATTTAAAATTACTAATAAATAATGAATAAAAAAATAAATGTAGACGCCGGTTTCGAACCCGGGTCACCCACAAGCCAAAACACACAACACACCGCTCCGCCACACACTGTCTTTGTGATAAACACTAAAACAAATAACACATATAATGAAACTGAAAATCAAAACCAGACATCCGCACGCTCAGAACGCGGAATCGCCGGAGTAAGACCAAAACTCCGCAAATGTGGCCTTTCCTTTTGACTAAAACGCAATAACCGACTACGGCATCAATTATAATCGATGTTTAACCGTCAATTTCGTCATAACCGCCGGAAAACCTTTGACCGCGAATCAAGACCCAAAATCGAACCCAATTCATTCAGTTCTTCCCTATAAATACCCACTCAATCTTCCGGAAATCCTTTCGCTCAGAACCGCTCACTTTTTCAAAGCTTTAGCTCGTCGCCGGAGAATTTCAATTTCGCCGGAACTTCGCCGGAATCTATCGTCAGAAAACCGTATTCATTCGTCAGTCGGTATAACTGTCTAAACTTCTCTGCTATCTCTTAATTTATGTTTTAATCGTTCAAATCAATAATCAAAACTGTTAAACAGTTCATACAGCCGGACATCGCATATTTAGAGCCGACGACACTTGCCGGAAAACCGAAGTAAACCCGCTGTTCTGGTATACCATATCATTTAATTTCTCTGTTCATTTCAATCAAGTTTAGGTCGTGAACGAGTAAACAAGAACAGTCGGAATTCACTGTTCTGTTTTCTTAAACGAAGAAGATGAAGTCGCAAATAAGTATTAGTATAATTAAAATTAGATATTCGAACGGGTTAGACACACATTCCAGCGGTGGACCGTGTGCACAAACAATACACACGTCCCGGTTCGAATCGCACCACGTTACCGACTTTCAGAAATAAAACCAACATTTTTAAAACTTAATCAGATTAAGTCACAGAATGTTTATAAGAATAATATAATCCATAAGTTAAACAGATTCGACACACAGCCCAACTGGTTGGGCAGTGCGCACTCGAACCGAAGGACCCGAGTTCGACTCCGGGTCCCTGCAACCGGTTCGGCTATATAAATCATTTTTACTAAAAAACCAAATAAGTTTAAAATTAATTAGTATATAAATATAATTAAAACCGAGAATATTTCGGGTTAGACACGTAGCTCAGTTGGTAGAGCTGCGTGTACGTATACGAGAGGTCCCGAGTTCGAACCTCACTCAGCACATATAAACACACAGTCCGACTAGTCAACGGTCAACGCAAAAGTCAATTTTAAAGTAATTTTTTTTATTTTTTTTATTTATTTATTTAATTAGAAAATTATTTAAAAAAGACTAAAAATAAATTTTTTAAAGTTAAAAATCTTAACTCACAAAAATAAATCTAAAAATCCCACTAAGAGTATGAATTAAAAGTATTAATCTCAAATAAAATCCATTTATTTACCGAATCAATTCGTTATTATTTTATGTAGTTATTTCCCTCGCTATCAATTCCCCGTTTTAATCATATTTTGGGTGTATCATGTGTCGTTTAATTTTTTATTATATTTAAACACTTGTGCATACATCATGTCCGTGACCAAATTGTACAAATTGTATCAATGTTGTGTGGATTATTTGTAGTTTGGATTTATCATTTTCAGTGCACGCATTTCATTAGGCCCATCAGTTCCCCATGGGAGACGGGTTGAGCATCAGGTGCCTCATAAGATCGGCTTCCGTTTGATTGAGCCTTGATCTCACATTCATCATCATTCATATCATATACTCATTCAAAGTGGTTTGTGTTTGTTTACTTATATATGTTTGCTCACATGGGATTATTGCAGAAATTTTCCATATTAAATAAAACAAGAAATTAGTAACAATGTTTTATCAAGGTTCACTCGCCAACTTTTGTTGACCCAAAATATCCCCCGTTTTACACATGATACAGGTGATCCAGCTGAGGCAAGAAACACATAGGAAGGCCTAGAAGAATAAACCAGTTTAAGCTTTGGATTATTTACATAGTTTCATTTCCTTGTAATTGTATGAATTTTGATTTGGATATTTAAGTTGTAATTTGAATTTAATAAATATGAAACATTTTAGTAAACATCATGAGCTTTGGTGATAACCCAATTATGCCCCGACTCTTATTCTGTGCGGGTCGGGGTGTGACAAACGTACCACTTCCCATCCATGACTTCAACTGATGGCACCCACATCTTAGCTCATGACAACTTGAACCATGTGATCGTCCTGCACGTCAGTACTTCTTCCAGACATCATAATTTTCAAAACTCAGAGGACTCTCAAACCCCAAAACATGTTATCACCTCTATTCCACCATGAAACATCATGGTCTCCTTAGCTAATGATCTCTAGGAGCTGATGCATAATGTGCCATACGTCCATTTTCAGGAACATGTAGACTATAGTTAATGTTGACGCCATCACTTCTGTCGCATCATCAGTCGTTAGTATTTTGTACACTGTGAACCATCAGTGGGTCCAATGAAGCACCATCCTTCAAGCCCCCATGACTTAGATAATGCTCTTCACTGTCATCAAATTCATCATCCGTACCAATGAATTTTGTTGTTATTATCAGTTCATCTACACTTTTGCCACATACCATAGACACCTCTAAAGTTCTCATCATTTAAACTGCTATCATCGCTCATCACATCCAGAAAGTAGGACATATGGGTGTCTCTATTAAATTCCATGTTCATTGGCTCCCGATGACTCCCATACGTCTATCAACATAGGCGCCCATATAGCTCAGCTGGTGATCTATAGGAGCTTGTACAAAAACCTCTCATATGTCTACCAACATAGACACTCCCTCTAGCTCAGTCGATGAGCCGCAAGAGCTCGTCCATATCGTACTTACGTGTGCTGACGCAGAGGTCGGTGATCATCTCCAACTTCCCCGAACTGCAACCAATGGTCGTCCGTCATTGCCCGTTTACCCCTTGGTCGAACATATCCCTCTCTTCTCATCTCGTCAAGGAAGTACGGCCATTAAATCCTTTAAAAAACTCCTTTTACAAGTTTTTGCATCCACGCATCCATAGATGGTTATGATGAACATCCAACATCGTTTACACCTATTATCAGAGTCGAGTTACTCACCAAATTGGCCAATAAAATATGCGACCCAAGTCAATCTCCAAAGCTACCGTATCGGACCGCACGTATAACGTCATGGGTACTGGGAGCAAAAGCAATATAAAGACACACCATATAGTACATCTATCATCATAAAAACACACTATGTTCTACTTACACAGTCCTTCTCTAAGGGTGTTAAACAAGAAGCATGTTACGTCACATTATACATATAAGGCTACTCGTACTACTACACCACATCCATTCTCACCTCATGGCGACTGAAGTCATTGACCACGCCTCACATCAAACTCAAGTCCTAAACCTAGGCAATACATCGACTTCATTCGTGGTCTTAGCCACCTTCAAGAGTGTACCCATACTCAGGCCCACATGGTTGCACCCACTCAGGGGTTACACCATTCGTCACATCAAAACATCACCCCTAGGTTTAGTACTTCATCGACAAGCTACAAACATGTCACAATAAAGTAACCCCCCTCAACATCATACAATACCATCCACTTATGCCCTTAGGCATACCACAGATGAGTGGCATAAACAACACAGCATCCTTATCCATAAAATTATACTAGCATATAATTAAATGCACACACGCACCATCTGGTTACTTCGTATTTCACTACTACTAACTCGACAAGTCCATCACATATGTAAACTATGTCTTACCAATCAACACATCATTACACATCTACACATATAACACTTAAGACTCGATAAGCACCGAGTTTTACATCAAGGACTAAATTAAAAAATGTGCTTACACACTTCTCAATCATCAATCAAATAAACATAGAGAAAGTTCTCATCCAAACGCATAGTGCTAATGTTGCATCAATACAATCGTCTCAAACGTCAAGCAAAAAAAAGGAAAATCGTGAAACATGGTTATAAGTCCATCGTCACAAGTTTAAATAAACATAGAAAAAATTATCAATCAAATAAACATAGAGAATTCTCATCCAAATGCATAATGCCAATGTTGCATCAATACAATCGTCTCAAACGTCAAGCATAAAAAAAGGAAAATCGTGAAACATGGCTATAAGTCCATCGTCACAAGTTCCCACATCACATCAAGGTAAAGTAAATAAGATGTGGCATAAAGCCATCATCAAAATTCTTCACACATCCTCGAAAGGCTTCTCCTCAAGATCATCATCTTCCTTGTTCCTCTTAGGTAAAACCTACATGATTAGGTATACCAGTATCCTATCTCTTAACATAGGGTTGTGCTTTGGTGGTCGAGTCCGCACAGCCTACACACCCTCTCTCTACAGTCACCCCTCGTGTGGGTAGATTCACGAGTTATGCCTATAGCAGCCCCTCCTGGCACTCTAGGTGCGTTAGGTGTAGGGGAAGCGATAACCACCTATGGTGTTGGGACCTCATGGATAACCCCCATGTCTTCGTACGGTTCCACATCAGGCCCAAGGTATGTAACCATCTTTGGACCTTCAGACTTGGCAACAATAGCTAGGGATGGCAATTGAACCCGATCCGATTACCCGATAAAGTGTACCCGTTTACCCGATTGTATGCTCGACATATTTTCTTATATATTTTAAATATATATGATACATTCATATTTTTTATACATATAGATATTTTATTCATATACATTGTGGTTATTAAATATATTTCTATAGTGATAATATTAAATGTAACTAACTAGTAGTTACCCGATAGATACATATAACGGGTAATTTTTTTTAAATTAACGGGTTTACCCGAAACCCGCGGGTATACCCGATACCCGATGGGTATTTACCCGCTAGAAACCCGACGGGTTTTGGGACGGGTTGGGACAAGTTTATCTAACGGGTATGGGTTTGGGATTATCTAAACCCGTCCCAAACCCGACCCATTGCCATCCCTAACAATAGCAGCTCTGGCTAGATGAGCCGCTATGCTCCTACAGTATTCCCCATGACAAATCCTCCTTATGACCTTGATTTTCATTATGAACTAGTACCTATAGAAGACAAAACATTCATATGATTATTTTAGGTTACAACTCATAGCAGATTAGTAACACTAGACCGCCAGTCGCCGACCACATCACCATGGTTGTCGTCCTCGACCGACGTCACAGTCATGGCTCCCACCATCAGCCGACACCAACGTCATGGCTTGTGCCACCATCTAACGTCTCCACCGATGCCATCCCCACTATCTGATGTCACACCGGAACCGTCACTAATCGAATGCGAATCCGGAAGCCCGTAACCCCCACACGCAAACCCTCATACCTGCAATTGAAATATATACGAGGGATTACATGGAATTCGGGATTAGAAGTGAAATTGCTACAGACTAAGCTCGTCTCTCCTTGCTCGCCGCTCTCTCTCTCTCTCTTTGAAGCTAGGGTTTTGAAATCGAAGAAGATGTTATGTCTATATACATGTATAATGAAGTAGATGATGGTTCTGATCATGTTTTTGTTAATGTATACATATGTACAATGTTAAACATTCATATTAGAAACTTGTTATACACATATGTACAAAGTTGAACAACCATGTCACAAACTTATTATACACATATGTACAATGTTGAACAACGGGTATACTGCAAATGTACATATGTGCAAATATGTTTTCTAAATTGTGAATTACGTATACTACACAGTAGGAGTTAAGAAAAAAAATATTAAAAAAATAAGCGAGAAACAAGAAAATTACGATTTTATGTTTTTATTAAACAAGAAAGAGAAGTGGAAAATTTTGATTTAATACAATAGGAGAGAAATATTGGAAAATAAAGGTGATGAGACGCCAGAAAATATGACACGTGTCCTCAAAGATTTCTGTTTATTATATAGTATAGATATAGATAACATATGTATATTCAGTTCTACAACATTTTTAACTAAGTTCTAAATGAAACAATATTTGATAATGGTTATATAATATTTTTAAATTAATAATTTAACAATTGTGAGATGAAAGAGGAGACAATGTAATTAAAAACTTAACCGGAGAATGAACCTTTTTATTTATTTTTTAATTTGTAAGTTAAGAAAAATGAGTGGTCGACATTGGTTCTTTAAGTTCTCTTTAAAATCCTTGCCCTATATAGTGTAAGGTTTAAATACAAAGGAAGTTTAAGGTACAAATCGTAAAATGCCTTCCGCGCCATAATTACACATGAAGTAATATAATTACGCAACATATATAAAAAATTACTAGTTTAGGAACCCGCGAATTTCACGGGTTGCTAAAAGAAAATAACTTGATTATCACCGTTGACATAAATATTATAATTTTATACACGTTAAAACACAAACGAATGTGTTAGAGTTCAACGACAAATTGAAATACATGAATATGCAACGATCACGATTCGTTGAAAATCTATTTATACACCACATTAGTTGTTTTATATGTAGGTTTGCCGTTATTGTTAGGTATTAGTAGTTTGACTTCATCACGTGTTTTTACCCTTGATAAAGCAATTCACCAAAATAGTTTTTGAATTTATAATATTTAAATAATTTTATATTATTTAGATACCATAAAAGAGTTTAGTATTGAAATATATATTTGGTGGTTTTATGCATAAAAACTACAATTGGGCAACTTCCAACCTGTCTCCTTTTTAGCTAATTTGTTTTTAATTTTTTAAAATAGTTTAACCTGTTTGCATGACCAACTAAGCTAGAGCGAGAAGTAACCCATTCACAAATGAAATGGTCAAACTTGGTCAAACTTTGTGAACTCTAGATGCTTTATATGTTGATGTTTTTTAAGGGGTCCATATATATTGTAATATAAAGAAACTAATGTCTAGAACTCTAGATGCTTTATATATTTATTTTTGTAAATATGGGGGAGTAAGCTGCGATCGCTAGTTCAATTCTTGAATTGAGTGGGTTTACTTCACCGTATTGTTGCGCCTTCGGGCAAGTGTTCACGACATCAGGCGCTAGGTGAGGGTTTTTCCGTTTTGGAGACGAATATATCTCAATGTGGTGAATTTCACCGATAGCTCATTTGGAAGATTGATTGAAGATAAAAAAAACTTAAAATAGACTGCAAATGCTTTATATACTTTATTTCCTGTGCTTTGCAAAGTCCTATTAATTATTTTAACCAACTTTTCTTTCTTTATCTTCTCTTGCTTTTAAGTTAATCATATCAAAAATATATATAAAAAAGAACTAAAATATTTTTAGATTCAAAAAGAAAAAATTGTTGATATTGCATCGTTATTAAGAACATTTAGAAAGGAGGCAAAAATGGATCCAGACAAAGCATAAACTTGTTGGGGCCTGGTCCTTTGAAAAACAAAGCTTGTTAAAGCATTAAGTCCCGATATAAACTCAGTCCAACTGCATATCAAAAAATAAACGTCCATGCCTTAACAAAGCAAAAGGCCAACTTCTCAGAACTAAGATATTACAACAAATAAGTTATGAGTCACATGGAGCAAGAGAATCCCCCTAGTGTCACACGCCAACCGATGACGGAAACATCAGGGTTAGTGGCACTAGACGACCAGGGTCTCATGAGAATTCCATAACAATTATCCATCAACATCGTTCAACATTTAACGTCCCATACCATCAAACACAATATTTCAAAATAATCATTACAGAAACTTGTTTTCCCACAAAACTAATCGGGTTTGATTTTCCCTAGATTTATTACATTTGGAAACTAAGCTAAGCACGCTACATCCAAAGCATCCAAGCTAAAATCCTCAACCTATTACATACGTTAAAATACAAGTCAATACAATTAAGTAAAGGTGAGCATACGGGTTTTAGTAATACTAGCATAATAGAGAAACCGTTCGCAAAATAGTCTAATTACATATCATGATACACCAAAATACATCACACAGATAAACATAGGCTTATTTCTCATGCTAACTACCGTGAGAAGGCTTGCGCGTCCATCCTAATTAGACCCCGTCGGGTGTTAGCCACACTATAGTACCATACTAGCTAAGGAGGCAAGTTAACGAAAATAAGTCCTAGTCACATGTTTCCAGTATCACGTATTGAGCATACATAATCAGATTATTCGCGTGTGATAAACAGTTTGAATTGTGAAGTGATTTTGATAGAGGAACGTATGTAACACCCAAATGTGCATTAAAACGAAAACGGGTCAATTATACTCACAGTCGATGCATTTAGGAGAGAGTAGACGACTGTCAAGAGGTGAAGAGGAGCGCCAGATCAGCCTGCATACGCGAACGGAAGTGCATCAGTCTTTGAAAAACTGAAACGGTTAAGTTTGGATTGAACAGTAGGCAAGTTCGGGGAACTTGTATGTAAACATACAAGTTCGAGCGAACTTGTAAGGA
This sequence comes from Scalesia atractyloides, assembly GCA_947069175.1. Taxonomy (NCBI): domain Eukaryota; kingdom Viridiplantae; phylum Streptophyta; class Magnoliopsida; order Asterales; family Asteraceae; genus Scalesia; species Scalesia atractyloides. The sequence continues at coordinate 64,885,266 of CAMTDV010000004.1, read as the reverse complement.
TCGGGTGAGATTTGAGTCAAGTTCGGTCGAACTTGGTAAGTTTCCTGGGAAACTTGTCAAGTTTGGGCGAACTTATGAGAAAATCTTGCTGGAATGACAAGTTCGGGCGAACTTGCATAGTTTCTTAAGAAATTAGGCAAGTTCGGGCGAACTCGTAAGGTTTGTGAGGGAGAGACCCAAGTTCGGTCGAACTTGACCCAAATGGGTGCAAGTTCGGTCGAACTTGACCTGGTGTGCTGGTGATTCTTGAGCGAACTTGATGTTTTTGGGTCCAAAATCTTGCGTTTTCACGTCGTTTGCTAAGGAAATCAAGTGCTCATCCCTCTAACCTTAAGCCACTGAGTAAAACTTAGACTTGAGAGGTCTTTTGGAGCGAACTTAGCCATTTTACAGAAACTCGGGCTAATCCGGGCGAACCCGAGGGTTCGTACGAGTTAGTCTAGCTTGTGTAAAGTGACGAGTTCGTCTTTGTGCTTCCGGATCTGAGATTCTTGCTTGACAACGCCTCGTTCCACTCAAAAGTGAACAAAACATACGTCATTAGTTCGAAATTGGTGTAAAATCAATGCTTAAAAGGTTTTACTCAGATCTAAGCATAGATCTGAGTGAAAATTAGAAGTTTTATGGAAAAAGATAAAGATTTTCGTAAACAGAAGAGATTTGATGAAAACGAAGGCAGAGCCTTGTGCAAAATCGTTGTAAACCGTTGTAAAACGTTGATAAACGTTGTTGTAGTTGAAATCGGGTTGATTCTTACTTAGAAAATAGTGGGTTTCGGGTTTCGGGAGCTCAGAGCGAATTGCAGCAAGTTCAAATGAGAGAATGGGGCAGAGTATTTATAGGAGAAGGCAAAATGGAGAGCTGGTGGGGTCAAGTTCGGTCGAACTTGTATGAAATTCATGCAAGTTCGGGCGAACTTGACCCCACCAGCTCTCCATTTTGCCTTCTCCTATAAATACTTACTAGGTTTTCAAAAGGAATTAGTTAAGTTCGGCCGAACTTGTACATATGTGTACAAGATCGAGCGAACTTGAGGATTACGAGGGATTCTTGTGTCTCAGGCAAGTTCGGGCGAACTTGTGGTAGTCAAGTTCGGCCGAGCTTGGCCTGGTGACCAAGTTTCGTTTGCTGATTTCGCGTTAAGAGTTCTTTTGGCGATTCGGTTTGTATTAATTAGTTATATTAAGCGTTATAATCGATATAATAGTGCGATTTAGCGATTTGAGTGTGCGAGAGCGATGCGATAGCGAGCGTAATCATAACCACAAACATACACAACACATAAATACATAAAACCATATAATTAACTGCGAGTTGCGATGCGATTTAATAAGCGATTTAGATGTGATATAACATACATAATCGTAATTAATTAACATAAACTTTTCTTATAAACCGAATCTCGGGATTTACAAAGGATAGATACAATCGATAATAAAAGAAAAGATAACAACGAAATTCTGAGTTGTTACACCTAGCACGGTCACGGGGCGCGTAGGAGCAGTAGGAAATATCCATTTAATCTGCAAAATGCAACATATTAAGGTGGTATGAAAATGCCATTCTAATGAAAGTTGGAGAGCCAAAAAATATGGTTGCTTCGTGTTTGCTTTTGGTCTCACAACAAATGCTCTCCCAAATTTAACGGTTTGCCTAGCAGTACTACTACTTGAAATCCATTGGAAACATTAATCAAAGACTTGGTCGTAACAATCCTTTGAATACGAAACATTCAAACACCATCCTTAGTTGTACTACTACTTGAAATCCATTGGAAAGTGGAAATATTAATCATCCTTTGAATACGCAACACAATAGAGCATCATAATAGCTAGGGATAAGCTCGGTACCAACCGATACCGAAAATCCTAAAAAAATGGGTAACCCTACCAGTACCGTAAATATCCGGTATGGTTCGGTACCGATACGGTATATAAAGGTAAAAACCGGTACTAAACCGATACCGAAAACGCAAAATGTCGGTACCAAATTAGTACCGAAAATTGAGTCGGTTCTGGAAATTCGTTACCGGTTGCAACATTTGCCCATCCCTAATAATAGTTTCTGCCTTCACATATAAATTGTTTAGTTTTGAAATAAAAAACTTAGATAGTATGTCATGGTCAAATTTTATTTTTTAAGGTATCGAAAAGAGATCAAGTTACACAAAATTCTTAGTTTGAGGTCGTGCAAGGGAAAAACAAAACATGGTTGCTTTATCATGTGATGTATGTAATTGGTATTTAATTGTATATCCCATAATTTTATCATGAGCAGAGGTATAAGATATAAGAGCGAAAAAGAATGACAGAAAGATTACCCCTCCTATGTGATGAAATACAATAAAAACGGATATATACTTACAATTAAAAAACATTAAAATATTGTATATTCTTGTTAATTTTTGGTTATATTAACTTCAAAGATAGCCTTAATAACACTCTATCTTGAAGTAGTAAAATTTGTAAGAAAACAATAACACTAACATGTCGAAAGAAAACCACCTAATCGAGGAACTATATTAAATAATTTGTAGAATCGATAGAGGCGTCATTCTTCTTCAGATACCTCAAATGCATGTGCATATGACTAAAATTAAACTACATATGTACAAAAGCAATTACATCAAATTTGCTTTAGAGCTATAACTAAGTTGAACTAATGATCAAGTCGAAGAAAATCAACGTTAACTTACTTGTAAGAGTACGAAAGCACCATCCTTTTGGAGAGCATTCTTTTTGATGAATGCTTGATCCGAATAAATCAACTAAAACAATACGGCCAGCCATTATGTTTCCTCTGTTTGCTGACATCAAATCTACGTGAATATGACTAAAATTAAACTTCAATTAGGCTCTTATATCTGCTTACACAAAAGAGGTTGTGATTAGTTCGTTTTGTACCAGCTTTCAAGACAGGAAAGAGTTTTCTGACATGAACTACAGGATATGTGTAAAAACAAACATTAAAAAACCACGATTGTAACCAACATTAAACGGGTCAGGTTATTCAGGTATTCGTTTTCCTGAAAATCATGCTGCTACAAAGTTTGTTGGCCTGCTACAAAAATATTGACGTTTTTAGGGAGTCCAGGTTTCGGTATAACAGGTCGGGCTATTCCGGTGCATAAGAAAGACATGAACATAAGAACCTCAGTTGCCGGCCAATAGAATAAAAAATCCCAGCTTCCTCTAAATCTTTAATAGATCATCATAGCTTAGAAATTATCAAAATCATATAAACACAGTTATCTGAGAAAGGGAAAAACCTAGTATGAACTTTGTTTTGAAGCTATTGAGGTTATAGTTGCAGTAATGGGTAAACAGATTGAACTAAACACTAACCCAAATTTAAATGCATCATCATTTGAAATGAGAAACCGAAGATGTGACCCGTTTATTTCAAAACGAGTTAATACGGGTTAAAAGGACGGAACAAGTAGAAGTGTACAATTCAAACCTCATATAATTAGTTGAACACTAATATATTGTATATGATCTTTTATACTCAAGTTATGTTTTAAAGGGGTATGGTCCCAAAAACCTTGCGCCAATTAAAGAAACCATACTCATTAATAACTTCTAAGAAAACTGCGCGCAGATTTCTTTGCAAAAAAAAAATTATTAGAACTCTGCGCCAAATATCGAAGAGAGGAAAGGATCATATAACTACCTTGCGCGGGCTCGCACAAGGTTCAAAGTTAAAGCCTAAACATTCTCTTGGGATAAATGCTTGAACATTCTCGTTTGATAATGCTTCATTTAACTACCTTGCGCGGGCTCGCGCAAGTTTCAAAGTTAACCTTGAGCATTCTCGTTGGATAATGCTTCAGGCACAAACCTTGCGCAGATATTTATATCAAAGCAAGTATTCACCAAACGTTGCGCTAAGTAGCAAGGAGAAGAAGGAAGATCAGTTAACCAACTTGCGCTTCTCGCGCTAGGAAACAATAAATCCTGAGAAACTTTCCCTTAGCAAAATCCTTGACTTGGTGCAGAAGCAAAGGGAATCTTTTATGTTATAACAGAATGTACACGTAGCGAATAATAGATGTGTAACAGCTGTGAAACCTTCTAGAAGCCATTAACACCCAATCGTGCAAGAATCTTTTCGGTTATAACCAATTGCCACATGGCAGCATCTGGACGGCCGAGGAAGATCACAGTGATGGCATGCTCACATTTATAAGATGTAGTGATTCATGTTGACACGTGGCACCTCCCTAACCGCTGATGAGCTCACGATCCGTGTGCACTAACGGATTGCCAACAAACATTAACGGAATAGCAAAAGATTCCGTTAAAGTTAACAATCTCTCCTTTTGGCACCAAACACCGGCTATAAATAAGTAACTTGGAGTTCAAGGAAAAATATTCACTCTCAACTACTCTCTCTCTTACAATACTTACTTCCGACTACCTGTAGTTATTCTCACGCCGGAGGGTGGTTACGGAGAGAACCCCCTTCTCCCGTGGCCAGCTAACGGTGTTCTGTTTTGCAGGATCAGCCGGAATATTGTTCTATTCATCATCCGTCGTGAAACCAAGCGGAGGGTTAACCCTTTTATGCAGAGTCCATTCCATAGATCTACTTAGATTCCGATCTAGTTGATCTAGGGTTTATTCATGTTCATGCGTACAAATCAATTCCAGTTACAAACCCCCATACATTGTAAATTGTGAATTCAAGGTTCATATGTTGTGTGTAAATAGAAGAAGATCACGATGTTGTTGTATCTCTTATTTAAGTATTCATGTTCATGTTGACAAAATTCCAATTGCTGAAGATAAATGAAGAATCACAGGGCAATACTCATTTAATTCAGTCATATACAGAACCACTACATAACGGAGGAGGATCAAATTTGCTACCTTTAGTTGGAGTGTTTGGATTTTTCAAAGACATAACAACGACTTCCCGTAAATCCAAACGATTTAAACGTGGCAGAGATCAACGGATTAGAGGCTGAAATCGACGGGTTAGAAGAAACATAGCGAATATCCCATCCCCAATCCCACCTTGTAAAAGAATAAAGGAAAGGAATTTGGATCAAATTGTATTCAAATAATCAAAATAAATGCAATATTCACAAAGATAAAAAAACCTTGTATCAGAAGATCGATCGGTTGGATTTGATATGATCTTCATCTCATTGCATCGCAGCGAGGGTTTTGGTAGGGATAGATAATTTAGGATTTTCTAAAAATCTCCATTGATCAACAGAGAATATTAGGGTCCATGAGAGAAAATATTAGGGTTTGTGAAGAGAAAGGGGATGATGATTGAAGGAAAAAAAGTAGAATTCGAGTTTTTTTATTGGAGAGAGAGAGAGCGTGTGAAGATAACAAAGAGAAAAGGGATTCCCGCTTAAGCTTCTATTATCTTGCTAAAGACCATGTCCACATCATCAAAATGAGTGGTCTAAAATCATGCATGTAGAAAAGTTGTATTTATTTAGTATAGTAGATAGATTTATCAAGTAAATAACTATCCAACACGTATAACTAATTGCTAATACTACGATATACGAAAGAAACTCCAATATTCTCATTAAATGTCATTATATTTCAAATACTAAATTTATTTTAACTGTGGGAATTTTTCCGTGACGGGTTCGAAACATAGATAAAAAGAAGGAAATCACAAACATAACCATAAAAAACCACGTCGTAGCGGTATAGTCAAAGGTAAAGGAAAAGTTATGTTGTATACAAAAGCCAAGTTATTCGAATAAAACTTACACCAAACTGTATATAAAGATAAATACGCCAGTCATGCATTACAGCGAATCGGTTTAAACGTAAATAAAAAAACACGTCGCAATTTTGTATTTAAAAAAACGAATGGTTTAAAAAACATTTAAAAACAATCGGTCGGTTTTGAAACAACAATACAAAAATTCATATCGAAGCGCATATAAAAATAACTCGTGTGATGCGTTGATATAAAAATTGAAACCCATAAAAAATCATATAACAGAAAATTCGTTAAAAACTCAAAATAATAAATTTATTAAAGTTTAGAGTTTGTTGTGTAGATCATCTAAAGAAAAAGGAAGAGAAAAAAGAAAAATATAACATCTCGCGAAATGTTAAACTTATTAAAGATTACCGGGTGCGTAAACAAAAATTAGGCACTAAAAAATCATTTAAAGCTATATTCTGATGTTCATCTTAAACTTTTATAATCCTCATCTTCTTGTCCACTTAGAAACTTTGAAAATCTATCATACACATATAAAAGCACGAAACAAATACACGGTGAGTGAATAAACATAATATAAGAAACCCTTGGAAACCATGTGTAAATGTTGTTTAAGACTATTTAAAACAACCTATTTTTTTACAAAAAAAATCTAATATATATATATATATATATATATATATATAGGAAATGGTGAAATGAGAACCACCTTGAGTTACGAGAACCGCAAGAACTTTTTGATTCGGCACAAGTTGGGTCAAAAAAAATTTGCACATACTAGATGAAAAATTATAAACATATTAGTAAAAAAGTAAAAAAAAATTGAGTTGGTAGTTTTGACTGACGCAAGTTTTTTTACGGTAGACGTAAATTTTGAAAGAAGATAAATATTTTTTTACACCTCATGTAAATGTGGGTATACGACATTTTTTTCAATTTATCTTTTTTGCTGAAATAAGTAATTGTTTTTACGACTTTTGAGGAAAAAAATTCGGAAAAACTTTTTGGATGGCATAGTTCTCGCGGTTCTCGTAACTCGTAGTGGCTCTCATTTAAACCGAATCCTATATATATATATGGGTAGGGATCCTAAGAGAAGTCCACCCTATTTGAGAAACTTGAAAGCATTCTTGACCACATATTTCTCTAAGCATTTCGTAATATACACATACGTATAGTTTAAAATTCACTATATACATATATGTATATTGAATTATACACATATGCATATAGTCAATTTTAAACTATACATATATGTATATTACGAAAAGGCTTAGAGAAAATGTGTGGTCCAGAATGCTTCTCAAGTTTCTCAATTAGCCTAGTGCTTCTCACATGATCCTAACCATATATATATATATATATATATATATGAAGTTATTGTAAAAAAAAGTGTGTTTTGTGAGAAGTGTAAAAAAGAATCTATACCTTTGGATCTAGAATCTAATGGTTGAGATCATGATGACAAAATTGTAAATAATATTTACTATTAAACATATAAATTTTCTAGATTAAGGGTATAAAGGTAAATTTAACATTTTTCAATTAAGAAACTAACATTAATGCACATGCAACTTCCCCCGTCTTTTTTAAACGTCAATAACTTTTTATACGTAACTTTTTTTCTAAAAAGATGACACCATAATAATGAGCGTTTTTTATCTTTAATATGAGTACCATGTTGTTATACTTATATAGAGAGAAAAAATATGTTTCGATCAGATGTTTAGTCCATTATGTTTTGTCTATGTTCATACATTAGTGTTTTAATTTTATTGTCATTCAAAACGTGGTGTTTTAAACACATACTGGAATACAGATGTAAAACACTATACGATAAACATGCGAAGAACATCTATCTAGAATGTAGGTTTAAAACACCATGGTATTTTAACATATGGAATCTGGAACATCTACTAGCAGATGTAAAACACCATGCATGTAGGTTTAAACACACCATGTACAATAACCATACTATGAACATTATACTAAGAACACATTCTGGAAATGGAGGTCTAAAACACCATGTGAAAATGCAGGTTTAAAACACTATACTAAGAACACCTTCTGTATAACACTATATAACACTATACATCCATCATAAACCTGTTACAGAATACATAACACTATACATCCATCATAGACCTGTTACAAAAATATATAACACTATAGCACTATACAACATTAGTATTCAAATAATAAAGGGTGATGGTTATGGAAGGTTATTAATTAATTGAATCAGTGAAAAAAATACTTGTTTACCCTTTTGAATTAATTTAGATTGAAAACACATGTCATCTTCACAATATTTCTAAAACTTCTCACGCTTTGGGCTTTTTTTATAGGATCCTACCCACACACACACACACACACACACATATATATATATATATATATATATATATAGGGATGTGTTAAAATAAGAACCACCTTGAGTTATGAGAACCGCGAGAACTAGGCCATCCAAAAGGTTTTTCTGAATTTTTTTTTCAAAAGTCATAAAAAGATCACTGTTTTAGCAAAAACAAAATGCTGCATACCCACATTTATATGAGGCGTAATGCAAAATTTATGCTTGTGTAAAAAACACTTGCATCAGTCAAAACTATCGACTCGACAATTTTTTTGTACTTTTTTTACAAATCTGTTTATAATATTTTCATTTATGTTTGTACAAAAAAATTTGGTCCAGCTCGCACGGGAACAAAAAGTTCTCACGGTTCTCGCAACTCATGGTGGTTCTCATTTGAACTGAGCCCTAAATATATATATATATATATATATAGGTAGAGGATCCTGTAAAAAAGGCTCAAAGTGTGAGAAGTGTGAGAAATATTGTGGAGATGACATTAGTCTTCAATCTAAATTAATTCAAAAGGGTAAACAAGTAATTTTTCATTGATTCAATTAATTGATAACATTCCATAACCACCACCCTTTATTATAGAAATACGAATGTTATATGGTGTTATAATGTTATATATTTCTGTAAACAGGTCTATGATGGATGTATAGTGTTATAGTGTTATGTATTCTGTAACAGATCTATGATGGATGTATAGTGTTATATAGTGTTATACAGAATATGTTATTAGTATAGTGTTTTAAACATGCATTTTCACATGGTGATTTAAACCTCCATTTTCAGAATGTGTTTTTTAGTATAATATTCATAATATGGTTATTGTACATGGTGTTACATACTTGTTATATAATGTTCCATATATAGATGATGTTGCATTCTTGTTACATAATGTTCCATATATAGATGATGTTACATACTTAATTATGTAAATTATGTAAAGTTTTCTTTGATTTTTTTTTGTTAAGAAAATTTTCATTTTTAATTCTTGTGATTTGGCTAGAAATATCACTTTAGTCCAAATACTTTTTTTCTCATATGCATCTCTGCAGTCTCTAGTTATTTGTCATTTTCGTCCAACCCCTATCTCCGCACAAAAAAAAGCCAGTTAACTCAGGGGTATTTTGGTCAATCCACATTTTTCTCTTTTTGTTATTTTCATCCACTCCGAATTATGATTATAATATTATTTTATTGTATAATATATATATATATATATATATATAACATATATACATCCTGCATATACACATTAATCCCCAACTCTAAAATTGCTATACAAACTAAACCGCCTAAACCTGGGTCAAACCACCCCATCCTAGGGCTATTCAAATTGCTCGGCGCTCGTTCGATGCTCGCTCGAAAAATGTTCGAAATTTGCTCGTTCGATTCAGCTCGATTGAAAAATGCTCGATCGGTTCGGTTTGTAAACGAACCGAGCACGAGCAAAGGTCCGCTCAGTTCGGTTTAGCTCGGTTGGCTCGATTTATGTATTATATATATATATATATATACATACATAAACATATATATATATGTATGTATATGTATGTGTATATATATATAATATTTGTGTGTATCATTTTTAATGAAATGACTAGAGACCAACATCAACAATGTTTGGTCCAAGATCCATATAGAGCTCATTTAAGTAATTAGAATCGAAATTCAGTACCAATAGTCCATGTCCAATACTTAAATGTCCATTTGAGTAACTGAGTCTAAGTTTCAAATACTAAAATGTGAAGCAGTGATCAATACTCAAGTCTCAACCCGCCATTCCATTCAGAAGTACAAGGCCCTAATCAAAACCGCGGTAGAACAAGGGTATGTTTCAATCGGTCAACGATTTATCTTCCCGCTTAGTTAATCTCGATAGAACTAGTTGAGTGTTTTTGTATTCCTTGTTATTTGTTAAATTTTTACTTGTGTTCTATTGGACGAAACATCAGGGACGAAACTACACTTTATTCTAATAACTAGTACTCCCATCATCACTGTTCTTGTTTGTTCTATAATGCTTGATACTCGCTCGACATTCGTTCGAAAAATGCTCGGATCAAAAGACGCTCGCTCGACTTTGGCTCGTTTGAAAAAACACTCGGTTCGGTTCGAATCAGTTTGTAAATGAACCGAGCATGAGCAAAGGTCTGATCGATTCGGTTCAACTAGTGAAGAGTCCTACCCCACCCCCTTTTCTTCTTCATTTCCCCAAATCAACACCATTAGAACATGAGTTTTTGCGTTTTCTCATCAATGCATCTTTACCATCACAGTTTCTCTTTATAGAAACCAAGGAAAACCCTCCCCACCCACCCCCCCCCCCCCTAAAAAAAATAATAATTAAGAAAACCAAAGCCCTTGTCATTATCATAAATCCTAAAGATCAGAATCAAAGAGTCCTCTCTAAAAATCTAGACGCCGCACCTCTTTTTATCAGTAGCTTTCTTAGCTATGCCGTTGACTTTGTATATTCCTCCAATTAAAAGCTTCAATCCTTTTTTTACAAACCACAGAAGCTATAAAGATGGAATATGGTGGCTCCACGCATAGGGTTTACCCACGAGCCACGAGTATGGGTTGCGATTCGCCAGATTTTAGATTGAATCTTTTTTAGTTAATGGTGGTGTGGACCGTGAGGTGGTTGGTGGTGGGTTTAGTGGTGTCAAGTGATGGTGTGGATGACGATAGTGGAAGTGGGTGGCGAAGGTGGAGAAGGGGAGGTGGGTGATGGTGGTGGAGGTGGTAACCAGTGGTGGTTGTGGTGGAAGGTGGTTCTCGCAATGGTGACAGGTGGATGTGATAGTGATGGTGGTATGGTGGTTTTTTTAGAGAGAGAAAGATAGAAATAAGTGAGAGAGAGTGTGTGTGAGTAAATGTGTATATGTGTGTATATATATACTAGTTTATTGTCCCGTTTGTTACACGGATTGAATGATAAGATTTGTTATATTCGAAGAACATAATAATTACAAAATTTGAATTATTCTTGATGTTGCTTGCACATGTTAAATATAAATTTTGATATCAACACATATCACCCTAACATGAACTATCCATACCAAGTTAAAGAAAATATAACATTACTCACTATAAATGACGTGTTTAAGCAAATAATTTATATTTATTTGTTACTTTAGTAATAATAATTATACATACATAAAATGTATATTTATATAATAATTAAATTTATATATTATGTTATGATACCATACGTAAAGAGTGTGAAGTAAATTCTTAAATATCATCCTTGTCTTGGGGAATGAGACGAAATAGAAAAAAACTGATGAACACATAAAAGTTTTTTTTAAAATTTTAGGATGATAATGATAAGGCTCTTAAAATTTAATTGAGATGGAGTTGGTGGCTGAAAATGGTGACAATAGAGATGGATTGTGGTGGGTATATCTAACTCTAATAAAAGATTTCAATTAATGTCATATAATATTATTGATATTAATAATACTAGGTGGACACCCGTCCGATGGACGTGTTGTTTTTAGTGTTATCAGTATAATGATAAAAGTTTTTGTCTACGTTTATATGTAAAATATGATGTGAAATTATTTAATGAATTCACATTCGCATTATACTTAAGAATATATTAAACTTGTCGACTGATTAAGTTTAGACACAAGAGAAGCATAACGAACCCACAAAACATGTTTAATTTCACTAAATGATTTAATTTCACTAACATAAAAAACATATTAATTAAAAATATATTATCTAATACATCATTTATTTCCAAACCAATATATTTTAAACCAACACTGTTCCGAACCATATAAGCACTTCACTCGTTACGACTTGGATGATAAAATAAATATATTATATTGGTTGATAATGATTAAAGTTTCTTTTACAATGCCTTTACCTCTAAATCATTCAGATTATCTTCATCTTTCACGGCTTCAGTTGAATCCTATATACTTGTAAGTATATAGAGACAATGGTATATGTATTCCTATCAAAAAACATTTTTAATATTCATACATCTATGTTCATTAAACTTTAACTAATGAAAGTAAAAAAAGCAAACCTGTAGTAGCGGCGGCAGCAGCAGCAGAGGCAACGGCAACAGCAGCATCCATCGGCAAATATAACATCTGAATAGCTAAAAACAAAATCAATAGATTGTATCAAAAGATCATATATCAAAGAAACCAACTATTAAATAGATAAATATGATCATAAAACCTAAAAGTGAACCTGAGTTTAGCCGATGACTTTGCGGAAACCAAAGACGATTTTACACCGAACCGAGTCGAGTGTATTTAAATACGCCGTATTACAACACCACTGTATAAGAAAAGCTGAGTTGGCATGCCTTAGAGGTTGACACATAAGCTTTTCTTATGTCAGTGCTACTTCTCCTTTTATATATAGTTAGATAAAGATAAAGATGATAAAAGTTTTTGTCTACATTTATATGTAAATATGTTGTTAGTGTTATAACTATAATGACATGAATCTTTTTTACATCAAGCTGTATATTAGCAACATCAAGCTCAATCAGATCAAGTTCAACTCATCTAGATCTATACTTACGACAACTTACTTTAAAGAACTGTGTTTAGCCACACAACTTGCAAAAAAATGGTCCTGAAAAGGCAATATAGTTCAATAAGTTTGGTAAGGAAACCAAGATCTATTTAAATTACAAACAGGTTAACAAACCTGGTAGATTGTTGCCCCAAATACCGCTTTATACAAACTACAACATACAAAGAAATGAACTTTCACTTCAAAACGCAAAACAGGTAGTTGGAAGCAAACATATCTAAGCTAGATTTAGAAGTATAGAAATGGAACGGTAAACCGAGTAACTTACGAGATATCTGCATAGCTCCTCGTATTTGTGATAGTGATTTGTTCAATTCCATGAAAGAATTGGCTGCTGCAGGACGATTCCTTCTACTTTACATGGTGCGAGTTTAATCAAGGTACTACATCAGTATATAAAATCCATGTATTTTTTATAAGGAAGCAAACCTGAATATACGGGAAGTAAACATCTTTTAATTTGCATTTAAGCGGCCTTATATTAGTGCTTCTCATTTCCGGCTAAAAAATCTCAACCTGTTCAGATTGAGATTTTTGAGCTGCAGATGAGAAGCACTAACATAAGGCGGCTTAAATGCAAATTAAAGGATGTTTACCTCTCATATATTTAGGTTTGCTGTCTTATATATAATGCAGTAGTATTAAATAATGATGTAGTACCTTGAATCAACTACGATATTAAACTGCTACCGAGCGATAACACAAGCTCGTTATTAGATTGCCATGTTCCACTAAGGAAAGCTTAAGCCAGTTAACAGTTTAACTTCTACTCATAATAAAACCAACTCAGATGCACCTTTACAAAGTGCCAGTCCTTCAGATATAGATTGCCATGTTCCACTAAAGAAAGCTTATGCCAGTGATTAATAAAGTCTTCCAATGACATGTCAAACCTCTTCTGATCAGTAATTTCTTTGCAACCGCAGTCAGCAACCTACAGATTCAAATGTAACATATAGAAAGTAGAAGTTAATACAATGTAAAATCTCTTCTGATCAGTAATTTCTTTGCTCGATATCGTACTCGAGATAGGATTCTTGGGCCTCCTTTTGACTCGAACAGTAGCTCCATACGAAAATCACGATGACCTATCGAGTAGCTCATTCAAGGTCGACTCAAGCCTTTTAGCTGGCCGACTCGAGCTTTTGTAGGGCTGCCAAAGACATACATTGTCTAAAATATATTAACCAACCCTATGACATTCTACTGTTGTAATTAAATAGACTAAAAAGCAAACAAACCTTCGACTAAGCTATGGGTTACCTCCTCCACAGATGGTGTCTAGAAAAGCCATCTCATGTATTATTAACAAACTCCATGTATTTATAGCATGTGCATTAATTATATTTGATTTTGAAAGTCAAAGTGCATCATTTAACATTACGACTTGTTAATGTTACGTACTAGTTATGGAATCGATTCAAGTTACGGACGTATGCTCGTTACGAATGACTCAGATGATAAAACCTAACATGAAAACGCAAAACCGAACCTCATTCATTCTGTAATAGTCACCAAATGTGCTATTGGAACTGTCACCGCCTTTAATCATCATTGTCCACCAGCATCACTACTCGTCAGCAGCTTGTCCTGACACCAGAACTGTTGTCGCCGTTGGCCAGTTCTTCAACAAATACAAAACATAAGAAATGTCCATTAGCTTTTATAATTTAGTATACAATCCGGATTCCAGCTGACAGGAAGCCAATCTCAAGTATCTCACGAGTGGCTTAGCCCGTCTCACCCCTAATAATAGACCACTTTATAAAATTTAACATAACTTTTAACATTAGTTGGTATAAAGAAACCTAAGTGTTGTTATTAACTGAACAATGACAAAGTGTATTTTCCAAAAACTCATGATGAAAACCACTACTATTTAGAAATGAACCCACATGACCATCTGTATAAAGTTAAGTTTCTAAAAACGTAACTGATGCATTAGTTATTTAGAAAATATAAAAAAGAACCCAACTCGATCTTTTTAAAAGAAAGAGCTATTATATAAAAAATATTCAAAACATTGTATAGAACAACTATTGCATTAAAAGTAGATATTGAGAGAAGTTCCACCAATTTGACCCGTTTGAGATGATCATAACACATAATCAACCTGTTCACAAATAAAGGGTCAAGTTGCTAACTCTTCGATAGTACACATGTTTAAAGTGTACCAGGAGAGCAAAAGATACATTCCTAAAAAATATGTTAAATAAAAACCATACTAAATAGTGTTTTGTGAAATAAAATATCTAAAAGAAAAAGAAAGAAACATACTGACCAAAAGTACGAAACCATCATCACCAACTAAAATTGTAACCTCAAAGGCAACTTTAAACAAATTCATGAGGCTTAGAGAATGCAAAGGGACCAAGCCACCATGGCTGCAATAGGAGTTGCAGGTAATAACCTACCATCCTCCATGGCTGCCACGCCATGGCAACATATTGAACTTATTTTGATAACTCATCACAACGTCGTCATAATCGGAGGATTTAGAAGGTTTATATCCCGGGTCAACACACGGGTTTGGATATCACACGCGGTATCCACAAAAAATAACAAAACCACAAACATTTTCCCGCCAAATTGACATCAAGATTGCACCATCAAAGGACACGTGTTCCACAACACGGGCCAACGATTAAATGCTTACAATTGTACACCCCAAAGGCCAATGGACCGTTCAGCTCAACAGAAAAGTCTATGGATGATCCGAGCACAACAAAACAAATCACAAACCAGTAACCATTTAGTTGTGCAGAATACTATTAATCAAACCCAGTTTGAGAAATACAAAAAATTGCCCATTCGTAACTGAGCCAAGCCATAACCTAATACAAATATAACACCAAGTTAAAAAAACACATGTTCAAGTAAAAAACAAAAGCAACCTACAACTGATTAGCATAAACAATTTATTTATTCATGTAAGTGTTTGACAAATTGTATATACTTTTATAATCCGACAAATATATATAAATGTACATAGTAAAGAGCTTCATAAATAAAGGAGAAAATACCTAATTTCCTTAATGCATACGTTTCAGCCTTTTCAATCAAACAATCAAACATTGGCCACCTGAAAAAGCAAAGTAAATAAGAGAAGTTTATACGCTTGCGAAAAAAAAACGAAGTCATCATATTGTAAAACCAAATTTTTAGAACCCTAATCCATATCATTATATTTTAAAAATATATATATATTAAACCCTAGGATGCTAAATACAATCGAATCAATAATTTTGTTTGTTAAATAGGAACCATATAATCAAATAGGTTCTCATGTTTAGAACTTGTCATAATGCATCCATTCATCGCCAGGGGAGAACAAAACCACTACTATTTAGGGTTTTTATCCAATCTGTCTCTCTTTTACCTCTGGTGTCTGCAGGTTTTACAAAACCAGACACGAAGCAAGATGAAGACACATGGGTCGAGCACTATCTCAAAATCAAAACCCTAACTCTTCAAAAACAACAAAATTACACCAAACCTAACTCAATCTTGAACTCTTCTCAAACCCTAATCAGATGTGTATTAAAAAAGCCCTAAATCGGAATCGAGAGGTCGGATTCTTCATCAACATCATTGACAAAATCGGAATCTCGAGAGGTCGGATTCTTCATCAACATCATTGACTGAATATCCCTTACAATCTAAAAAACGTGGTCTTAGGTAAGATCGATCTCATCATCATCGACCGAAAATGGATTACAGCCAACGCTACCTAGGACAGCCACGAACGGCAGCCGGCAACGATGGTTTATATGTTGCAACAACAGGCCAGATCTCGCCATCGTAGCCTCTGATGACAAAATCATCTTCATCGGCCTGAGTAGAGACGTTCAGGTTCACAGGCGGCGACTTTTTCTCTCCCCTTCATATTTGTAGTGAGAGAAATAGGAACCGAGATCGTGCCTGAAAAAAGGCATTGGTCCTCCGCCTTCAAACATAACCGATTTGGTTATCTCCATCCAGATAAACCCTAAATTCGGAAGAAAGTGCACCGAATACAAAGAAGAAGAAGAAGTGTCTGGTTTTTTGTGTGTGTGAGAGATAATAAGAAGAGTGAGAGTTGAGAGGTTATGATAATGATATGTGTTTAGATGCATTTAATGTTTATACACTTCCCCATGCAATTCAAATTTCCCCCAATATTCTCTAAAACACACACTCACATATTATTATACATACATATTATTATTAGATTTATTATTAATAATAACACTTGTATTTATTTATGACATTAGCAAAATCGATATAGCATATCTAGAATGTTGACACGTATGCAAAGTTATATCATCGTTACTTCTCCTTTTATATATAGTTAGATTATCAATTAATTAAATTTTGTTTGAAATAATAGATTGAAATGATAAATTCATCACAAAACTATTTAGTTGAAATAATCACTTCACTATTTCCAATATATAAACTTAAATCCAAGTGTTATTATTTTACATAATTTTTGTGGTGTTGATATAAAATATTAATGCATATAATTAATAAATAACATTTTTAATAATGTAACACCGTGTTTATTAGATAATTGCAAATATTTTTTTTCAAAGGAAACATATCATTTATTATACTTGATTTATGCAAAATAGATAAAGTAAATTAAAACATATACTTATTCATTTTAAGAAGTAAAAAAATCATAGGTTTTAAAATTATAGATAATTTATATATTTTTAATCATAAATTAGAATGAGATATTAATTAATTAATAATATCATTAATGAAATGAATGAGAGAATGCCATGTGACATTATTGAGAGTCTTTTATTTTAGATTGAGAAAAGATAAATGAGAACCAACTTGAGTTGTGATAACCATAGAATTAGGGATTCCAAAAGGTTTTTTCGAAAAACAAATCTCAAAAATCTTTAAAATAATCACTTGTTCCAACGAAAAAATAAAAATAAAAAATATTGTCGCTTATAAAAATTTACATCGGGTGTAAAAGTAATTATTGGTGATGGCGTAAACAAATTTTATATTAGGCATAACTACCGACTCGACATTTTTTTTTAGTTTTCTTACAGATGTGTTTATAACATTTGCATTCTACATTTGTGTAAAAAATGGTGGCTCAACTCATGCGGGAAGTAGGAGTTTTGATGGTTCTCACGAATGGTTCTTAATTGAACCGAACTGTATATATTGAAATTAAAAAATAAATAGAATAGAAATGGAAAAGAGAAAAAGAAAAATATAAATTAACTAGACTAGCTTAGTTAACTGACGTTCTTGATGAAGTTACGGGTAGGCGAAAATGACAAAAAGTTGGAAACCTCGGCGACACAACACAGATAAGAAAAAAAAAACCATCTGGACTAAAGTGACATTTCTGACCAAATCACAGGGACTAAATACCAGTTTATTATTTTTTTAAAAATAAAAAAATACATGTTTTATATGGTGTTACACAAGAGTTACATAGGGTTTTTAAGGTTTTCTCATCTCAAATGGGTTTTCAAAATAACTCTTCCCTCTATATGTATATGTATATCTATTTAAGTCATGTAATGTTTTTTTATTAATGTTATTGTTTAATTAGTATTCCTGGTTTTTTTAATTTAAAAGATTTTGTATAATTTTTATATATAAAATAATAATAAAAAGTGTGTGTCACGTGTCGAATAACGTTACTCTTTCACATGTCTCATCACACTCCTTTTTTGCACCACATCATTTTTCTGACGTGTGCTAACATAACAAACACATATGAATAACACAATTCTTTCATGCCCGTCACTCTGTATAGTGTTAGATATAGGATAAAATGGATGATAAACGGGGACCATGATGATATTTATTTGCATTTGATCGTAACTGAAAGGCTATGTACGGAAACCATTAACTTTTATTTAGAAATTGTAAAAATATGCTCTAAGGCCGTTTGTAAAATCACCAGATTTTTTTATTGTTTTTATATTATTACTGTTGGCAACTGTCAAATAAAAAAAAAAGTTTTCCAGTTTTTTAAAATCAATTTTTTTACCTATATAACGTCCATCTCTATCTCATTTTTATAACTTTTCTCTTAATCTTATAAATTCATTTCTTATTATTTATAAAAAAGAAATATCATGCATCCATACTGCCCTCCTTTTGGTGTTTTGTCTCGGCCTATAAATCCAAATTCTTATTGCCCGAACACCACCCAACCGATACCAACCTTCAATTATCAAGATATTGACCCGAATACGATGGGTTAGACACAACTATTAAACATGTCCCACCAATACTTTCAAGGGCCACTCGGTTTTGCGTCTAATGTGAGCGTAAGCATGGGTGGTACGCATGGTGCTCAAGAAGAAGCCGAGCCCGAGATAGAGACGGTGCCGGAGACACAACCGGTGACTGAAGCGGAGGGCGGTTCTCATGTGGAAAACGCTTCCATAAAAAAGAGCCGAGCGCTCCACGTACGAAAAGAACCTATCTAGCTTGGACCAAAGATGAGGAGTATACGTTAGCACGGGTGTGGCTCGACATCTCGTAGGATTCGGATGTTGGTAAGCATTATTTTTTAGGAGTATTTATTTTTATTAATTGTATTAATCTTCTAAAGTGGTTTTTATTTTTATTTTTGGTACTACTTTTTATATATATATATATATATATATATATATATAGTTATAATATCGACATGCTTCACCGCTACCATATATATATCTGGTACTTTGTGTAAATCATAAATGCCATTCTTTTCAAGAAGTTTCCAACGCACGAAGGATAATTGGGGTAGCGGTCGAAGCGATGTCGATATTTTAACTAAAGCGTTGGTTGAGTTCAACGCAATGAGAGGGGTATTCACGTACATGAAGTGTTGGGAGCTTCTACGTGGAAGTCCTAATTGGTAACGTACCGACCATGACGTCTAGTTGTAGGCGTAAATCGAAACGGTCCAAAACCTCATCTTCGGTCGATCCGGAAACACCCACTTCCGACGCTCAAAATGTCGATTTAAACAATCATATTATTATTAATGAGGATGACGAGGATGCCGAAGTTGAGTTGCTCCAACTGCCCAGTGGTCTTCGTCGGGTGTCAAAATGAAACAAGATTTTGAAGAGATGAACCAAACGACTACAAGATATACAAAACCTTGGCCATAGGTGTTTGGAAACAGTGCAAGAAGGAAACACTGAAAACAAAACGTTCGTCACACTACAAGAAGCAAGGCAAATGGAGAAAGATATCGAGTTTCTGTCTAAACCGATTGATCACCTTCAAGGAGATGCGTTGATCCTAGCTCTAATGCGTAGGCAACAAATCCATGACAAATACTCTAGATTTTGCATTTTCGTCTTTAAATTTTGGTATTTTAATTTAGTGTTAATGTAATATTTATTTATTTATGAAATACTATTTGTTTTGGTTTAAAAAAAATAAATGGGTAATCATTGCATGGAGAATTATTGGACGTTATAGCACTACACTCATTTTAACTTCAAGCCCTATAAAACATTTTGCTGAGTGCACTGCCACGTGTCAGATCATGCTCAAGAGAGAGGTTTGAAATTTGTCCATCACTACACATGGTCTTACCACTTACACATTCCAACCCTACTAATCCGACGACGATTCTTTGCAGTGGAGCAGATTGTTGTTTTTTCCTAATACTTCTTCATTCAATGCCCAAAATCTCCCCAAATTCTCATTTCACCTGCTTCAAATCTCCTCATTTTTCTTCGATTAGCAATCAGTTGAGCTTTATCCATCAAGTTTAAATCTTTAGCAACCATATCATCATTTCATTCTTCCAAATTCAAAAATATGAGTGTTCTTTTGTGAAAGAAAAGTTGACCCACCAGGTGTTTGATCAAATGCCTCAATGAAGTGAAGGTTTTAAAAAACTTGTTTTTTTTAGCAATCTTGTGAAGTGGGTATTAGTTAAGGCGTTTTGATCGTGTAATTTGGATTTGATTGTGTTAATCTTTAACTACCTATCATGGGGTAAGGGGTTATGTGGGGTACCACTTAGAGGGTAGGCAACCCGCGGTTGCTGCCCTCCTTCGTCTTGTGTAGAATTTTACCGGTTTTCTACCCCGACACAACTCATCTCGAGTTTGGTGTACCGTTAGTGTGTTTTTTCTTCGGTTGCAGTTAACATACACGAATGGCTCCTACGAGGGGGGTCGGAACGTTAAGTCAGTGGGCCCTGTGCAGGGCTCTGCTAGTGGTTTAAGGACCTGCCCTTTCAAATTTTTCCACGAATATAAAGATGGAAAATCCGGGGTCTGTGGGTTTTTTCCGCCTACTTGAACACATGCAAAGCACCCACCTCAAAACAGAAAACCGAATGCTATCTTTGAAGGAGGCTATCTCCAAGGACTTGGACCTTTTTTTGGATGTTGCGGAAGTTCTTAGGGCAGGGGATAAATGGTTATGTGGGAAGTGCATGGTGATGCATGCACTCAGTAGGGGAGCAAGCATGATAATGAGGTCGTGTCGTTTGCCATGATCTCAGGGGATGTTGAAGATTTCATTGTTGGGATCCGAAAACCATGTCAGGTGGTGGTTGACACAAACCCACGTCACCTAGCAGGGCTCGGGGGTGATGTTAACCTCCTCGAGCGTGTTTTCTCCCTCCCTATTCAGACTGTTATAAGCATTCCCCCAGTTGCCGGTTGTTGTTTGCTCAGGTTCTAATAGGTGCTTTGCGCAAAGTGATAGCGTCGCAGGATCGGTCGACAATTGGGTCCAACTGTTTTTACTACCGCGTTGCACCTTGCGGGTGGTTAGACCATCCTCCAGACAAGAGCGGAGATTAGGGAATATGAAATCTCTGCAGTGTAGTAACATCTTGCGCGCGCTTAGTTTGGAAAGATGGGTCTGGGTTTGATGATTTGGTCTCTTCCCTATTGGATAGCGTGGGGGAGACGGGGGCTCCAAGAGGAGAATGTAGGCGAGAGGAAGACAAAGAAAGGGACCCTCATATTAAGCAATGTCTTCGGAAAGTCAGGGATGGACATTTCACGGCTGCGGTTAAGGTCCTATGCTCTAGTGGAGTTGCCCCTTTAGGTGATTCGACCTTGAAAGCTCTTATTGATAAACACCCAGTGGTGCCGCCACCATCCTTGCCTTCCAACCATTTGGCCCAACCTACTCTTGTTGTTGATGGGGAGTGAGTTCTCAAATGTATTCGATCCTTTCCTAAAGGGACGTCATATGGTAGAGACGGGATGCGGGCCCAACACCTGTTAGATGCTATTGGTGGCGAGGGCTCCGTAATTCCTCAGGTTTGCTTACGGGCATTACTGAAGTTGTTAACTTATTGCTTGAGGGATCCTGCCCTAAGGTGCTTGCTGAGTTTGTTACCTCGGCCCCCTCACCCCCTTATTGAAGCCCGATAAAGGAATTCGGCTGCTGTGGGGGGTATTTAGCGAAGGTTGGTTTCCAAGGTGGCAATGAAGAAGGTCGGGAAAGAAATGACCCAGTACTTGGGTGACTATCAATTTGGGGTGGGGATGCCAAATAGGGCAGAGGCGGTACTTCACAGTGCAAACAGGTTTCTCAACTCGTTTCATGCAGATGGTTCATTCGCCTTGCTTACTGTGAATTTCTCCAATGCTTTCAACACGGTCGACCGCACAGCCTTTTTCCAAGAGGTTCAGCAGCGTTGCCTTTCAATCTATCGGTGGGTCTAATTTCTTTACGCCCAGCCTGCTAGGTTGTATGTTGGTAACGAGTGTATTGAGGCTACTACCGGAGTTCAACAAGGATTTCCCTTGGGGCCCCTTCTCTTTGCCCTTGCCTTACACCCCCTTATTCTCCGGGTTCAGGACCGCTGTGAACTCCTATTTCATGCTTGGTATTTGGATGATGGGACGATTATCGGCAATGCCTCTGAGGTTGCTAAGGCCTTAGACATCATCAACGAGGAGAGGCCATCTCTAGGGCTTTATCTCAATATTAAGAAAACAGAGGTTTTTTGGCCGACATGCGACGAGCGGAAAGTTCAGGATGGGCTTTTCCCGAGAGGGATCGGTAGACCAGAGAAGGGGGTTAAGCTCCTTGGTGGAGCTGTTAGTCGGGATCCTAGCTTTATTGAGGAGTTCGCAGGGCGACGGGCCTCAGAGGCGGTTGACCTCATGAAACTCTTACCCTGCCTGAGGGATCCCTAGTGTGAACTCCTTCTGCTAAGGTCGTGCATGGGGGTTGCTAAGTTACTCTTTGGCTTGCGGACTTGTCAACCCCACTTGATGGAGGATGCGGTATCTCGGTTTGATGATAGCCTTAGAGAGGCTATAGAAGACATAGTAGTGGGTGGCGGCCCCTTCTTTGGTGACCTCTAGTGGCGTCAGGCATCTTTGCTAATGCGTCTAGATGGTTTGGGCCTCTTTTCCGCTCGAGATGTTGGGGCTTATGCCTTTGTGGCGTCTAGAGCTCAGTCTTGGGAACTACAGGATCATATCCTTCGAAACGATGAGGTCGTCGGGGTTGACCCAGACTATCAGCAGGCGCTCGAACACTTACATGTCGCTCTCCCAGACTTGGATATTGGCGGTTTCTCTAATAAGGACATCGCCCCTCGAAGCCACAAAAAACTTTGGCGAATGCTCTGTTTAGCAAAATCGCTCAAAGCCTGGGAGAAGTTTTTGATTTGTCATCCCGCCAAATATCGGTTGACCATGTACCCGGAAGATGAAACTTGCCCGATATGTCGTAAAGCTTGCATGGATAAATATGGTGAGCACGCAGTTCATTGTAAAAAGCTCCCTGGGTTCAAATATCGGCACGACTGGGTGCTAGATGTTTTGTGGGACATCTAAAGAAGAGCTGAGATTTCTGCTAAAAAAGAGGCCCTTGTGAATTTTCTCACGAACCCTATGGAAGGGAGATCTACTCTGCGACCAGCGGATCTGCTCGTCTTTGGCTGGGCTAGGGGGAAAAATGCTTGTGTAGACCTCACGGGGGTTTCCCCTTTGGTTGGTTTAAGGGAAAACGGGTTTGTAGCTGGACAAGCAGCAAGAAAGCAGAATTAAAGAAAGTGGATAAGCACGCTAAAGCTTGCGCAGAGAACCAACATGTCTTTGTCCCTTTTGCCTTTGATACTTTTGGCTCTCTAGCGCCAGAAGCTATCCACTTCTTGACGAGGGTTCAATGGGTCGTCCAT
Source organism: Scalesia atractyloides (assembly GCA_947069175.1). NCBI lineage: Eukaryota > Viridiplantae > Streptophyta > Magnoliopsida > Asterales > Asteraceae > Scalesia > Scalesia atractyloides. The sequence continues at coordinate 64,861,504 of CAMTDV010000004.1, read as the reverse complement.
AGCAATTGTTCAACCCCAAGGGGGCTGGGGTTTGTGTTTGGAAGATTAGGGTTTGCAATTCAGAAAGGGTTGGCGGCGCAGCTTGTTGCCGTCTACCTTCTGTTTTGATGTAACTTGACATGTTAGTTGATTGTGTTTATGGTAAAGGTTGCTATAAGAAAATGAAATATTTAAAAATAAGATATGTGGGCATTCTATTTATAAAAGAATTTAAGTTAATGACAATGTGTTGTGAACCATCATAGAACACAAGTACACAACTGCGCAACTGCGAGTAATTGAACTGGAATAATAGTGCGAGTTTCTATTACCTTTTGCAACGATTAATTAATCCATCTGTCTATAATATAGCTACCAATTGAAACAATACTTAAATGAATAACATAGAATGAAGAGTTAACTGTTATTTTTGTTCCTACAATTTGTCTAGTTATGCTAGTTCAGACCAAATTTTAAATTTGTATCATTTCGTCCATGACGTTCTTGAAACATATCAGTTCCCTCCAGAAAAAACAAGATTTAACTGTTATTTTCGTCTCTGTGGTTTGTTTGTCTAATTATTTGATTCAACCTTAGTTTTTGGAAGGAACTAGCATGTTTCAAGAATGTTAGAGATGAATAATACAAATTTGAAATTTGGCTTGAACTGACATAATTGAACAAATCATAAGGACGGATATAGCATTTAAGGGAAACAAATTAGAGATCACAGATCCGTTCATGTTGATCGGCTTTTGAACTGGACTGCAGATTGGCCCATTATGATTTACTGTTAGCAATAAGGCTAACCCCCAAATAATCACAGATTCACAATGCAACGAGCATCAGTTATCGGTTTGGCATAATAGATTCAACTTATATTTCTGTTAAATATTTTATTCCAATCAACAAGGCAAATTACATAAGGATAGAGGTATACGGGCAACAAACTGTATTGTCATCTCATTCTGAATGGAGAACTCTAATCTACTAAGAACAAAGCCTCACCCCTGTGGGGTCGTAATATTTTAGAAGCTATGATTTAACATCAATCCCGAATGGCAATCGGTTTGACGATTGTAGAGTGTGGATTGGTCCGCATTTTTTTTGGTTGATCGATTCAGAATGGCAATCAATCTCAAGTAGGACCTAAAGGGCTAGAGATGGGCATAATCGGGTTTTCTTAGTACCCTTCCATTTGGTTGACAATGGAACCGGGTTTGATGTGGAACCGGGTCCGGTTCCTACCCGGGTTTACACAACAGAATCTGGAACCGTTTGGAACCGGGTACGGGTATTCCGGAACCGGGTACAGTAGGAACCGGTCATGTGGAGATGTTTATTATGTTTAATTTTTACTAATGTTTAGTGAGTTTAGTAAATTTAATGTTTTTTTATTCATTGATAATAAATTAGTTACATTAAAAACATTAATAATAACTAGTTATTAGGAACCGGGACCGGGTATGGGTGGAACCGGGTACATTAGGAATCGGGTACGGGCAGTAACCGGGTATGGTTTGAAACCGGGTACGACCCGATTAAAATTTAAAAAATGTGGAACCGTGTAGGAACCATCGGGTATTTTGAACCCGGAACCGGTTCTACTTTCTGTCTGGTAGGAACTGGAACGGGTCCAGTTCGGTTCTACCGGGTCGGGTTTGGAACCGGTTATTATGGCCATCTCTATTTTGGGCTACTCAATTTCATGGGGTCAGTGCGGCTTTTGGGCTGGCAGTGCATGAACTCAACAGTTGCATGTGGTACGTTTGCGCTGGCAATGCATGAACTCGTATGTTGGGCTTATAATTATCTTCATATTGAAATTTTGGAATGTTGACTTAACTAGTATTTGCTCCAATCGCGTGTCGGGGCACTAAGCCGATTATTTTTTTCTCATAACATGTACGTCTGTGTTTTGGTAATTTGTACATACTACTCATAACACGATCTCAAAAAATTACATTGAGTCCATTAAAACAAAACACTACTACCATACTTTTGCTAAAAAAAACTAAAACGATGGAAAAACTATCGCTTGGCACGAATAAAAATCACACAGAGCAAACAAATTAAAACAAAAACTACCATAGTTTTTTCAATAAAAAAAACTAAAATGATGGTATGTTTGTAATTTACTCTGTGAGCAAAATTGTAATTTGATAGGAAAAAATAAAAAACAATGGCAAAACTATAAATTTGAGCTGAGTGTAAAATCATAACTTGGCTAGTAGGAGAAAATAACAAAACCAATGGTCAAAGTGTAAATTTAAACAAGACAAAATCGTAATTTGACTGGACCAATGGGAACTAAGTATATAAATATAAGCACAACATATGTGCATATTTGTACATTTGGATTGAAGTTTGGGTAGATTCGTAGAAAGCATAAGAGAAAGAAAAATTCTATCAAAATCAAATGATAACCAATTTATAACAATTCAAACTTTTAAAATTCAAACAGAACAATTCAATCTTTCAAATAAAAAATGCATAACTAAATCCTCCTTCAATTTTCCAAAACATATACTAGTCCAATACCCGTTTGTCTCCAATTATCATCCAAACGTCAATGACCCAATGTTCTTATATATACCTAATGATGTACTACTGTTGGCAATTCAAAAACTCGTCAATTTTTTTCTAAATCTTAGATTTCGTTAATTTGAAATACTCAACAATAGAGGGGGGTAATGATCTTCTATATGAGTCAGATAGCCGTCGACTTGTACAGGGGCGCATCATAGTGGGGTGAAGGGGACAGGCGACCCCCTGAACTTTTCGTTCATTAGTGGAGAGTATGTAGTTTTCGTATAGAAAATTTTGGGTATATCGACCCTCGGTCAGAAATCTCAAGCTTCGCCACTAGACTTGTACTAAAAGCCAACTTCAAAGCTATCATTAAATTTGAGATTGCTAATATAAACATACACTATCAACATGTATACATATCACTACCAATATACACAGATACAATAACATCGAATAATGTAGACATACACCACCAGTGTTAATATAACACATGACACATACAAGAGATCGTGTGAGAACTAACTATTTGAGAACCAAGAGTATGTTAACTAATCAAATTTTTTATTTATATTTTTTTATCAAAGCGTTAACACGTAACAAAATAAATATAAAAATGTATATGTAGTTTGCAAGCTACATATATGTACCTTCACCGGCTACATATATGTAGCTCGCGAGCTAGATATATTTATTTATTTATTTTCACGTCACTAGCCTTAGAATGAATTTCAAAATAATAACAAAAAAGTTTAAATAATTGATAGTAGTTCTCTTGGTTTTTTATAACTTTGTGTTCTCTCTTGAACCGCACCCTACAATAATATCAAACAAGTGCAAAATTATCACTGCCAATGTGTGTGTTAGTTGTGTAGACGTATACTAATGTAAATAAAACTGTCATATATCAATATATTTCACTACATAACGTAACTAAAACTGTCATTATCAATATATTTCACTACATAACAATACTCGATATTTGAGATTAGCATTATTCGTATTTGTTACTTCTAGAAATAATAATCCCTATATTCTTATAAAGATTCTACGTTCAAATCGTATTTAAACACATGTTCATAAATAGTTTAGTCATCATATTAATAATAGTAACATTGTTATAAGCCGTGTCTTGTACATAGAGGTCCCACCAATATCAAAACTACATGTAGTTAAATACGTAAATATATGCAAATACCCTCCTAAAATTCATGTATGTATATGTACGGTTGGCTTTTTTCTCTTAAACTTTATATAAAATTCCAATATACAGTAATCTGATTTCTATCGGTCTTAGACTTAGAAGACTTTATAGAATAATTTTATCATATATCCATACTATTAGAGATTTTTACAGGGCCGTCTTCGAAAATGTTAGAAGAAATTTTGGCCCTGTGCCAGATAAAAAAAGGGTCCTACGCGCCCTATAAAGCAAAAATTCAGTGTTGTTACATCACTCAGCAATTCGGTCAAACCTATTACAAGTACTATAACAAATCGAACAGATTCAGGTAGTTTGAATAATTTGTAAAAACAATATTTTAGAAGTTAAGAAAAAAACAAAATATGTTTGTAATTAGTATTAATATTAAACAATAATAGAATTTGTTGTTTGAAAGGTAAGAAAAAAATAAAATATGTTTGTAATTAGTAATAATATTAAACAATAATAGAATTTGGTTTTTTAAAAAAAGAAAAAGAAAATTAAGTGAATAGAAAAAGAAAACTTGAGTGAAAGATTAAGAAAAATAAGGAAATACTGATATATCTACAGGTTTGATGCTAAAATGGTGGTGGAGGTACAAACAGGAAAAAGATAGTTTGTGGAAGAAAGTAATTGAAGCAATCCATCTACAAGAAGAGTCGTGGTCCTTTCTACAGATTAAAGAAGGCATATCAGGAGCATGGAGCGGCATAAATAAAGTAAAAGGAATGTTGGAACAAAATGTGAATGCTACCATGTTTATAAAAGGAAGACTTGGAGGTGGCGAGGAAATAAGATTTTGGATCGATTGGTGGCATGGAGAATACCCACTAATGGATAAGTTCCCAACACTATTCAAATTGGAAAAGCAAAAGTATGCGACGGTTAGAATGCGAACGGAAAGTTGGGATTGGAAGCGGAGTCTGAGGAGCACAAGAGAACTTGAGGAGTGGATTGGAATACAACAAATAACGAACGGGATATCTATTCAGACGAGTCGGGATAAGTGGGAATGGACGTTGAATACAGGAGGCGAATTCACAGTTGCCTCAGTTTGAGAACTGCTTGGAAGACAAGCGATCCCGTTTTTCCCATACGATTGGATCAAAGGGGTGCCAAAAAAAGTTAATATACTGATGTGGAGAGTTGAACAAGATCGGCTCGCTACACTGAAAGGTCTTCAAAAAAGGAACATGCTCTACGGAACGACTACGTGCCGATTATGTGAGGAGATTGATGAGGATGCAAATCATCTCTTCATATCTTGCTATGTAGCCACGGTGGTATGGCATAAAGTTAGCACATGGTGCAAAATTCCACCCATATACGCTTTTGACGTGAGAGATCTACTCAAAATCTACACTAATTCGCATCTATGTGAACAAAAAAAAAAACGGATGGTACAATTAATTGTGGTAACCACATGTTGGGTGATTAGAAATGGTCGAAACGATGTCATTTTCGCCGGGAAGAGAACATCAGCGGATGGAATTTTTGGGGAACTACAATCTTTGGCCTTCGTATGGAGTAAACATAGACTAAAGAACACACGTATGGACTGGGAGAATTGGGCGAATTTCAATTTCGATTTATAAGTGTAATTTTTTTTCTTGTAACACTGGGTGAATAGCAAAGGTGTTGGCTATGTTGCTAAAACCTCAATGGTAGGTGTGGAATAAAAGTGAAAATTTGCTGATAAAAAAAATACTGATATATCTATACTTCTTTTGTTATAAGATGAAAATTGTAAAAATCCAGGGTTGTTGGCATTTAAGAAAGTGACTACTAAAAATGTAAAAACCGGTGCCAGCAAGTTTCGAACTCGTCACAAGCAACTTCAAAACCATACCAACTACCACTGAACTGTAATTAATACTTTGATATAAGCATAGGGTTGTATATATATATATATATATATATATATATATATATATATATATAATATTATGTGTATATATAATATATTAAAAAAATTACGGGCCCTTTTACGTTTTTGGCCCTGAGCCGGCACCCACCCGGCACATGCTCAGGCCGGCCCTGGATTTTTACATATTTCCTCCTCCTAAGCTGGCTTATTACATATTTCCCCAACTAAAAAAAACAATTACGTATTTCCCCTTTATTTGAGAAATTACCCAACTACCCTTATAAAAAGAGTAAATTGCACAAAACGTCCTTTAAGTTTCACCAATCTTGCTGGTTTCAGCCTTAATCTTTAAAAGTTGCCAAAACCAGCCTTTAAGATTAATTTTGTTGCAGGTTTCATCCTTTATCACTAATCCAGTTATTAAATCACGTTAAATGGCCTCACATGCATAGCATGTGAGGGTAAAACCGTCTTCTCATCTCTCTCTCCACTTTCTTGAAGCTGCTGCAAAAGCAAAACAGTGAGTAATGGTTCTGTATATTGTTTGCATAGCTGACTGCAAAAGCATAAGATACCTACCATAGCCACTTCCAGAAACCACAAGATTTAGGGGCCTTCTTACGCCTGCTGCTGTTTAAAAGTATAAAAGTTTAATGAGAACTACAAAGAAGGAAAGCAGATAATGAAGGTTGGTGCCTTACACAGTGAGTAATGGTTCTGGATTGGTGACCACATAATCAGCTACCCTGTAAACCAGGTTCCTCAAAGTTAAATGGTTGGATAGCAGGAAAGGATGAACACTTACTCTTTAAAGGACGCCGCTGCATTTACTCTATTTTTTATCAACCCAGCCGCTGCATTCCAAGTCACCTTCATTTATTGGAGATAAAAAAATTAATTTATCCTGGAAAGAAGCTGTCAAGACCGTAGCCCCGTCAACTAATGCCACTGGGTATGATTTTCTTTGTCGGAAGTTCTTATTACTAAAATTACCTTTTTGCAATTATCATCAGTTCATCACAAATATTTTTTTTCTTTTTTGAAACAGAGTGAAACATGCAGGTGGCACTACAAATGGTTCAGGCAACTATGCAAACAAACGAGGGCGTGGTGGAGGCGGCAGTCAGCTAGTGCACAGGGCTTTTGAGGGTATTTCACATGGCAGCAGAGGTGGCGGTGGTGGCCAAGGTAGGGGTGGGGGAGACGTGGGCGTGGGAGAGGAAGGGGGTATCATTAACCTTTTTTTTTCTTCGCGAAACCATTCGGTCGCTAAATGAACATTTAACCATCTCATCTTGTATGGTAGTTTCACAGGCTTTCTTGAGTATAGCTGTACCCAAACAAGTTCAGTTTAGCCCAGGAAAATAATGAGAAATAGACGTTTTAAAACACGATTCAATCCAACGCCTTTGTCGTCGGTTGATGATGCGAGGTGGTGGTGGTTGTGGCAGATCTAGATGGAGGCGGAGGTGTTGTGTGACGATTCGGATGGAGGTGGTGGTGTGGCGGATCTGGATGGAGGCGATGTGTTGGTGTGGTGCGATTCATCCAACGCCTTTGTCGTCGGTTGATGATGCGAGGTGGTGGTGGTTGTGGCAGATCTAGATGGAGGCGGAGGTGTTGTGTGACGATTCGGATGGAGGTGGTGGTGTGGCGGATCTGGATGGAGGCGATGTGTTGGTGTGGTGGATGTAGATGGAGGCGGTGATGAGTGGTGGATTTGGATGGTTCTGTTGTTGCAGACAATTCATAGAGGGAGAGAGATTGAGAGAGAGGGGGGCATGGATATATTAATTGAGTAAATTACACAAAACGTCCTTTAAGTATGAAATAGACGGTTTTACCCTCACATGGCTTGCATGTGATGCCATTTAACGTGATTTAATAACTGGGTTAGTTATAAAGGATGAAACCTGCAACAAAATTAATCTTAAAGGCTGGTTTTGGCAACTTTTAAAGATTAAGGCTGAAACCAGCAAGATTGGTGAAACTTAAAGGACGTTTTTGGCCCTGAGCCGGCGCCCACCCGGCACATGCTCAGGCCGGCCCTGGATTTTTACATATTTCCTCCTCCTAAGCTGGCTTATTACATATTTCCCCAACTAAAAAAAACAATTACGTATTTCCCCTTTATTTGAGAAATTACCCAACTACCCTTATAAAAACCCATAATACTCCTTTCATCTTCATCTGGTATACGCACAACACAACAAACCCTGCACCAGACCATCGTATGACCATCGTATCTTCTTCCTCTGGTAATAGACGCGGATAAAAACGATGCAATCGTTTCTTCTGCATTCAGTATTGTCAACGCAACCAAATCCGGCCATCGTTTCTTTTTTGCTCCGATGCTCACAACACTGCATCATTCCAGGCATGTATATCCAATCGAGTTTTATGCTGCTCTCGAAGCGGCCATCTGAGTTTCTTATTGGTGGTTTTATGGTGAACTAGTACATATTCAATCGAGTATGTATATCCAATCGAGTTTTTAAATGCATAGAGGACTGAGTTTCTTTTTGGTGGTTTTGCGATGGCCCCATGTCTTTCTGTTTGAGGAGTAATTGGAACAATTGCAAAAATATATCCAGGGTTCTTCAGTTCATGTTCCTGCAGGGTATTAAGCCCAAAATTACTATTAAAACATGACAGTATGATATCAGATCCAATGGATGCTTGGTGATCTCCGTTAACGCCATGGCGGGTTCCATAATCCTCTTATAGATAAATATTAAGATTAAGCTACATTTTTTTATTAATCTTTGAATATGAACTCTTTTATATGGTACAATTGTTAAGAAAGTAAACTGTTATGGATTAATATTATAAGATTAAACTACATTGATTAGTTTCAATCGTAATCATGAACAATACTAGACTTCCAAATAGTATTTGATGTGCTTCTTCTGCTGTGTGAAATTGTAATAATTATATTATCAAAGTCGAGCACATTGCATGTTCTGACAATATAAGGAATTATTAAAAAACTAAATGACCAAAATAAACATTTATTTTTGAGGGAGAAGGGACTAGTTCAAAAATATACACAACCATCAAACTCGAATAATCAAATCTGTTTAGTGAAAGGTTTGTGAGGGAAAAGGGACTAAGAAGTGATGATAAAAGAAAGGGAAATATGTAAATATTCACTTAATAGTTCATTAAGGGTAAAATAATCCATCAATAAGAGTAATTTTAATGAAAGGGAAAATATGTAATATATATGAGTTAGAAAGGGGAAATATGTAATTATTTTTTTTTATTTAGGGAAATATGTAATAAGCTAGCTTAGGAGGGGGAAATATATAAAAAACTCTAACTATTATATATAATCATCTTCAAAGCCCCTCTTTCTCTTTTTTTTTTTTTTTAAATATGCAAGATAACAAAACAATGAAATTGGTCCAACCAACAAATTCGTACCGGTTCATCAAACATGGATTTTGTATCATGGATGACTTTCTCCGTCACTTGTTTAAAAGTAATAAAAAATATGTTTTTTGGAATTGCAAATTTCCACTGGTTGCAATGGTCAAATGTCATAATTATAGTCATATGTTTCAACCACCGCAATAACGTATCATTAAATTAAAGTTATTTCCCCCAATAATTGCAAATCCCCTGAATCCGTGACAAGTGTTTACTAGGTTCATTCATTGTACGTTGAGAATTGCTTTCAAAAGTAAATATACCGGGACGCAACTTGTTAAATTTTAAGTCTTAGGGCTGTTTGTTTAGTTTTTTAATGGGGCTCTTAATAGTTTAGTTATTTTACTGTTTCAGTATTTAGTGGTTTAGACTGTTTGTTTCAAAAGCAGATGTCTGAATGTTTCAGATATTTGTCACTGAATGGTTAAACATTATATTGAGTTTGAATGGTTAAAACCTATAATCTGAATTGTTCAGACATTTGTCTCTGAACGGTTAAACATGATACTGGCTTTTAATGGTTCAGACATTTTATTGGATCAGCACTTAACCATTCAGAAGTTGTCAAACAGCCCCTTAATGATTATAAGAACAAAACAAAAACACAAAATAATTGTAAACAAACGAAACCGTTGTAAGGGTCGGTTCCAAAGACTTGCACATTAGTATTCATCATGCGAGAGATTATACAAGTTGAAATAGTCGGTATCGATGCCAGTATTTATTCGGTTCGTCACGATACCGATAATCTTCATAGTTTACGATACCAAAATAATACTATACTCTGAATACAACTCTGTTTTAGAAAAGTTGAGGTAAAAAAACTAAACACACCTACGTATTCATGTTTTTATAAAAAGGTAAATAACGTGTGGTTGAGAGTATATAAATGTTACTCAAATTTAGCGGGATTTTACACAAAATAAAGTCTTACATTAGTAAACCCGACATGAATATATCATTCAAAACAACACGTTAAGGCAATTGCACCCATCGTAGACATACATAGTGATGGTATGATATCAAGATCAGTGGCAGAGCTTGACCAAAAGTTCCGCGGGACGGAAAGTCTTGGAACCCAATTTTTTTTTCTATCGCTATGTTTCAGCTTGGCTATTCGATTTGGGTCATGTCAAATAATAATAAGGACTTCAAATAAATAGCTTTGACCTTTACCACATGATATAGCTAACATAAAACAATCAATAAAATTGGGTTAAACTACTATTTTACCCTACTTTTTCCTTAATTGATCATCTTCCCCAAATCCCCAGTTCCACCATCATAAACACTTATTTTGGAATCATTGAACAATAATCACAATAGATGCAATGCATAGATTAATCTCATATTAAATGATACAGTTAAGATCTAAAACACTGGTAATGCCCAAAATTTCTATTCAGTATTAACCTTAGTTCACAACCTACTCTTCAAGAACTATACATTAATGAATGAGAAACTAAAATAAGTGGTTACCTTGTTTAAATTCGTGATTAAACACCTATATCCAGCTTGATTTCTTCCCCGTTTTCGTCGAATTTGGTGAAAGATAAATGGTTGATGATTTGAATGCTTCAAGAACCCTCAGAATATATAAACCTTTTGTTTCTTCTGTTGAATTAGGAGAAAAATGAACCCTCAAGTTTTATTTATATAAAAACTCGTTACAAACTTTATTTAAACTCACTTCAAGTTTAAAAATAATTATAAAAAATTACGAATAGCTCTATTCTTCGCTTTTTTTAACTCAATACTAAAAGGTGTATAAATGTTTGAACAATAAACTTGGTAGGGGTAAGGAATTTTTAGACAAAATAATTGGCGGGGGCGGCTCTATATAATTTTAAAAATTCGGATGAAAAATCAGAAAAATTACACTACTAACCAATAACCAGGACATTGGCAGGGGCGGGTACACCCCCTTGCCACGTAAAAGTTGCGCCCTTGACCAAGATCGCCCAAGGATATAAATTTTTTTAGTAAGAAATGTCTTCAACGTCTAGTTAAATCCATTAAAAGAGATGTTTTGTAGTTTTAAATAAAAAGACATAAAATAAATAAATAAAAAGATAGTTGGTTTTGGAAAAAAGTTATATGTAACACCCCAAAAAGTTAAAATACAAAATGCATAAATATAAGGGTTAATTATTTGGAGATTGTTATTAAATTTATAACTTAGTTAGGAAAATGAAGAAGAAATATTAACATAGAATTTTATCATGTTCCCTAAATAAATAAAGTCAAACAATAAGGACCTAAGTTGTTTAAATGAAAAGTTATAATATATAACTCAAAAATTAAAAACCAAACACACACAAGTGTGTGTCTGTTCGACATTTAGAGAGAGAGAGAGAGACAAGGGTTTCCATTGTTCATCCTTAACTCACAAAAAAATCATCAAATTGAAGAGAATCTGGATCTAAATCTGATGCATGAACATAAATTCTTTATCATCTAAGTGTTCTTGACATAAGGTAAGTTGAATTTCCTGATTTGGGTAATTTTATAGAATGTGGGTTGCAATCAATCCATGAGTTAATGTGAAATTGGCGTGATTATGAGTTAGAATCACCTCATAGAACAATAATTATGCTTGAATTTGACTATCTAGATGATTAAAAGTAAAAACCCACTTGTAGTAGCAATAGGATGAAGCATGATGATCATGTAGGTGTATAATAGTTGTAATGTCGATGTATGAATTTGTATGTAATAGTGTATTGTTAGAATCACCTCATAGAACAATAATTATGCTTGAATTTGACTATCTAGATGATTAAAAGTAAAAACCCACTTGTAGTAGCAATAGGATGAAGCATGATGATCATGTAGGTGCATAATAGTTGTAATGTCGATGTATGAGTTTGTATGTAATAGTGTATTGTTAGATAATTTGATGTAAGACGAAAATTATTTGAGTTTGATTGATTATGATGATCCATATTGTGAAATAGGAAGAATACGCATAAACACTTGTACATGGTGCTTTAAACGTTGTACGTACGCCAAGTGTTCGATATAATGCGTAAATGAAAAAATTAAATAGATTTGAATGAAATTGAGAATCTTGTTACATAAAGGTGGAACGGAAATCTCATATGATATGAAGTATGATGTGGAATGCGAATTATGCGTGAATATTCTTGCATTTAAAGGGAATGATATAATCTAAATAAGAATGGGCAATGTGTAGGATCGAAAGAAGAAGGGTCAAGTTCGGGAAAGCAACAAGGAGCTCAAGATCGAGGTAAGTGTCCTTGCTTACATGTGATCAATACTTAGAAGTAGTTGTACCGTATCATAGTCATGAAGTTATTACAAGTTGCATATTGTCATGAATATTAGTTGATATATTTTTATAAGTAGGCATGTTTAAATGTATGTAGACGATCCGCGTCAAACGGGTCTAACGGTAGAATGTCATAAAAAGAATGTATATTGATGACCCGTGTCGAACGGATCAAATGGTTAGAATGATAAGAATGAATGTATGTAGACGGTCCGCGTCAAACGAGTCAAACTGTAGAATGTCATAAAAGAGAATGTATGTTGATGATCCATGTCGAACGGGTCGAATGATTAGAATGATAAGAATGTATGTATGTGGACGATCCGAGCTTAACGGGTCAAACGGTTAGAATTTCGTAAAATAATGACATGAATATGATTCGTGTTGAACAGGTTAATTAATCTAGAATGTGATATGAAAGAATGAATAAAAGTGATATGTTATGAATGAGCTAAACATATGAAAGTCATTTAATAGGTCATTCATGTTAATTAACATTGTTTCTTGTTGTGCAATGTAGGTAAAACCACTATTTGAATGGCACGCTTTGCTCGGAACGAACACACCATATTTTGCCCTCGATACCTTCTGGATATAAAAGTCGTAAACGGATCAAAATGCTTTTGTTTATATTTTAGTTAATGTGAATGTTAAACTTTACTTAAGAACGTAGTACTAGTCTTTGAAGTTGTCGTTTGGTTTGTAACTAGTTTCAAATGGTCGAACTGGTATGTATAATGAAGTTTACCGTGGTGTTATTTAAAGGTTTTAAATTGGTCGTAATTTTATTGTTAAAGTCTTGTTATTGGACCGACCGAATTAGGGTGTTTCATTATAAGAAAGAGTCATTTAGGTTTAACTCCCCTTTGATGTTATCATTAACTTAGTTAATTATGGACTTCCAAAAGATTAGTATATGAACATAAAAATGGTTCTGCTCAAGGTTACCAAACGGTACGCTTCTTCAGAAAGTTATTCTGAGTACTCTGCGAAAAAGCCACCTAAAGTCGTTCTTTGAAGAAAGTACAAGATGTCATTTCCAAGTATCGAAGGTGTTTTGTTAACATAGGGACATTGTTTTTGTGGTCTTTTCAAGATTTGTTTTGGAACAAATTTGAATGTCGATTGTTTGATCACTTCTGGGGTTTTGGCATGAACACGCTTACGACCTTTGTTTGGACACGAAAAAGCAATGTGTCCAATCTTTTGACAATAATAACAGTGTCATGTATTCGTATGAATTTTCTCATAAATGTTTTGTCCCTTAGCTTGTTCACGCTTTGCCTTTTGTTCAAGAAAATCTTTATTAGTTTGATTTTCGATCTCGGCTTCCTTTCCACTCTCAAAACTTGTTTCAGACACAAACTCAACTTTTTTCAAAATTTTTGATTTCTTGTGAAAATTATTGTTTTTGAAATTGTTTTCGTTGTGATTATTACCATTGTTCCAATTTCATCTTCTTTGATTACCCTGGTAACCTTTGTACCCATTGGATTGGAAATTTTGTCGATGATTACTATTTTGATAATAATCCTTTTGTGAAAAAACTTTTATCTGAAATCGTCTGAAAATCAGTTTCAACAAGTTTGTAAGTTTTCACGATTAAATATGGATTCACAATTTAATTGGAAATTCACGATCAGAATATAACCTGTTTGATCCGACCATTTGATAAGAAATCAAATTATCCGAATCTTTCAAAAAAAAATCTTTCTTTTGAAAATGTGATTTCTTCTCAATTTTTCTTTCACACTCTGAGTTTTTAACTGGTTTCTTCTTCATTAACTCCCTTTCTGACTCCTTTTCAAAAACTTTTCCAACCACACTGTCAAAATCAAATTCAAAACTATCTGATGACTGCTCGTATGTCATGTCAGCAGCTTCGAATAAAATATCTTTAGAATCAACCACAAGTGGAGTTTTTACTTCCACATTAATGGCTTTGTCTACACCGTCTGGTGATATCTTAGAGTAATTACTCCACATTGGCGGTGGGACTCTATGATTCTCGACTCCGTGATGTTATAACCATAAACATTTCCCCAGTCTCTTCATCCTTATCGGTTGGTTTAGGAAGAATGTGGTCAAGTACATACGATACGGCATCATAGCTAGTTAATTTTTTTATCAACTCTTTAATTTTTCGATTTTCATTTTCATTTTCTGTAACTCTTGCTTTAGAGCAGCATTGTCATCTATGTGTTTTTTTATTGCGATTTGTTTATCTGACACAGTCGCTTTTGAAATTGAAATTGGTTGTTGATCTTTTCTGATAATTTCTTTAAATTCTTCCTCCACTTTCTGAAGCTCATTATATCCTTCTTGAATCTTTTTCAGATCTCATAACAAGTTATCAGTATGTTGTTTAAGCATATTGTAAGCTTCATATTTTTCAATACATTTTTTCGCATGGAAATAAACATTTTGAATATTCAAAGGATGTTGTTGGTTTATCTTCATTAACTAGTGATTCGGACTTAACCGATTCATTGTTAGATTCAATTTTAGACTCGGTTTTTAATTCAAACGAAGCTTCTGAATTGACCTCTTTCAAATTCGCCATCTTTGCTTTTTGATCAATCTTTTCCAGAGTTCAAGCATTCAACTCTTCATTGACATCAATCACTTAAACAAAATTATTTGCTTCCTCATCGTAGTGTAAATCCTTGAAAGCTCCATCCTCTCCAACGAATCATGCAAAAATTTTGAAAAACTTAAGTTGGAAAATAGATTTAAAGACATCAGTAGGATTAGAATAAGTCTAATCCTCTTCGACAGTTTCTGTTGGAACTAACTCAGATTTACGTTCGACTGAAATTTCAGAATCAAATTTAGTCTCCCTTTCAGCATCAACTTCGATTTCCTTGACTGATTCAGCAGCAGTCTTTTCCTTTTCAATCAAGTCAGCAACATTTCAATTTTCTACCACTTCACCAATTTCTTCGTTTACCAATTTCTTTAAATTCTGCCATTAGAGCTAGCCCCCCGGTCTTTGAAATTACCTCGTTCCAATAAACCCTTCATTACTTTGACTAACCATTAAAGCTTTATCCCTAGGTTTTGATGTGGAACCATCATTGATAAGAATGACTTTGGAATTTGGTTGAAATGGTCTATTTTGAGAATTCTTGTGATGAATTGCTCTGTGGTAGTAATCTCTACTAACTGATTCACGTCGTCATCTTTTACTTCACAATTCGTACACTCGCGTTTGAAATGACCTTTTTCCTTATATCTGAAGCATGTAACTTTAGATTTGTCGAATCCCAATTTAGTATCTGGTCCTCCCATGCAATTCTTTCCGGTTAACTCCATATAACGCTTCGCTATCCTAATCACACTCACCATGCACTAACGAATATCGATTAGCTCCATCTCCTTAGGGTCTATCTGGTAGTAATATTCTTTTTTCATATTGTAATTCCCGATTGTTCCTGCGACCAAGCCTTCGTATGACTTGAGAATTGAAGCCAAAAATGTCATATGCTCTTTTGCATTGGCTATTGATAGACCTTGTGTGTTCTGGAGGTTCACTGCAATGTTACTTTGTAGAGACTCAGATGATTGGTTTGACATTTGAAAAGTTTGATTCAGGGATTGTTGTGGAATTTGTTCCAAAGTAGTGTTCGAACTTCCATTGTTATAGAAAGATTGTGGTGATTGAGAATATCCAGAACCGCTCCCACTGCTAACAAAACCACTACCATTTTCTCCATCAACACTAAATGTGGTCTAAATCTTTTGACTTGAAGTAATGATGGGATCAATCCCTTTATAATATAATCCTTCGTCTTGAGGAATTTTCACCGACTTCATTTTTACTATTTTCCTCAACTCTAATTCATGTGCTTTTAACTTCTCAATCAGTTTTTCTAGAGTAAGTCTTGCATATACTTGTTGATTTGACTTTAGAATTAGCAAAAATGTTCCCCACTTTGCACTTGAAAATGCATCAAGTAACTTCCCAGTAATTTCCTCATCATCTTTATCAACATCCAACCTTTTAATCTCAGCAACCAAAATACAAAATCTTTCTACAAGATACTGCATAGTCTCACCTTTAATTGTGGTAAAGATATCGTATTCTTTCTTCAGCAGTGCCCTCTTGCATCCTCATATCAACATTCCCTCGGTTCTTGTTTCATAGAGCTTCCCAATTTGAATATGAAGATCCAGAATGTTGTAGCAAATCAAGTATTTCAGCTTTAATCGATTGCCGCAAAAATTCATCATCTTCTTTTCTTTAGTATATTTCTCCTTTTAGCTTCTAAGATTTGTGAGATCTTGATGGTCTCGCCCGACTCAGATTTCCAAATAATATACTCCTCCTCAATGGCCATCCATGCATCGCGGTGGTTCGCTTGAACGTAATTTTCAAAGTGACCGGCCCACCTAGAATAGTTTTCCATCTTGAGCAATTTCGGGGCTTATTGGTAGTTCCCATTTCATTCTCAAGATTAATGTTTTAAATCAGATTTGACGAACTCCCACCGGCTACACAAACATTGTACAAATCTTGTCCCATACTTAGAATAATTTTCAAACACCAACTTCCAAGAGTATGAGCAATCCAAGCGTATGAGACTTTCAAGATTATGAGCAAAAGCAAGCGTATGAATAAATTCAGGTGTATGAGGATTCGCAAACGGATGAACAAAATGTGAGTATGAGATCTTCAAACGGATGAATGATCCAAACATACGTATAGAGCGTATGAGCTTATTCAAGCGGATGAACCAACTTCCAGCGTATGAACTGAACGGATGAGGGTATATGCATGCGTATGATGGCTTATGCGCTTGCAAACTTCAACATATGAAGGCTTATACGCGTGGATGAGCACATGTGCTTAGGGTTTCTTCATGTGTATGAATCATGATTTTGTGAAATTTTGGCAAAATTTCAAGGCAAACGGATGAATTTTGATGTGTACTCTTAATTGTTGTTCAAAAGTGATAAAAGAAGGTGTAGAAGAAGAATCAAAGGTTTTCAACCGTGGAAAGTATGAAAATCTTCAAAGCAGGTCAATACAAGTTTTTCCAAGCAAATTCTTTGATTTTCAAGTGAAATACATGTAGATATCAGCCATCTTTGCTTTGATACCACTTGTAGGATCGGTTTGCATGGCTAGAAATGTGTAGAAAATATCTAACGGATCATAAGATGTGCGGAATCCATATTGTGATCGTGTAAGACACTTGATTTATAATTTCGTTGTTTCATTGATAAACTGGCAACAAAACGGTACAAAAGATCAAAATCTATTAAAGCTCAAAAGTGTGAAAGTTCCAAAAGTCCTCCTATGCGCATGAGATATAGGTATTTAAAGGCCACCTACATGAGCATGAGCACATGAGCATGAATGTGCAAGTCTTATACGCATGTATGTGCACATGCGTGTGTATGAGCCTTGTTTACATCAAAATCATTTCTAAACTCACTAAACACACTGTTATGCTACCCTCTACATTAATCTAGACACAACTAAGACGTACGCATTAGATATTCTGTATCAACAAAATTCCATGATAAGAGCATCTTCTAGGAAAAAGCATAGGTATAAAACACCATACTAAAACACATTCTGAAAATGTAGGTTTAAAACACCATGTGTTAACGCATGTATAAAACACCATACTAATAAATATTTTCTTATTATCTATATAACACCATACTAAGAAAATATTCAGAAAATGAAAGTTGTAAAACACCATGACTTGAACTAAGACTTTATTAAAATGCCGTGTCATGTAAACACGTAGAAATACCATATACGATTAAACACACCATGTATTGATGTTGTGGTTTTTTGGTTGAATAAAACACCATACTAAGAACATCATCTAGAAAACGTAGGTTGTAATACACCATGAATTGAACTAAGGCTTTATTAAAACACCAAGTTATGTAAACAAGTAGCTTCACCATATGCGATTAAAACCCTATGTAGTGATGTTGTGTTATTACGATTGAATGAAACACCATACTAAAAACATCTTCTGGAAACAAATGTTGTCAAACACCATGGATTTACTTAAGACTTTATTTAAACACTGGTCATGTAAGATTAATCAGAGATATGGTTAAACAATAAATACCCTGAAAAATCTCTCCAAGACATACTACATTACCCTTCCTTACTTGCATTATGGACAATTACACAAATACCCTCCATGACTTATTTTAATCAATGCCATGTGTCCTTATACATTTATGGTTGGGTTCAAACAAGAACACTAATAAGTGGGGAACTGGGGAACAATGCATTTAACATGTTAAATAATCATAGAAATTCAATTGAACATGTTAAAAATTATTATTATTTTAAAAAAGTTTTGGAGCTTTTGCATATAAATACATGTAGATGCCTTTTATAATAAAAAAAATTCAAAACTAAAAAACTCTAAGAAAAATTTAAAACAATTAAAAAGGTAACAAGATAATTACAAAAAATGATTTCTTATTGAATAGCTACTACACATCTTTTTATGCAAAAACTTTAAAAAAAAGTGAAACATCCTTTTAGATTGAATTCTTATGATATATTTAACATACTAAATGCAATATTCCCCAGTTCCCCACTTTTTTAGTGTTTCCCCTTGAACCTTACACTGTATGTATGTATGTATGTATGTATGTATGTGTATGTTAAATCAATTTTGTTTCTTAGTTTATGAAAATCTATTTATAAACTGCTGATACATGTGAAACTTGTGTGATCTGATTTATTAATAAATCAGATGTGAATGTACAAGTATCAGATTATGTGTTAAAAGATAACATTGATTCATGGTCATCAGATATGTCTCTAAAAGTTAAAGTTTTGAGGCACATATGTCAAAGTTATCTGATTATTTTAAATGATCAGATGTTATCAAAAGTCGATTAGATTTGTGTTTGAATTTCTCACATTTCACTTTAAAATGATCAAATTTGACTTATGATAGATCAAATATAGTTTAGTAATGAACATAATTAGATTTCTCTTAAAAGTAGGGCTGCAGACTAATCGAACGAACACGAACAATAGCATGTTCGTGTTCGTTTGTTAAAATTAAAATATGTGTTCGTGAACCATTCACGAACACTTATCGAACGAGCTTTTATGTTCGTGCTCATTTGTTAAGGAAATGAACTTGTTTGTGTTCGTATGTGTCTGTTTGTTAATTTTAAGCAACGCACAAAAACGAACGTGGACGAACACAAATGAGCACAAACTAATGTTTATTAACACAAATGGAAACAAACGAACACAAATAATCGTTCATGAACAGAATATGTAATATGTTGACACTTATTAGATATTTAATTTGTCGTAATTTTGAAGTACCTAAATAAATATAAAAATTAAAAACACTAATGAACTATCGAATACAAATGAACACGTTACCGAACGTTCATGAACATAAACGAAAGAACGTAACCTTTGTTCATGTTTGTTCATTTAACTAAACGAACAATATTTCTTGTTCCTATTCGTTTGTTAATATACGAACGAACACAAACGAACTTCCCGTCAAACGGTTCACGAACTGTTCGCCGAACGTTTGGTTCGTTTGCAACCCTGCTCAAATGCATAGTCATTTTTCTTTCCAAAATTCATTTGTTTAGATCCAAAGAGATCATATTTGTTTTTCAAGATTCATCAGCTTAAGTTCAATGTGATCAGATTTAATTTTCAAGATTTATCATTTTAAGTGCATAACTGATTTTATGTTACTTTTCTCATATTTTTACTTTCCCCTTTTCATCTCAAACAATGCACATCACACTTTGGTCAAAGAACAATGGTAGAAAAAGTCAAACTACTATAATATACAAATATATGTACAATCTACACCTATATCTAAACAAAAAAATGATAAGCAAACAAAATAAAAACCTAAATTAATCCACATAAAAATCAACACAATCATGGCCCACAGCTGGGTAAACACTCTTGTATGTTCTAGGGTGGAAATAAGAGATCTGATCCTTACTTTAGCCTGGTTGACCACATGAGTCCTTTGATAGCCAGCATAAATACCCTCCCAAAATCCAGTTGTGATAACGCACATCATAAACCTAGGATACATAAGGAATTTTATGTCGGTATTCATGTTGTCTCTCAAATCTCTCAAGAGGTAAGAAGAGAAGTTGAAGGGAACCCCTCTTATCACAACATGAATTGCTTCCATAATCCTATGAGACATGAAGTTAAAGTAGGTGGTCTTTCTTGAGAAACATATGGAAAACTAGCCAATAAGATATTGTCATGGAGTGGTTTGGCCAATTTTCATAACTTTCTTCCCTGGCCTTGGCCCCATGTAGCCCATATCCCAAAGAGTGTGGTCTACTTCAACATGGGTGAACATAACCACATCATTGTCATCTTTGAAATGTAGAGAAACCCTGATGGTATACTCATTTGCAACGATCATCCGTCCTAGAACAATGCCGACAATGGTGGTTAGTCTGCCAGCCTCAACAACGATGATGGCAGTTCCCCAAAACCAATGCAAGATCTCCTCAAAGATATCCACAAAGGTGGAAAGCGCAAAACCAATGGGCTTTGCATGAGGAGTGCAAGCATAGGACCACATATATGGTATGGACCATTTAGTACGTTCCTTACATTTAGGTTGTGGTTTAGGTAATAAGGAAGCACCATTGTTGTGTGAAAGAGATTTTTGAAAGTTCTTAGGGTTAGGGTTTAAAACCACCTATCTTTTGCATGAATGGGTGGGAAACAATACACCCGTTTAATTTTGTAATTTTAGTTTCCAATTTTACCCTTTCTATTTAAAAACCACACCTTTTTTAATCTTCCCATATCATTTAATCATGGTGTTGACCTATGACACTAATAGTAACTTACAATAATGGTAATCTTGTCAAAAAGCAAGCAGATGCCACTCAAATGCCAAAGAACATGCACATACAAGTCACATACCATATCCTCCATCTTTTTTAAACGTCCGTAACTTTTTTATGTGTTATTATATTCTTATGAAAATTATACCATAATAATAACAAGCGTTGTTATCTTTAATATGAGTACACTATTAAAATAAAAAATAAAAAAATACGTGTGAACTGCGTTTTCTAATTCATGGTGTTTTAGTTCGTTGGTGTTTTAGTAGAGTATGAACTTAGGAGTTTTATGGTGTTTTTTTAACAATTAAAAAAAACGCCATAAAAATTGTACAATTTTAAAAATGCAAAAAAACACTATAAAATTGTACAGTTTCAAGTTTCAACAAACGTCATAGATGTGTATAGTTTCAGAATATCGCAATAAAACACAACGTAAACACACCATAGAATTGTACAGTTTCAAAAGACGCCATAAATACACCATACACATGTACATTTTAAAACAAATGCCATAAAAACACTATAGAATTGTAAGACCCTAAACCATTTTAAGTAAAGACGTGTAATGGAAATGTGAACCACAAAATTTCTTCTTAATATACGTTCTAATATGCTTGAAAACCATTTAAAATGGCTCTTTTACATGAATTACCTTCTTCCTACTTATTCATACACCAAATGTTCAACTAAGTGACCATACTCCCGTACAATTCACGTTCCGGATCAATTTTCAACCGCTTGCACCTCATGAGGACGATGATGATCCATGTAACTTGCAGTCACCGTTGACAACGTCATCTTTAGTAATTGGTGACATCATACATAATTTAATACAATATAAGTTAAAACGACATACTGCATTCTTCCGAATTCGATCATTGTATCCTGGCGTCGAACATTTGAATATGTCAACAATAGTTTACCTGCACTTTAATTCCATTCTCAGAGCAACATGGTTAGCACCATTAATACTTGTACATTTTTAAAACCACGTATACATATGCACAAGTCTAATTCATTCGTATATATTAATTTCCATTATGTGCATACATATCTTCCTATCATAACACTTACATGCATCTTACATTTTAACACATTCCAACATATAAATCCTACCCACAACATCCACACATACAAAGCCCGTACATATAAACCTACGAACATATTCATTCTTATTTTTTTCTCATCTATGGCATCCCTCTACTAACACATAATTAAATAAAACATATCTACAAGCACACACACTTATTATATCCCCACACATGCCCATGTACAAGTTTCATGCTCATCCTCACTCCACAAAACTCTTAGGTAAAATTTGGGGTGCATTTTCCGAAGCATAAAACGAGTCCATACTCACCTATCCCTCACACAACTATTGGGTCGGGTTACGGTGTATTTCGGGGGTTTAGGGGGCTTGGGAATGGGGCTACGGTGTCCGGGATCTAAGAAAACCGAGAAACGGGGCAAAACAGAGCCCCCGACGTCACTGACTTCGCTAATACGGGCACTTTATTAAACGGGGCAAAATTCTTGCGATTTCATTCATCACCGTGTGTAAAACATAATTGATTTAACTTGTATCACATAAAATCTTTATTCTTACATTTGCGTCCAATAGCCTAACCATGTTATTCATATATTGTTGACTTTTATAATGTCAAGTGTCCTACTTACACACTTTTAACTTATGAAAACCTGTCTTAATATAGTTGACCATACTAATGACACCATTTTCACTTCATACTCATTTTGTAGGACACATCCAACCACATGATCAATTAAGTACATACATATACATATATAATCAATTCAACACATACTAATGCTTTCATGATCTTACAATTGACAACCACATTCAAAGTTAGAAAATTAACATAATCTCAACATCATCCTTTACTAGTAAGTCCACAAGTTATACCTTTAGTACACATCCATTAGTAGATTACCATTCAAGCATATAGTGCAATCCACTAGTGCACACTTCTTCCAAATCGTGAAATCAAACAAAACCTTCATATGGATTAAATCAAACACACCTTCCTCATCAAAGTTTACTAACAATGACATCATTAACACATATACATATTCATCCACTAGTTGCATACATTTTCACATAATATTGTCATTTAGACATTTTATCAAACACTTCGCATGCGTACTACTATCTAAGCATAATTTACAAGTAGTTCATGCCCAGTCTTCCCAATTCATACATAATCATCAAGTTTCTTACCGACTACAAGTACCATTCTTATCATAACTTTAAACATATCAAAATAACATATTTCTTTCAATCCATTCATACCAAACCATATTAACTTAAAAACCCCAAATTCTTGAACATGGATTCTCACATGAAAATCTTCAATTGAGATGTTTACATCAATATTAACACTAGATAGTGTATTTAAAAAAGAATTCAACCATCCAATCCATACCTTTTGCCCAATTAAGGGTAATTCATAATAACACACCAAGAACTTCATACAAGAAGGTTTAAGAGATGGATTGAATACTTACTTGATGTTTAGAAGGTGACGAACACCTTGAAATTCACAGTTTATCCATGAAAATTCGAATCCATCATCTTCTTCTTCCTCATTTTATTCACAAGAACACACACATGTGTCACACACATCAACCAAATATTATGTTTTTGGTTTCTCCCATGTTTTATTAAAACTCTTTCCAAATTGTCCCCTGTCAACCCCTATAGTTTTGTTTGTTATTTTGTTTAGTCACAAAATTCATTCCTTATTATTGAACTTGTATTTTAACTAAGTTAATAACATAGGTATCTCATTGCATACCATAACACAAGGGAACATGCTAGAAAATTAAAGATTCGAGTTTTAGGGCGTTACAAGAATTGCATAGTTTCAAAAACACCATAGAATTGCACAGTTTCAAACAAATTAGAATTGTCACGTACAGAGAAATTACACCAATAACACCATACAATTGCACAGTTTTAAAAATGCCATAAAAACCCGCTTTCATAAATTGTCACTTTATGTCTATGTATGGAGAATTCACACCAAAATCACCATAAGAAATGCATAATTTGAAAAAAAAAACGCCACAAAACCCACCTTCATAAACACCCAGTGTATGGATTTTTTGTCGTCTAAAATATTGCCATAGTACTCATTTGAAAGATAAAAACGCTCGATTTTAAAAACAAATCTCACATATAAAAAGTTATGGACGTTTAAATAAGATGGGGAAATGAATTTTGATTAGCATGTGTGTTGAGATTGAACCCTACAAGAGAATAGATGATAGAAAGCCAAAACAGGTCTGTATAAAATGATCCAGGACAAGCAGTACTTTGATTCACTTCTCCTTTCAAAGACAAGATATGTGACAATTCACTAAACCTAAGAAATGTGACAATTCACTTTTGGTGGGTTTTTTTATAATTTAGAAGAACACATGAAATAAGAAGACCTAGTGAATTAGTAACCCTCAAAATGAATACGGATGTTGTGTTGATGCTTGTGATCATCATACATACTTGTTATGTAATATCTTGAACAATAGAGATTCAAGTAAGTGTTCATATATGCTATGAAGTGGGTTTAAACCTAGGTATGAAACCCAACTTTTGTATGATTTAAATTAATAAATTGCCTTGATAAATAAGGAACTTGGGTTACCTAGATGTTAAGGAATGTATGAACTTGTTGATTTGAAGGATACATGGTGATTTTGGTTGGAAAATTTAGCTAATATGATGCCTAAAAATGATGTCCACCAAGTGTTTGATAAAACCTATGTGAGTTTTGTCGATTTGTTAGTGTATCTGTGTATGTTAATTGCCAATTTGAATTTTTAAAAGTCAAACTCACCTAAAGTCGAATGGAATGATAAATGAAGTATACGTATCCCTAAGGATGATGGTCATGGTATTGAATGACTAATCTAATCATCTTATGGGTATGATGCGATAGTTTGACTCTGACAAGCTATGTGGAAGCTTGGAAAGGAATGAGTCAAACGGGTCAAGTGCACGAGGAAGCTCAAACGAACGCAAGGTAAGTAAAACTTACACCTCTAGAATAGAACAACGACTTGTGCGATGGAGATTGTTTTGGTTGATAAAAAAATAATTGTATAAATATGTAAGCCATAACGGGTCAAACGGGTAAGATTGTAAAAATTTTCTTGCTTGTTATAAACAAAGAATTGTAAAATAAGACCCCTGTGTTGTAAACCATAACGCGTAAATGGGTAAAAATTGTGTTAAATCACTATTGGTGATAAACAATATTTTGATAAGACGAAACCCTATGGTATAGACCATAAAGGGTTAAATGGGTAAAATGGTAAGAAAAGCACATATTGGTGATTAAACAAAAGGATTTTTAATTGAGACTTGATGGTGTAAGCCATAATGGTTCAAATGGGTAAGATGGTAAGTAAATCACATGTTGGTGATTAATCAAAATGAGGCCTATGGGGTAAACCATAACGGGTCAAATGGGTAAAATGGTAAGTCAATCACATGTTGATAATTAAATAAAGAATTGTAAAGATAAGACCCTATGGTGTAAACCGTAACGGATCAAATGGATAAAAAATGTGTTGAATCACTTTTTATGATAAATGGTAAGGTTAAGACGCTTAAAAGGTAAACCAAGAATGAGACAAAAGAGCAAACGGGTCATACATGTCATCACCATTTGAACTTAGTATTTAATGCTTATCTTGTTGAGTTTTATACCTACAAGTAACAATGATGGTAAGGGCATGCAATGCCATGAGTTAATAAAGAGAATTTGCAAGGTATTGGTAACGGGTCATTACTTTGACCCCGCTAGGTATTTGTAACGGGCCATACCTTTGGGTAAGGGCTTAAGGCACAATGAAAGGTGGTTGAGTTAACCTTAGGGTAACAAACCACCTCATGAGTGGTATCATTAATAGCTAAGTGAAATGATCCTTAAAGTTAGAGCAAAAAAATATGCCTATGATATGTAAAATGGCTAAATTGAGTTTTGAAGTAAGAGGACTTTATAAATTTTTGTGTCTTTAAGGAGATAACTAATCTTATGGGATAACGAGCTAAACGTGTCCAGTAGTTTTAATTTAAACTTATAAAAGTCTTTCGGTTTGAAAAAAAGGATTAAATTTTAACTAAAATACCCTCGAATGATGGGTTTGGGTAGGATGCCAAACCGAAAGAAAGCTTGGGAATGCTAAGGCAATGAAACCAACCAAAATTTCGGTTATCGTTGAGGGTTAATGGGGTAAAAAATGATAAGTATAGAAGCTTGAGCTAAAAATGCTCAATGCCTTCTTAACAAGTTGGTTAGGTAAAACGCTAAATCGAACAAAGAATGGGATATTTAAGAAATCGGGTCCAAATTATGGATATCGGGTTTGAGGCATAAAAGGAAAAGTTAGCAAAGTGCACACATCAGCAAAGTGCACATATCAATAAAGTGAACACATCAGGAAAGTAAACACATCAGCAACGTTCACACTCTACCAAGTGCACACTTTAGCAAAGTGCACACTTCAGCAAGTGCACACTTCAGCAAAGTGCACACTTCAAGCAAGAACAT
The DNA here is from genome assembly GCA_947069175.1 of Scalesia atractyloides. Taxonomy (NCBI): domain Eukaryota; kingdom Viridiplantae; phylum Streptophyta; class Magnoliopsida; order Asterales; family Asteraceae; genus Scalesia; species Scalesia atractyloides. The sequence continues at coordinate 64,834,772 of CAMTDV010000004.1, read as the reverse complement.
ACTTCAACAAAGTGCACACATCAGCAACGTACACACTTTAACAAAGTGCACATCTTAGCAAAGTGCTCAGTTTAGCAAAGTGCACACTTTGGCAAGTGCACACATCAGCTAAGTGCACATCTGAGCAAAGTGTACCCTTCAGCAAAGTGCACACCTCAGAAAAGTGCACGCTTCAACAAAGTGCACTTATTAGCGAAGTGCACATATTAGCCGTCGTGGCACGTGACGTCTGAAGGCGTTTCTGTCGTGATACGCGACAAAACCCATTCGATTAAAACACTTTTTTTGTCATTATTCGACCTGTTATCACAAAAGAAATATAAAACTAATCGTTTTTGGTGTTTATGTCAGGTATATAAAAGTCCTGGTACCAGACGGATGATCAAGCACACAAAGAACCGAACACTCCTAAACCTCCATCTCCTTGGAAACATCTTTTTGGGAAAGTTAAAGAGTAGGCATACGTGACATAGTTTTTTAGTCTAAAACCTTATTGTTTTTGGACTATAATATATTTATGTAATACTTTGTCATGTATGTTTGTTTGGGTTATCCGTTAGCCCACACTCGTAAGTTACCCATAAAAACATTTTGGGACCTAATCATCCTAATATTTAAGATATAGGTATAAACAGGATAGAGTGTTACATTGTAGCCAAACCCTGTATATATATCGGGTGGGAGTTGGCTACAAATTCCATTTTTCCTACAAAGTGTAAAAGTCATAAAACACCATAATGTCAACCAGAAAACACACTCAAAACCCATAAATAACAAAGTAAAGATTACTAAAATGCCATATTTGTGGGTTTTGTGTTCTTTTGGATGATAAGACTTTGATTATCGAATGACTAACATTAGTATGTTTTACGTTGATTATCATGTTGTGTTTTATATTCATAGTTATACGATGGTATGTTTGAACTGTTAGGGTTTGGATATTGTGTTTTAGTGATATTCACTTTATTATTTGTGGGTTTTGAGTGTGTTTTATAGCTGAAATTGTGATGTTTTATGACTTTATACAGATTGTAGGAAAAATAGAATTTTTAGCTGAACTTCACCCTATATATATTATATATATATATAATATATATATATATATTGTGCGTTCATCACAAAATATTTCTAGATCCCAATATACCCAATGCCAGATAGCTGCCAAAAAGCACAACCTAGAAAACACAATATGCGCTCCAGCCACACCTTCGTAACTCCAAATACCCTGATTCGTTATAAGCCCCCCCCCCCCCCCCCCGTGATACTCCAACCGTCCCAGGAATTTGTTATTCCTAAACGAGTCATGAAGGGTATAATGAACATACCCTGTCTCCACATTGGATCAAGAACAGGGTCAGAAGGATCAAAAACTGCTAATTCATACAGGGCCATCAAATATATATATATATATATATATATATATATATATATATATATAGGGAGAGGATCATGAGAAAACTAGATATAAATGAGAAAACTAACTAAAAAACCAAAAAAAAGCATAAAACAAACAATTTTTTAAAATTTTTTTTATAAAAAATCGCTGCATTTTATATATAAAAATTTTTTTTTTCAAAAAAATATAACTTGTACTGCACATGTGCACTATATGTGTACTACACATGTGCATTATATGTATATGTTGCACATGTGCATTATATTTTTTTATTTAAAAAAAGTTTTTTATTTAATATATATAGGGATTTTTTATGAAAAATCAAAAAAAAAAATTTGATATGTTTTTTTGGCTTTTTTATTTAGTTTTTTGGGTTTCTCATGATCCATCCCCTATATATATATATATATATATATATATATAATATATATATATATATATATACATGGGAGAGGATAATGAGAAAACTATTTATAAATAAGAAAACTAAAAAATTAACTACAAAAGCCTAAAAAAATACCAATTTTTTAAATTTTTTTACAAAAAATAGCTACCTTTTATGTATATAAAAAAATTCAAAAAAAATGTTGTACTGCCCATATGTATTATATGTGCATCATATGCTTAAAGTTAGCTTTTAGTTTAGTTTAGCTTTTAGTGTTAGGGTTTCGGGCTTTAGGATTAGGTTTTTAGGTTTGGGGGAAGGGGGTTTAAAATGCCATTTTTGTGGGTTTTGTGTTGTGTTTTGGATGTTAAGACTTTGATTATCGAATGACTAACATTAGTGTGTTTGATGTTGATTATCATATTGTGTTTTATGTTTATAGTTCTACGATGGTGTGTTTGAAGTTTTTATGGACTGTTAGGGTTCGGATATTGTGTTTTAGTGATATTCAATCTATTATTTGTGGATTTTGAGTGTGTTTTATGGCTAAAATTGTGATGTTTTATACTTTGTACATATATATATATATTAAGGTAAGTTTCATGCAAGAAACCACCTTTATTGTGGAAAATCGAGAACCACTAAAGTAACCCACTACATCACCACCCAAAACCTAAAAACACCTAACCCCCCCCCCCCCCCCAAAAAAAAAAAACCTAACCCCCACCCCCAGCCAAGCTAAATGATAATAACTACACCCTCAAAAAACCTTAAAAAAGATCTAAAAACCACTCAATTTTTTTTATAAAAAAATCGTTACTTTTCGTCACCACAATTTTTTTTGTGACGAAAAGTAGCGATTTATTTTATAAAAAATGTTAAAAAAATAATTTTGGGTGGTTTTTAGATTTTTTTAAATATTTTTTGTTGTGTTCACATTGGTTCTCACGATTCTCGCAATAAAGGGTGGTTCCTAACGGATCCTTCTATATATAATAAATATATATAATATATATTTATATATATATATATATATATAATATATATATATATATATGGAGACGATCATGTAAACACTATATATAAATGAGAAAACTAACAACAAAAGCCTAAAAAAAGAGGAATTGGTCTGTGATAATCTCAACTAGACGTCATTGGCCAGTGCCAGTCCCACCTTTGAATATTCCCCATGCCAGTCTCATATTTCACTTATTTTTCTCCACCGGTCCTCAGTTAAAAAAACTTAACGGAGTTAACGTTTTTTTTCTGAATTACAAACGGACGTATTAGGGCTTTTGATCAGAACGAGGATACGAGTCTATTAATGTAAAACTTATCTCGAAACGGTGCTCCAAGACTTGATTTTTGTTAATTGGAAGTTTAAACACCCGAATTGAAGCACCATTTTCGTCATTTGGAGCACGATTTCAACGTAAGTGTTACATCATTCGACTCGTATCCCCATTCTGATCAAAAGCCTTAAAACGTAGTCTTGTAATTCAGAAATAAAACTTAACTCCGTTAGGCTTTTTTAACTGCGGACCGGTGGAGGAAAAATAAGTGAAAATGGGACTGGCATGGGGAATATTCAAAGGTGAGATTAACAATGGCGAATAACGTCTCGTTGGGATTATTAGAGGTCAATTCCCCTTAAAAAATACCAATTTTTTTTTACAAAAATATCGCTACTTTTTATGTATTATAAAAAAATTAAAAAGAAAAATTGTACTACAAATATAGATTATATATACATTGCACATGTGCATTATATGCATAGATTTAGCTTTGAGTTTAGTTTATAGATTATATGTGTATTGCACATGTGCATTATATGCATAGATTTAGCTTTGAGTTTAGTTTAGCTTTTAGTGTTAGGGTTTTTGGGGGTTTAGGATTAGGATTTGGATATGAGGGGAGGAGGTTTAGGTTTCTAGGGGTGGGCGGGTGAGGCGGGGGCGAGGTTAGGTTTTCGGGAGGTGCTGGTGGTAGTTTAGGTTTTTGGGGGGTTTACGTTTAGGGTTTATTTTTAGATTTTTTGGGGGTGGGGGTGAGGGAGGGGGCTAGGTTTTTTGGGGTTAGGGTTAGGCTTTTGGTGGGAGGGTGGATTTAGGTTTTAGAAGATGAGGTTAGAGGGTTTATGTTTTTGGGGGATGTCGATGGTTTAGACTTTTTCGTATTAAAGCATATGTGCAATACAACTTTTTTTATACATTAAATATACGTTTTTTTATTAAAAAATTCAAAAAAATTTTGTATGTTTTTTAGGTTTTTTTAGTTAGTTTTTTGATTTTCTCATTTAAATTAGTTTTCTCGGAACTCTAAACAACTGAATAATCGACTCAAGAATTCCGATTGAATTATCTCTAATGCTGTTAAAACCAACTTGTCAAATTCTAACTAGAACATTAAGCTCTTAATATCAAACCTAAGAACTAAACCGTAAGTCTTAAAATTAAACGTTAGAGATAAAACTTTTTTTTTTCTAAAAAGTAAACTTCATTCACAGAAACAAACCACCCTAAAAGAAGTAAAAGTACGGAACCGGCCGGAGGGTGACTATTTTTTCTTTACTTTATTATGAAATTCTGCAATGATGAAGCTTGCGACTCGTTGAATTCAAAGAGCAATCTACATTTAATTACAAAATAAATGAAAATAATAATTTCCAGTTAGAAAAGTCAACTTGGTGTGTCGGTCAAACAGGCATTTGCGTTACACCAAACAAAAGCAAACCAAGATATAAGAAATAATCTTAAAGTGAATTTTCAACGTCGAGAAGACGTTAACGTGAAAATGGCAAGTTTTATAGTATATAATTATAAGTTTTTATTAATGAAAGTATTAATAATTCAAACTTGTGACTAACAAAACCTTTAACTTTCATTTTCTTTAAGGGAATTTCACTTACGAAAAAGTGACTATGTTTGCCCCTAAGGCTAAGTGGTATGAAATGGAAGCCTTGCGCCACCTCAATGAAACGTCAGCACATCAGTGGTAAGCAATGCCCCCCTCCCCCTCTTTTAACAACTAAGAAATGGGTTAAAACCCCACTCATATGCAATGACGACCCTCTTTTAGTTTAAAATGAAGTAGGCCCCAAAAAAGAGTCGTTGCAACTCTTTATTGTGCTCACGATGGTTAAATAGCGCCCCCTAATACCATCACTAATGCAAAATACTAAATGCACTCAATAACGTGTGCAGTCAGCCGTCACATCATATTTTCACAAATGCATAAAAACAATTATTTGTCTCCAACTCTAAAACATCCTTAACAATACTTACATTCAACGTCACCACCATTTTTTTACATTTAATTTTCATAATCAAATTCTTTTTATAATTTAATTTAAACAGTAACTTTAAAAAAAGAGTAGCATTAATAATTTGTACATTGGACATTAATGAATTATACACTACTTAATTTAATTAGCTCATTATAACAAGAAAAATACATTGTTAGTAAACAAATGATATAAAAAAAAATTATATATAGATTAATGGTTTTAAAATAATTTAAATCTTAACATGCATGCCATGTACAAGCTGTTAAGGGCAAGATGTACAACTTACTATTGCATTTGAAATAAACTAAAAAAACCCTTGTTACCTGAGGGGCCAACCATTTAAACAAAAATCACTCACGTAGTAACATTATAAGATATCCACGATTATTCTCTATTTGTAATCCAATAACCAACTCAATGGGTTCCGTCAAGCTAGTTATATGTTGTATATTATCGACGATTTCTACATAAGGCGGTAAGATGATATCTTCAGCAGTTACATATCCAGGGCCCCTGACACAAATAGACGCCTCATAAGTTCCATAGAGATTGCTTCTCAATACGATTTCTTTCAAATTCATTAAAATTTCATGTACTGATTCTTGAATACCCGTTATGGTAGAATATTCGTGTGAGATTTTCTCAGATTTTACGCGTGTGATACATGTTCCTTCGATTTCTCCAAGCAAAACTCTTCGCATCGCAATGCCTATTGTGTCTGCTTGACCTTTCATAAGCGGAGACAGAATAAAGCCCCCATACAAAAGATGCTTACTGTTTGCTGCTAATTCAACACACTTCCACTGTAGTGTCCAAGTAGATACTGTTATTTTCTCTCGAACCATAATAACATTATTTGATCTGATCATTGTCATAACCTGCATTTTCCAACAAAATCGATCCATTTAAACCATGATCATGAGTAAGTACATAAATATACTCCTGAAAGATAAGTGGATACAAGAAGTAGTGAGATCTATCTAGCCTGAGGAATTTCTCCATTTGAACGTTTATTTAAATGAAAGGTAGAGGTTTTTGGGGGTTCTAAATGATACATAGTGCGATACAGTCAAAACAAGGTATTACAGTATAAACCAAACATATACCTCGGCTACATATAAACTTATAAACAAATTCTCTATCCTCTCTTTTTCCCTATAAAATTAAGTATTCATGTTCGTTTTCATTATAGGATACCAAGATGATTAGAATCCTTTAGTTTTTTCAACCCAATCGCTCTTTTGATTTCGGAAATGTTTTTATCAATATACTGTTTCTTATACACATACTTCTCCATTATGGAATGGAGAGTGGTAATATTTAGGATTCATTAAAAAATCAAGAATACATTCCTGGGAGAAAGCCTTCCCGTATTGAGCACTAATATTTTTTAACGTCTATTTTCTTTCCCTATAATCAAAATGAAATGAATTGAAGCAATGGGGCCCTATCCAACAGAAGCGAATTTAATTGTTTACTTATTCAATTTTAATGTGTGAATTTTCAAGTTCAACCAACCCATTTTCAAAATATCAAGTAGATGAATAAGAATATTGAGAATATCTTTCATTTGTCTATCATTATAAACAATCCTATCTATATTATCTATGGAATTCGAACCTGAACTCTATTTAAAATTCAGTATTTCTATATGGAACGTGCCTCTCCTTCAAACGCCTTGCATTGGGATGGTAGAAAGAGCAGGTCTTGCCTTGCATTGGGTTTGGTTCAGGGTTGGTAATTCTGACACGAATACGATAACACAACACGAATATACACGAAGTTATCATGTTTCGTGTTTGACCTTAACAGGTTTCATGTCTAAAACAGGTCGACACGATAAGACCTTAACATGTTTCATGTCTAAACATGTTAAACCCGTTAACCTGTTAAGACCTGTTAAGTACATGTTACTAACTAAAAATTAAAAAATATTATATGTGAGTGTGGACACGGGATCATTAGTCGCGAGACCTGGGATGAATTACACACAAACACATGCGGTTCTTTTTTCACAATCCAAACCCTAATTTTTAAATCTCTCTCACAAATACCACCATTCCCAATTCGTTTCACAGCTTCCCCAATTCGGCCATGTTCGTGTCATAAACAAGTCGTATGATACGTTGGTAATTTTTTTCATGTCTTAATAGATCGTTCCGTGTAACTTGTTTATTAACAGGTTCGTGTTTGTGTTTCGAAAATCTAACACGATAAGATTTCGTGTTGTGTTCGTGTTTACATGTTTCGGGTTTATGTGTTATTGTGTTTATGTCTTAACTGATCAGGTTGACCCATTATGCTATCCCTAGTTTGGTTTAATGGCACTTGGGAAATAATAGGGGCTATCTGTGGCTTTTTGACTAAGGTGGAAGGGGACGCTACCCCATACCACTCAACCTAATAAACAATTGACCGATCATCACGACTAGAATATCGTAAAGTGTTTCAAACCACACATAAATGTTAGGAGCTAGCAGAGTTACTTTGCGGTAGATTGATATACTCCTTAGCAACGAAAATGAAAGTTGAAATAGTCATTTATCAAATTGGGCAATAGAGATTGTTATTGTCCAATAGGTATGAAACAAACCTCTTATAGTTTAGTATTATTTTTTTTATGATATATACATTGATACTTGCATCCTTGAAGAATTTAAACTGTTAAATTGTTGTGAAGTTAACTATCAGAATGCCCATTAAATACACTTCGTTTAGTCAAAGAAGAGAAATACTTATAGAATGTCCCATAGAATACACTTCTTTTAGTCAAAGATGAGAAATACTTATATTAGGATAGAGGTTAATTGGAAAAGGAGTACGCTTTAACTAAGATTTGTGCATACCAAAATATATAATAGACACAAACAAATAAGTAAAACTAAAAGTAAATACATTTAGTTATATCCACTTCGGCATAGTAACATAGAAATAGGTGGTTACAAGATAAATCTGAATCTTTGCCTTTAAAAGTTCGTGTTATGTTTAAAGAGTTAATTACTGTTTTCGTCCCCGTGGTTTGTCAAAAATCACTATTTCAGTCCATTAGTTTAAAAATTGCGATTTCAGTCCCTGTGGTTTCACTTTCGTAACCTTTTCAGTCCACCTCGCAACCATTTCAGTCCCTGTACTTACAGAATAAATGGATTGAAGTGGTTACAAAAGTGAAACCACAAGGACTGAAATGGTTACGAAAGTGAAACCACAAGGACTGAAATCGTAATTTTTAAACTAATGGACTGAAATAGTGATTTTTGACAAACCACAGGGACGAAAACAGTAATTAACTCTATTTTTAAAAGTATACATAAATGACTTTCATGTTGATATTTTTAAAGCATTAAAAATTTGATTTTACATATAGTTTTCCCTTATGGTTATTGTATATAACACTTTCTTACAAATGTTTTGGATCTGCTATGACTTCGTTTATAGCTATTAATTTCTAACATATTGTCTTAACGTAGCAAGACTCGATACGAAGTAAAGCGGGCATATGTTTAAGCTGAACGAGTTCAAATCATAAATAGATCGACATGTTCATATACGATTAAACACATGTTTAAACTGTTATAACAATGTAATTTCATCTCAACAAGTTCAATCACTCGTCTTAAATCAAATTAACATGTAAGTTCATTAAATCAATATTATTACATCTATTTTCTATACATACAATTGGGGTTCTTCACACTAAGGTTAAAACCCACTTTGCTACATGTTTGAACAATCATCCTAACATATCAAAGAGTAATTACTTCACATAATCTATAATTATGAAAGTCTAAAGCTCTCCTACAATAAACTAAAACTCATACTTTTAGTGACTAGGTCACTAGATCATTTTTACATGGATTTTCCTCAGTTTGAGAATTCTGCCAAGACTGAAAGCAAGACATACCTTATGTTATAGTAATCTTGTATGCTCTAGAACTTCAAACATGCAAACAAATCACCGTCTAATTCACTCCATTTTTCATATTTTTCAAGTTTTAGGGTTTGGAGGAGCTCCTCCTCTTGCCCTCTCAAAGTCACAAGACACACACATATGTGTGTTTTATTTTCTGCCCTATTTATATTTTTAACTTTTGTTAGTAACCCATTTCAGTCCCTATACTTTGGTTTCTTATTTAAAAGATTCCTTTTAACCCCTTTTCCAAAAAAAAAACACATCAATTTAACTATGTTGGATTATCCTAGTTATTATGCTCATGATATTTTCCATAATAGTAAATATTAACTATTTTTGGGATGTTAGTGTAAAATGACAAAAATATCCTTACTATTAATTAATAGCTAAAAAATTAAAGAAATATAAGTAATATAAAAAAAATTATGTGGGACCCACCATCCACCCCACCCACTTTCATCTTCCCCACTCTAAATCACCCACCACCATCTTCACCATTCACCACCACCATCCACCTTTAACCTCCATTAACCCACCGTAATCATCCACCTTTCACCACCATTAACCCACCACCATCATCCACCCACCATAAAACATCACCACCATCTACCCTTCACCATCAGGAAACTCCAAAATCAATCACCCGAACCCCACCACAACCACTTGGAAATTACATTGGATGTCACAAGTTTCAATAAAGGAAATTGGTAAGCGAGACATATTTATTTGATTTTAATGTGCATCAAGACATTAAATCTCATAAAGTTTCAAATTTAACCCGTATGTTCATGTTCTTGCCAAAAATTACCCTAATTATACATTCCAAAACACAAACTCTCCCCCTGTTGTATTGCCCTGATTGATATGTTGTGATAATAGCAAAAACATAGGTATATACAAAAACAATATTAGTTAGTTGCAAATGCTTTAAAATCCTATTCATGGATTAACGAAAATGTGCAAAAGCTCTATTTGCCTCTGTCATTCTATGAGTCTCTTCCCATTTGCGTATCACCATCCAAATCCACCCCAACACCTCTAATGACCTGCTCCTTTTCATGTTCCGATTAAAATCGGTCACCACCACCGTCAGTCATTGCCGTTTTACCTCACCACCCCATCATCTAAACCATCACTAACCTATTATGTGGGTTTTTAACAAATCACCAGAACAACATAGATGGCCAACGATTAATGGTGTATGTCGTCCTCTACGACAATTAACGGTGAGTTGAGTGAATTTTGAGGAACAAGACGGTGAGATGAGTGAATGGTGTACGTGGTCCTATGTGGTTTTTCTGATGGTAGAGGGTGGGTCCCACATGTATGTTTTTAATCTGTTAATGTTTTGTTTTTTAGTTTTTTTTAATATAAAGGGTATTTTAGTCATTTCACACTCACTTAATTGAGAAAACTAACCACCACCCATGTTAGGGACTATCCGAGAGACAAGTGTGTCGAAGGTGATGATTAAGGTTGTAATTTTATAAAGGTGGAGATTATAGGTGAAATTTCACCAAAGTACAAGGACTATCCGAGCATATTTCTCTTTATTTAATATAAATGTCTTTTATTAATTTTATTGATTTGATTTAAAAGAACAAAGAAAAACACCAAACGTCCCCTTCAAGTCCCTTCCACTCCATGGCTTATGTGGCTTGAAGGGAAAGTCCCCTATGTTAACATGGTAGACACGTGTCGCTCCTCACCCCCTTTTCATTCCTAGTAGTCTAAGGCTGAGGAATGTGAGAGGGTTGGAAAGAGGGAAGGTCATTAATGTCTAGAGACTGTAAACAAAAACCCAAGCCCGATATAGGTATACTTGAAACCCAAAACTTTCAGGTCGGGTATACCTAAAAACCAATAAGTATGACATTGGAAATTTTGTTTACAGGTATTGGATGAATATGGGATTACGTTGTAGCCGACCCAAATTACCCGAAATTATATACATATATACCGAAAACATATCCCCTAAATTTTTTAATCTTTATTTGTTTTGTCCCTTAACTTTGTTTAGTAATGCTTCATTACTTGGAAAATTAATTTGTTTCTTATAAGATATATATTTCAATGATATTATTATATTTGTATGTTACAAATGCAAAATTATCTTTTGAAATTTATATCTTCATGATATTTACATATTTTAAACTATTATAGTGATAATAACATGTATCTAATCAATCATATTTTAACTTAATTTAATTATTAAGAATATAAAACTATACAAAAACTAAAATTGGTAACAAAAAAATATGTAATTGGAGATCTCATCGGGTGTTTTTAAGAAACCGCCGGTTATACACGATACCCTGGGGTATGCTTGATAACCACGGGTAGGTCCAATACTTGACGGGTATTTGTGTGAGGCATGGGACATAATTTTACAATTTGGTATGGGACTGAGATTACAATACATGACTCGAACCAGACCCATTGCGAAGCCCTAATCATGACAGGGGCGAGATTGAGAAGAGAGTCATGTCCTTCTTTTGCGATGACGTAGAAGGTCTAACTAATCAGTTTATATCAAATTCTTATGTAAATACCAAAGGGCTTATAGCCCTACAATATCAAAGTATATTGGAAAGATTTACCTAGACAAGTTCTTGAGAGTTCTAATCTCATACAGACATTAATGTAGCTTTAAGAGTAGGTTTAACATCTAAGGGCCACCCATCTTGAAACCCATTTGAACACATGAACCAACCAATAGGATGATGTCACTTTATTATTGAACCTACTTTAACCTTAAAGGGAGGGAACACCGCTTAGTCGAACCCACTACCCATTTCAAACAACCGTATAATAATATTGTGCCACATCACCATCTAATTATAAAATTAAATCAATGTAACTTTGAAACTTGTGTACATCATCCAATAGATCCATCTCTAAGGAGTTCGTGAACTCAAAAAGCAACTAGCCAAGGGAAAATACATGAGTGTACGATGGCGTTTTGCTATAGACGTTCACCCAAGGTTTCGTCTAGTCAGCGCCCCTCCACCCTTAGACTACTGCATTGAGTCATGAGCATGAGGGTAAGGGCAAGGGTTTGACACGTAGGCGTCAGATTGTAACACCCCGAAAAATATTAATGCAGATTTTGTGTTATCGTGATATTTTGACATGTAGCGTTTAATTAGGAATATTTAATCCGGTTAATATGTTCTACCAAATTATGAAATACGTAGGTTATAGCTTACTAAATAACAAAACAAACTATAGGGACCAAAATGGAACACATATGAAAGTTGCAAGTATAAAGAGTTGAAAAAACAAAACACACACATAGCATGTGTGTGTGTGTCGTGTTTATATATATACCCTCCCAAAATCTGAAACCACCAAAATTAGTAAAAGTGGAGGTGAATTCCAAGTGATTTTCTTGCATGTTTAAGGATTTAGATCATATAGCATCATCTAAACCTAAGGTATGTTGTAATTCCACATTTGGTGGGTGTTCTATGAATATGAACATGAATGTGGCAATCTTGATTTGGGTATTGTTGATGGTTTAATGAAAATTGGATGTGTGAAACTAGTTTTGAACCGTGATATGAATGATATATGTGTAGAAGTTATATATGTGGTTGTTCTAGATTGAAAACCCATGAAAGTTGAAGTGGGTTTTGACATGACTATAAGAAATTAGCCTTTTTAGGTTGAATTGCAGACACTAGTCTTATGATATAAAATTTTGATGATTGAATGTAGTTGAATAACCTGAAATGTGATTACTAGTGAATAAATGGTAATTTGCTAGAATTTAGACGTGTTGGATGAGAATTAATAGTAGGGCCCACCAAGCAACATGAGTTTTAAGGTTTGTTAGCCCTTGAAACTTGATGAAAGATTTATGAATGATGGTTAATGACCTTTGATGAAAAAGGCTATGAACAAATATGTGTCCTAATAACCATTTGGGTTGTGCTAAGTAAGAACTATGGACATGTTGTTATGAAAAATGTAATGAAATATGCATATGTAATCTAGTGCACACCATGTGCTTGATAAAATGCCTAAGTGAGTTTTATTGAATTGTTAGTGCATCTATGTATGTCAATTGGTAGTTTAACTTTTAAAAGTCAAACTGACCTATAATAGACTAGAATGAAAATATGCATGAAAATCCATAAGATTTGATGGTCATGATATTGGATGACTAATCTAATATTCTTGTGGATATGAAGTGAGAGTTTGACTCTTGACAAGCTAGGTGAGAGCTTAGAAAGGAATGGGTCAAACGGGTCAAGTACGCAAGGTAGCTCGAACGAACGTAAGTTAAGTAAAGCTTATGCCTTCTAGAATAGAACCATTACTTTTGTGATCGAAAGTATTTTGGCTAAAAACGAGGGTTACTAGAATAGTTTGAAATAATAAAAAAATGGATGTAATAAACAATGATTTGTGAAGATAAGACCCTATGGTGTAAACTATAACGAGTCAAATGGGTAAAATTATAAGGAATCACATGTTGGTGATCAAACAATGATTTGTTATAAGACCATATGGAGTAAACCATAACAGGTCAACTGTGTAAAATTATCAGGAATCTCATGTTGGTGATTAAACAATGATTTGTTAAGATAACAACCTATGATGTAAACCATAACGGGTCAAACGGGTAAAAGTTTAAGGAATACATGTTGGTGATAAAACGATGAATCGTTAAGTTAAAACCTTCTGGTGTAAACGAAGAATGGGTCAAATGGTAAATATATATAAAATAGCAATTGTAATCTATAGGGTTATTATGCTTAATTAAACTGATTGAGATACAAAGGGGAATCATGACTGTTTGATAAAGAAACATTTCCATTAGACCATAATGGAGAGGGAGTCAATGAGGTAAGAGGGTTATTGCTAAAAGTTATTAACTTATTGACTCTATTGTACTAATCTTTAAAGGGTGTTTATAGTAGTCAATGGAGGTAAAACGTGGATGTTAAATCTTGATGGTTGTTCTCACGAGTTAAAATGAACAAACTACCCTTGGTAAGGCACATGTAAGATCACACCATAATTGTTCAAAAGTTGACTAAACTACCCCTTTTATGTCGAAAGACAATTATAGATATGAAAGTGTAAACTAAGTCCAATTGATAGATCAGGATTTAACTTGTTATGCATTGACAATGGTTTGGAAACTAAAAGGGAAGAAATTTGAGGATTTGAGACTTGGGTGCTCAAAACCCCGTAACGGGTCGGACTAAACCCAAATAAAACCAAGCGCTCAACAGAAACAATTTCTCATACCGGTTAGGGAATGTGAGAAAAAGAACAAGGAATATGGGAGTATTGAACTAGGACACTCAATACATCCTAACGGGTTGATTTTGGTAAAACACCGAACTAAAGAATGGTTTGGGAGGTAACAAGTTCGGATCCAGACACTTCGGCAAAGTGCGCACCTCAGCAAAGTGCACACCTCGACAAAGTACACACCTTGGTAAAGTGCACACGTTGGCAAAATGCACACCTTAGAAAAGTGCACACGTTGGCAAAGTGCACACATCGACAAAGCACACACTTCGGCAAAGTTCATATTTCCACCAATTGCACACTTCAGCAAAGTGCACATATTGATGAAGTGCCCTCTTTAAGAAAGTGCACATATTAACCGTCGCGACACGATATGTCTGAAGGCGTTCTGTCGCGATATGCGAGAGAACCCTAGTCATTCAGATCACTTTTTTTGTCATTTTTTGACACGTTACACACAAAAGAAATGTAAACGCTAATCGTTTTTTGTGTTTATGACAAGTTTATATAAGGGCTTGTACCGGACGAAAGATCAAGCACGTGAAGAACTGAACACTCTTAAATCACCACCTCCTTGGGAACATCTTTTCCAAAGGATAAAATATGATCAAGCGTGATTTCGAGTCTAAAACCTTTATGTTTTGGGCTGCAATTTATGTGAAATAAATTGTTTCGTCAGTTTGTCTGGGTTATTAGCTAACCCAAACTTGTAAGTTTTATGTTAAAAAAAATATTGAGACCTAATCATCTGAATATTTAAGATATTTGGCATAAAATAAAAACGGGTGTTAGACACGTGTACTTTAGGGGCTTGGCCCTCCTTATCACAAAAGTGAAGAGATGGTGTTGTGGGGGAAGATCAATAGCAAACTAAAAAATCTAAGTTGATGAAACTGGTGAAAGCTCTAACGCCTGTGAAGAATCCCAGAACACCCCAGTAAAAATGGGGCGGGATTGTGTGGGACAGGACGGTCTGGAAGGGCTTGCACTCCGCTCTAAACACCCCCACTCAGTATGGTTGGTACTATGAATTAACCTTAAAAATGTGAATAAAAAGTTACATTTGAATTGATATAAAATTGGACATATATAAATGCATCTCGTTACAAGGCACGTAGTATTTATCGTTTATAATATTAACTAGTCCCAACAAGACGAACGGTTAGGTCCACCCCTACCCCTACTCCTTAACATTTCTTTTTATTAATTATTGCCGTGGACTTATCCCAATTCGTCCTACTAAACATTATTATAAAAACAACTTATTCCAAAAAGAAAATCACAAACTTTATTCAAACAATAATCTGTCCAATATATTATATCACAATATTAACAAAAATAATAATTTAAACAAGCGTGGTTTAAAGTCTCCATTAAAGACTCATTCTAGTGCTTTCAATTCAAAATCTTGAGTTTAACTTTTCTTTCCATCTATTTCTTCTCTCATATTGTAAACTTGATGAGATATGGAATTAGGTTTAAGCTTAGGTGATTCAACCCCATCAAAAGCTAGTGACGGATTTATCACCACCGCCACCGCTGCCATCGTTAACGCCACCACAACCACCGTGGGAGTTAATAAGAGTTTAGTGTTCTGCATGGCCTTAGGGGTGAACCCTTTAGATGCTCAAGATAATCATGAACATGATGATGGTGATGAATATGAAGATGATGAAGAACACGATGAACATAAAGAAAACGGAGGGTTGAAAGATGTAACTGTTGGTAGTAAAAAAACCGGTTCAATGAATCCGCCGGTTCAGCTTGATCTACTCCCTTCTGCACCGGTTCTTCGACATCATACATCCTTGCCATGGTCTTCTGACAACGGTTCATCTCTCTCCCTATCTCACTCTCTCTCTAAATATATACATATACACACACGCACAAAAATATCATGTGTATGTGTGTTTACATACAATATTAAGGGGTGTTGAAAAGTTGCAATCTTTATATGAATTTTTTTTATGGTAGATAATTTATTAAAATTTTAAGTGTTTTTGTTGAAGGTTTTAAGAGTGTTTTGGTTTTAATACTAAATATTCATGTGATAAACGGACGCTTGAATACGTTGATATGACAAAACTAAAAAGAAACGCCTGTTTCGTGAAGGTTTTCTAAAGTGTTTTGGTAGCCTAAAACCAATATTCATATGGAAAACGAACCCTTGAATACTTCAATACCTTTCGTTTGAACGGAAAATTTGAATCAGTGTCATACTCAAAAACTAAAAAATGAGTCTCTCTTTTGATTGGCAGACTCCGTTACTTTTTGACTATAAACCAAAACAAGTAAATGTGATTTTTGTAGACCACACATAAATAAAAAGAATTCATCTTGATATAGAACATACAAAATATATAATAATGGTGGTCTTGTGTCTATAGGGAGTTCAGAGGGTGGTTCGTCGGGAAATGCGGCGGCCGGGAGGGGTTTTGAGGTTAAGCGGATGGCGGTGGGGACGGAGGAAGCCACGTCATCATTCCGGCTGGAATTTATGAGTTATGGGGGAAGAAATGGAAGGGAGAATCATAAGAGGGGGTTTGAGATAGGAAACGACTCCGTTGTGGTGGAAAGAGCTTCTTCTAGGGCAAGTGATGAAGATGAGCATGGATTGTCCAGAAAAAAACTGAGACTGTCAAAGGAACAATCTGCTTATTTAGAAGAAAGCTTCAAAGAACATAATACCCTAAATCCAGTAAGTACACATCTTCATGTGTGTGTGTTTTAATTTCTGACAAGTGTGTGTGAAACATCATAGTTTTTTGTAAATATATATCACCTGCAAATATTTCTTAAATATCATAAAGCCTTGTTGCTCCAATCAATTTAGGCCTTTTAATATGGAACATGAAATGAAATATAATTGTATATCTTAAAAAAATTATTTAATTTCAAGAAAAAAAATTGGTGTGTATTTGCCAGAAACCAACCATGTATTTAAGAGCTTATCTATTTTGTTGACATGTACAAGCCATCTTTTCCAATAGATTTTCAGAAAAAGTATAATATAAAATATCTTTTATGTATCTAATAATATATTTGATATTATTTATTTAAAAAAACTATTTCTATATGCTTTTCCTTACTGACCCACTTATTGAAAGCTTATTATGGCGATATCCCTTTAGATTTTACAGATCTTTGTAATAGTTTTATATTCATATCTGTTATTTATTCTGGGTCCGTAAAAATCTCGAATTTGTCTTTAGCAAAAGTTACTTTAATGTTTTGACGAATAATTAAAGATTTATAAACATTGTGTAGAATCTATCATTGTAACTGAAATATATATTAATAATATAATGTTTAATTCTTATTTTACTTTTTGTTGGAGCAGAAACAGAAGCTTGCACTTGCAGAACAGCTTCATCTTAGGCCTCGACAAGTAGAAGTCTGGTTTCAGAACAGAAGAGCAAGGTATATCTTAAAATCGTAAAAATCGCAAAATGACTCGTAAGTAGTATATAAAAGATAATCATGCTACAGAGCATTATAGACCGTCTCTACCTACCTATATATCATAAAATGGTAAAAATCGTAAAATGACTCGTAAGTAGTATATAAAAGATAATCATGCTACAGAGAATTATAGACTGTCTCGTGTATTACATTTAAAGAATAGTTGTTCTCAAACATATTTTCTGTTCTAAAATTAATACATTTATAAGTCTATATATACACATGGACACAAAGAGTGCGTTCATTTCAGTACCAATAGTAATATGTTACCGTCCAACATAAAAACATAATATATTGTATATGTTATTTAATGTAATACACAACATGGTTTTGTTAAGGTTTATTGTTTTTCACTTCCTCTAGTTCTGATATTATCTTTTAGAGCAAACCTTGATTTTTATCCATATGGTTTGCTGATTTTAACACTTTAAGTCCAATAGTTTAAAAAATACATTTATCGTCCATTAGTTTGCTGATTTTAATAGGTTCAGTCGATTAGTTTGTTGATTTTAATAGTTTCAGTCCACACCAATACTGGTGTGGACCGAAACTGTAAATACCTAACGCTGGTGTAGACTGAAACTATTAAAATCAGCAAACTAATTGATAATAAATGCAATTTTTAAACTACTGAATTAAGATTGTTAAAAATCAACAAACCACATGAAGGAAAATTGAGCTTTACTCTATCTTTTTATATATACATGTAACAATATAAAGATGTGCACCTTAATTCCCTCTAGGTTCTCAACATAATATTTGTCTCAAATTGAACGCATCCATAACATACTCTTAATAATATGAATGATGATTGTAAATATAGGACAAAAGTGAAGCAAACTGAGGTGGACTTTGAGTACTTGAAGAGGTGTTGTGAAACCCTGACAGATGAAAACAGAAGACTACACAAAGAGCTTCAAGAACTAAGAGCATTAAAGACTACTTCAAATCCATTTTACATGCAACGTCCGGCCACCACCCTCACCATGTGTCCGTCATGTGAGCGTGTAGCCACCACCGTCCCACCGCCATCATCCGCCACCTTAACCAACCCTGTGGAACCAAACTCTAGGAAAGCAAGCACACCCTTAAATCAATCGCCAAAACCAAGACCACTAACTCTCACCACCAGCCGGCAGCACCTTCATGAATAAGAGAGAGAAAGTAGAGAGAGAAGATAGTAACAATTTATGTACATACGCTCCAAGCTTTAAATTTTTGTGAAGTGAATTAAGTCGATTTAATTTGTGATATAATATATAGATATTTAAAGATACAAAAAGAAGAAAAACAAAGTAAAATTATATATAGGATTTTTAAGGAAAAAGAGCTGAACTTTTTTTTTTTTTTTATAAATTTATTTTGGTGTAATGTAAAAGTTTGTATAAAAAGGACAAATTAATCTTAGTATATTTAACTTTTCTCTTTTCACATTAATTTATAGATTTTATGATGTCCTCTTATGCTTTACTTATAATTCATTCAAATCATATATGATTGATAATAGACATATTTTTGTCTTTTATTATGTATTCATAAGGATAAGATCGCAACTAATTTTAAACTAAAATATAATAAAGAAATTCTATTCACGTGAGTTTAGGATATTGAACTTTTATCAATATTTTACTGCTATTATTGTTGATTTCTATTTCCTTTTATAATTATTATTATTACAAGTTTCGCTTTAAAAGTTATAAATAACAGTTTGCTCATTCTTGTATTTATTATAATTATAAATAGAAATAGAAGATTTACTTCTAGGAAATTTTAAATATAGAACATTTACTTCTAGGAAATATTTTGAAGTGAAAATGTAGAAAAAAATATCATTATATATAAGCTTTTGTAAGATATGTCATTATTTTTTAAAACAATCATAAATATAAACCTTAAATAGTGTGGAAATATGTTTACATACATTTAGAAGCATGTTTAGTTGTTTTAAGGCATGCTTGTGTTTGCTTTAAGAAAAGGAAGGCATGGGGGCGACCATATTATTTAATTATTGATTTCAACAAGAACACATAGTTGAAATGTGTTTTCTGTGTGAGAGAGAACGTAGGGACAAGAATGTCATATTTATGAAAAAATGTCTGGAAAAGGTGGTACCCTACGAGGACCACCAATTATGAGGACACAAGGAAAGTACAAAGACTTCATTATTTCCAATTTTAACCTTTCTTTGTCACAATTGACGTTACCTCTCACGAAGCTAAACTCTTATGTATTCATAATTCATTTTTTTTTCTCAATACCATCTTAAATTCTTAATATTTTTATAGTTTATCTATATATTCGAGTTCACAAATGGTCCCTCTTGTTATTTTCTCAATACCATTCTAATATTTTTATGTCAGTTTATCTATAAATATTCGAGTACACAAATGGTCCCTCTTGTTAAAATTTTGAATTTGGTCTTACGTATTGGAAATTGCATCACTAATCCCAAACTATGCATGCGAGTAACATAGTTGTTTCTTAAATTGGATTATCATTTAAATTTTTGTTTAATTATGATGTTAAGCTAGCGAACATGAAATAATCAAATTATCCATTTATTTAATAGAGAAAGGATTTTATACAAGACACAAATTTGATACGAAGCATACGTGAGAAGGAAATAATAAAAGTGCTATTGGCAGGAAGGTAATTTACTCTTTTCTCAAGTGAACTAGTTTCCCCCTTAAATTTTTAACGGCTATCATTTTCTCATACGTTAATATATATTTTTAAATTATACCGTATTAACTTTTTTTTTAAATTATACCGTGAGCATTTCATTCTTTAATTCGAGAAGCTTATTGTTATAGTTTTCTTAAAGGTTTTTGAATACCTAATACGCGATTACGTGATTTTGAATACCTAGTACCCATTACGTGATTTTGAATATCCAGTATATGACTACGCGATTTTTTAATACACATTACGTTATTATACATTCAACATTACACATTCAGTATGATTTGTATAACTAATATTATTACAATTATGTTTATCACGTGATCACGCATTCAATAGTAAGAACTTGATTGTTTATGCTTTATTACGTGATTAAATATATAATATACGACATCATGTAGTTATTATAAGTTGATTTGGCTAATGTTTTGATACAATTTATCCTTAACCCATACGTGATTAAACCTGAAATATTAGGTATTCCATATGAAATATTATGCATTACATGTTTGGTATTTATGTAATTACGTAATCACTCAATGGGGTTTGACATAACTACTATAATGAAATCACGTAGTCACATAATAATACATAAACTATTGTTACGCAACTATGTAATCAATTAATAGGGGTTCACATAAAATACTATAAAGAAATCATGTAATTACGTAATGGGTATTCAAAATCATGTAGTTACGTAATGGGTATTCAAAATCATGTAATCACTTACTGGGTATTCTAAATCAAGTAATAGGTATTTAAAATCCTGTAATTTTTTAGGAAAATTATAGCAATGGACTGCTTGAATTAAAGAAAAAGAAATGCACATTAATACGATGTAATTTAAAAAAAATATTAACGTATGAAAAGTTATAACTGTTTGAAAATCAAGGAGGAAGGAGTTCTAGTGAGAAAAGAGCACAATTCTCTTTCTCTGTTTGTCTTACAATTGTTTGAACCCGAGATTTACCAAAATGTGACATCCTAATTTTGAGCCATTGATATTAGAAGATCAATGAATGAGATTATCCCCTATACTTCGCACGTAAATTTGTGTCTTGTATTTGATCCTCTACCTTATTTAATAATATAAATAAAATAATGATAATTGTGACATTCGCGTAAAACGGATCTCAAAACCCGTTTCGTTAATAATTTTGGTATTTATTTAACAGTTCGTTACGCATTTGTTAATCTATTTTATGATTTATGATTAATAAAATAAATTACATAATTAAAATAGCAATTAGTAAAAGAATAAATTAAATTAAACCGTTATATAAGGAAAATAATAAAAGACTAAAAATAAAAGGAGTAGCCGGATTCGAACCCGGATACCCTCACAACTCCACACGCTCAAAGCACCACTAAACCACACACACCTTTATGTTTAAGTTTGAAAACAAATTAGTTATATAATAAAAACTAACTCTTCAAACTCAAGTGCAGAACCTGCAACAGCCGAAGAAAAATCAGAGCAATCAAAGCTCAATCAACGATTCTTTTGAAGAAACGTGTGTAGCTGATATTGAACATCTGTTACAATCTCAAAGTTCGAAATCAATTTGTTATGTAACCGACGGGAGTTACTGATTTGTCTTGAAAGTGTGAATGAATGTTTGAATTGAAACCGAAAAATCCTTGTCGGATAACACTATAAATACAAACCCATTTGCTTCTCAGACTGAACACACACACTCACTCGCTCATCACTCGGAAGTTTCTGTTAAAGTTTGGTCATCAGTTTTGTTCCGAGCCGTCGGAATCAGTCGCCGGAGGCATCAAGATTCCGCATTTTCCAGTTGGTATGCAACCTTAAAACCTTTCTATGTCATTACTAATCTTTTCAAATAACCAGAACTGATACAGATTCCTATAAGTCGAAGTTCAGTTCTGGGTCATGTTCTAGGAAGAAGACGAAGTCAAGTTGCGTTTATAATTAATCAAAAACGGGTTATAATCGGTTAGACACACAGTCCAGCGGTGGACTGTGTGCATTTTATACGGAAGATACCGAGTTCGATACTCGAACCACACCGATCCACTGAAATTAAATCCATTGTTTTTAAAACCAATCAGATCGCTTCACAGAAAGTGGTTAAATAAAATAAAAATCATATCTTATACGGGTTAGACACCCAGCCCAGTTGGATGGGCTGGGTGCGAATCCATACGAAGGTCGCGGGTTCGAGTATAGTATGCGCACCGGTTCAATGATTGTAAAAAAACCTTTTTAATTAAATAAAATTCTGAATAATCTAAATAGTATATAAATATAATTAAAATCAGGAATATTTCGGGTTAGACACGTAGCTCAGTTGGTAGAGCTGCGTGCACGTATACGAGAGGTCACGAGTTCGAACCTCACTCAGCGCACAGAATAAACGCGGTCCGACGGCACGGTCAACGGTCAAAAAGTCAAAATTTTTATTTTCTTTTTATTTATTTATTTTATTTAAAAATCAATTAAAAACACTTAAAAATAATATTTTTGAAGTTAGAAAATTTCCTTAAACTCACAAAAATAAATCTAACAATCTCATTAAGAACACTAATTAAAAATATTAATCCCAAATAAAAGTTTATTTATTTATCGAATTATTATGTTATTATTTAGGTTAGTTTCTATCGTGGTTAAATCCAAATTCATGCGCATTCATCATCAATCCAAGAAACGCACCCACTGTGAGTGAAATTCTTACAAATTCCCCTTTTTATTCATGTTTTGGGGTGTATCATGTGTCGCTTTAATTATTTCGCTTATTCAAACTCGTGCTATTACCATTATATGTTCTAAACTTATAATGTAAATATTGTTTATTGTAATGTGTGTTTACATTTAGTCAAGTTGCGTGCAAATCAATTCATTAGGCCCATCAGTTCCCCGTTGGAGACGAGTTGAACATCGCGTGCCTCAAAATCATTCATTAGGCCCATCAGTTCCTCGTGGGAGACGAGTTGAACATCGCGTGCCTCAAAATATTTATTCCTCATTATTGGAGTGTGGTGACTTGTGTGTATTAATTAATATTATGTGTTGTGTGATTAAATTTACATTTACGTTTATTCATATTTGGTTATGCACAATTTTAATCAAATAACCAACATAACTAATCCTTTCAAATGTTTAAATAAGATTCACTCGCCAACTTTTTGTTGACCCAAAACCCTATTTTACACATGATACAGGTGGACAGGTTGAAGCAAGGAACACATAGGAAATTGCCTTACAAGAAAAATAATGAAGTCTTGAAAAATGTATAGAACATGTTGTACTTGTATGATTGATTGTAATGATTCTCCTTTAAAAAGAAATAATAAATATGAAACTTTATAATAAATGTCATGAGCTTTGATGAAACCCAATCATGCCCCGACTACCATTTCCGCTGGGGTCAGGGTGTGACAATAATAATATGTTAATGTTAATTCGAACCCACCACAATATAACCTACCCCATCCCCTCGTTTCTTCTTTAGCCGCCCCACCATCGGCATCACACATTGGTAACCCCCACAACAACAAATCTCGCCTTTTTCCGACGAAAGGGGAGGATTACTTCACGTGGAATGCATATTCTCTCTTGATCTCTTTTTCTCGTTGGCAATGAAGTTTGTTAGGGGAGGGGGTCGAATCTAACGCCACCATAGCCACAGATAAAATCAACATCAGATCAAAACGATTGGCTGAAAATTATATGCAATTAGGTTAACATCATATCATAGCCGATTGGAACGCGTGTATCAATCTCCTCTCTTTTTTCAGATTTGGTTCACGTGATTAGGGTTGATAATTTCATATACGCACCTATTAAAACGACACGAAATAACATGTTTTTAACAAGTTTCGTGTATGGGCTTAACATGTTGTGTGTCTTAAACAAGTTAACAAGTTCAGGACACAATAAAATTCTTGTCTAAACAGTATAAAAACCTGTTAGCGACCTGTTTATATTTGTAATGGATGTTATAATTTGACTTTATGGATTTTTGTTTTTAATTAGCTAAGGATTGATATGTTAAGGATTATGCATTAGTTAAGATTTTTATGAACTTTTGGCAATTTTTATTTCACTAAACAGGTTCCTAAATATGTGATTATTCATCGTGTCCCTAAATATGTTTGTTAACAACTCATTTTGTGTTGACCTTTGAACAAGTCGTGTTCAGGTTTTGAAAATAATGGCACGATAAGTTATCCTGTCGTGTTCGTGTCTAGCATCTCAGATTATTGTGTCTTATCGTGTCTTGCCTGACCTGTTATGCTAGATTGTTTGACAAAAACGTCTGAATTCTTCAAGTGATGATGGTTGAAGATGGTGGTTCGATTAGTTGAAGAGGGGAAGAACGAAGTCACTGTGGTTGTGCCTAGAAGGGCTGGTGTAGGGTGTGATGATGCGATTGGGTGGCAGGTCTAGTTTTTCCAATGTTTATCTGAACCAATGCCCTCTCTACTATCACCACCCAATGTTAATGTATGATTGATTTTCAGAGCCCTTCTCTCCCTTTAATATTGAAAACTATGAGAAAGCATAAAATGTGTGAGAGAGATGATGTGATATCACAAGAAAAGCAGTTGCAGGAAAGGGTGGGACGACCAACAAGGTGAGGGGTTGGCCAGAAGAGATGGTGGTCAGGATGTTTCTGTTAACAAACACTCGGGGAAAAAAGGTAAATGCACGGTACCCCTGACCGCGGGAGGGTTCTCCCTCCCCAAGCTAGCTTAGCCCCATAGCTGCCTGGCGGTTACTACCCAGCAGGATTATTCGGGCCGAGCTGGACTCGAAACCGCGTCCTCCCGTTTGGAATGGGTGAGGCTGGCCACTGGGCTGACACCCCGTGGTTGTTAACAAACACTCTCTATCACACAAATATTATGTTTTTATATTATTGATATTTTGGGCATTTTACAATCACTTAACAACAAAAGTTATCTGCCATCCAAGTCAGCATGCGTAGTTTGGGACTAGTGGTATAGTTTCTCATACTTAGAAACCAATCTCACAAGTTTGATGTACCACAAGGACCAATTAACTCAGAAAAAAATAATACCATTTAGTAAGGCTGATAAAACAGGTCTTAGCGTGTTTAAAATGTCAGAGACAACGCAATTAACACAAGTATCAAATATGAGTACGACTTGTTTAACTACTTTGTACGCATTGATAACCACTAAAGTATATTTAATGAAGACGTTTTTTAAATTATATACATTTTAAGCATATATATGATATTTAATTATTACATATCATATTAATTACATTTTATTTCATGGTTAAGCTATAAAGAAATTGGGTAATGCATGTCTTAATAATAATAATAATAATTATTATTTATTATTTGGTCGTAATAAGGTTTAAGGAGCTACAACAGATCACTTGTGTCTATTTATAACCTTAAGCCTCATTCATTAACTGATATTGACCATCACTGACTTTTATTTACTAATGTTGACCACTGTCAACCCTAATTAGCAATCATTGTTAATAATGACCATATCTAACACTAGTTCTAAATTACTGGCCAATAAGACTTAACAAGTCATAAGGTGTCCCTTATGTTAATGTGACCATCATTGATCAAAATTGACACAAATTAATCAATATTTGAACCTAATTAACCGTCTTGTCCATAACTGTTGATTGTTAAGTACATTTGACCATCATTTACTAATATTGACCTGAATTGATCATCGATATTCGGTTTTACAATTGTTCAATCTTACTAACCCTAGTTGACTAATAGTGACTATCATTTATCCTAATCGAACCTACTTAACCAATATTGACTCCAACTGGCTAATTGTAACCCTAATCATCCTCCCACTTTTTTTTAATTGACCATTAATTAGCTATATTGACTTTAATCACCTTAATTAATCATCTTTAACCCTAATTAATCCCTATCAATCGTTAGTCTAGGGTTGAATGCTTAGTAGGCAAATGACAAACTTGTTTGAAGGTTAATTCATATGGGTCACCGACGGTAAGAATCTGGTTAAAAATATTGAGAAACTAGTTTTAGGTTTGCTTTAAATTGTGTAACCTAGATAGTAATTTGCTCGGTTCGTTAATCTATGGTTGCTAGAATAATATAAGAGACTCTTAGATCACAATGGATTAGTAAATGACTTAGTTACTTGGAACCAGATAAGTGGGTGTATCTATAGCCTGGTTAGTTGGGGATGTGTAGTTAACTTGAGAGGGCTCTAACTTTTTAACACTACACCCTCATTACTAGTGTTAACTATGATAAGCTTTTCATAAAAACCATAATCAACTACTTTGCAAATGTATTAAGATTATTCTGCACCTAATTAATTATCTTTCTTATCGCTATTTTCACAAACTTAATCAAATAGATTGTTTAGCATTTTCTTGATCATTAAAAGTTACTTAAGTTAGATATCACAAAATAGATAGGTTAATAGATTTTGTGTCCACTGACTGATACTTGGGTGACTACCTTAGCTATACTATATGTTGATAGGTACGCTTGCCTAGAACGTGTATAAATAGTATTAGTGTTTTTATCCTTAAACATCAACTATGTTTGTATCAATTTTTTGTTACTTTCTAACAATTTATTTGTTACTTTCTAAGCACATCAAGTTTTTAGCACCGTTGCCAGGGACGCATCACTATTTCACATCTATCTTATTAGTAGCAGTTTAACCACTTAGCTAGGTTTTAGTTTCTTAGGTTTTTAGTTCTTTGTGTTTGTTTTCTGCTTTCTTTCGTGTGCCTTAGTGTAACATTTGCAGTATTTCAACTGTTGTACCTTTCGACAGTCTCTGTGTTTAGTAAAATTATTTATTTTATTTACAAGATATGATCGAACAACATGATGTTCACAACATTTCCGGAACCATATCCAAGTTACATATGTCTTAATACCCATCGTATAGCTTAATAACAAGATAGAATGGTTAAAATGGCAAAAACGCGATAATACAAGTCCGGTGGCCAAATCAATGTAACAATCCACAAAAGTACCCTCAATAGTCCCACAATTAAGAACTAAACCATTTAGAATCAAGACCCGAGCATACGCGATAAATAACCAGCACGAAAATCAAGAAAAATGCGCGATTAGACGAAAAAGGCGGCTGAGGACACGTGTCACGACGTCGCGACATGTGTCATACCTACCCTGGACACGTGGCAGTCTAGGCCAGCCGACCTCCCCCGCACCACGCGGGAGAATCCCTGTCTCCCCGCACGACGCGCGGAGAAGCCAACTTTGAGTATATAAGGGGCGGCCTTGGACTAGTTTCAATGTTCATTTTTTATTTCAAAAATCGATCTCTTTCTCTCTCGAAGCTCTGTTCAAATACCGAGCCCCCTAAACCCCTAAACCTGCGAAGCTCTGCTCCGTTGTAAGTATTTTAACCCCCGATCACTAACTCGTTTCCCTACCCGATTGATTTAGGACCCACCGACGCATGTCAAGGCTCTGCCTGACTAAGTTCGTTGAGGTTCTGTCTCGTGTAGTATGGCCACCCTACCCGAATGATTTAGGACCCAACAACGCATGTCAAGGCTCTGCCTGACTAAGTCCGTTGGGGTTCTGTCTCTAGTTGTATGGCTAAAGTAACTTGGGTTATTTTACTAACACGTGTGCATTGTATGTTATTAGGAAACACTTAAGCTTTGCTAGAACAATTAAGCAAGTCATCCACAATCTAAGTGAGTACATAGTTCCCTTTTTTCTTAAATCTTCGGGGTGATTCATATGTGCTAACCTATTTTCAAGATTTCAAAACAATGCACATGGTTTATATATATAGTATATATATATATATATATACAACATGTTTTCAATAAGGTATGAAACTTGGTGGTGTGTTATTCATAACACGGGTACATTCATTAACTTTGATCACCCGACCGGTAGTATGTCATGGTACCATAGGACCGATAATCCCGTTACCAAATTTCCCGGGGTTTGTGGGGAAATTTGGGGAACGACAGAAACTGTGCAATTTATAAACCCTTTGGTGGTTTGTTACACGATTCAACACAGGTTTGAATGTATTCACCACACGACCACACTTATTTATACAAAGACGATTAAAACACGAACAATTGATTTACACAAAACAAAAAGGATTGGGTTAGACGAGACACGAGTGGTTTTCAATTAAAGGTATATAAACCATATAACGCGTTCTTCCACGGTTTTACAAAGGAAACACTTTTGTCAAGATTCATGGCTACAAGATTTTCTTAAATCCTCCCAACTTTTATAATGGGTTAAACATGTTGCAATACAAACCACATTTACAACAAGTTTGGTTACAAGATTTTCACTTATCGAATCTCGTAGTCGAACAAGGTATTGCAATACAAATACAAAGTCGTGAATTTGACTTACAAAACCTATGTTACTCGCCAGCATTCAATGTTGACTTTATTTTTACATATGTTTCAGGTACTAATACATGATCAAGTATGCTACACATAGGAGGACGCTAGCCTTAGCTTGATAAAAGATAAAATAAAATAAAATAGTTTTTGTATTTGTTTCGAATTCTCTAAAGAAAATGTCAATTATTAATTCAATAAAACAAAACTTTAAATACCATGTGTTTAAAACAATTTGTAACGTGACCCCCTGGTATTTCCGCCGCGAGTTGTTTTATACGCGGTCGGGGTGTTACAGATTGGTATCAGAGCCATGGTTATAGGGAATTAGGTTATTAGAAATACTTTTGTCCTAGACTTTAACCTTCCTAGGATCCTAATGCGAGTTATCTTGCGTCTAGATTTTAATACAATACCATCACCTATCCTTAGGTGATTACAAAACAATACAAAATCTCACATTCATTCTTAAAAGTCAAGATTTCCCAAAATCTTACAAGAAATCATCATCTATCCTTAGATGATTTGTTTTTAGGCTTTTAAGCCTTAAAAGTTTTTCAAAATCTCATCAGCGTTTGGGTTTTAATAATGTAAACACGTGCAATCTGGAAGGGTGGATGCCTGTAACACCCAACCGATGGCGGAAACATCGGGATGAGAGAAAACGAGATTGCTCATTGCTCACAACATTATTAAGTGACAATAATTAATTAAACTATATTTCATTTCATAAGAATTGTCAAATATATCAATGTAACAAAACAAAGAACAACATAACATTTGCAAAGTCATAACAAAATTGATACATCGACATTAAACCTAACGTCTAATTTGTGTGTATCTAGTCCTTGCTATATTGTTTTCATAGCATCATCTCCTTCAACCTGTAACATGTTTTAAAATAATGTCAATGCGAAAGCAAAGGCGAGTACACAAGTTTAGGCATAGCATACGTATACGAATAAGTTTAAACAATCCACATGGCAACCAAATCTATACAAGAGCAATATCAAGGCATGCAATATTAATAATCAAACCTTAACGCAATCACGATGTTTTAACATGACCTCACGAATAACACGATGGAGGTGGATGAGTGAATTCCTATAGCGCTAAGCATGTCAAACGAAGGCTAAAAATAGTTAATGACTAAAGCATAGCAATACGAATATCCAAGACAAGCATCAAGTATAAGATTCAAGCTTTCATGTATATGGGATCGTTTGTGTGTTTCATAAAGTTTAAGTGTTCGTGATTTTGTATATGGAAACATGTTACACCCAAAAAGTGTTATAAACAAAGTGGGTCGAGTGTACTCACGGTTTTGCTAAGTCTTTTCTACACTTGACAATCCGTGAAGACGTTGGTTCGAGGATGACGCCGAATTATCCTACAAGAGAAAACAAGGCGTATGAGTATAGAGTTTCAACGGGAGATTAGGAGTATTCGAGCATGATTAAAAATAAGTTTGATAAAGTATTATGAAACGAAAGTATTCACTAAGATGTAACACTTAGTAACTCTTATGAGTTGGATGTGATTTCATAGGTTCGGGACCTATTAGAATCGTGACAAGGAATTACATACTTTATGTTAAACTTAATAACTTGATAGGTGATTATAAGTTCATTATCAAGGTTTCGGTTTTAGAATTATAATATAGTTATATATATATCATTATAATCATGTAGGAGGTGGGAGGATGAACCATCCACTTTGTAACCTCTAGTGTCATGTATGTCAAGTATGAGGTGGGAAGTTAAACCATCCACTTTGAACCTCGGATTATGTTCACCACTACACAAGTTACCATTGGTAACAAGGATGGTACAAGAGCTATATACTATACACGAATGTATAGACAAGAATGATAAGGTGTCATCTAGATACCAAGTAGCCAAGTATTCAACAACCCGACGAGCACACGAGGACAATCGTCAACGGCTTTGTGGGGTTGAGACACTTTAGGTCTAGCAAACTAGTTTGAGATCTTGATGAAAATAATCAAGTGATGTGTGGTCTCAAGTTAGGATAGCCCAAGCTTCCTTGTGGACACACATGAACAAGCATAATAGCTTGCATCACTTGTGAGCTTAATGCTCTTCAAAAACAGAAAGTTTAGGGTGTTAAAACAGCCCTTAGTTCATGTTAACAAGCTTGGTTAGGCTTTACTAATCATAAGCTTGATTGTAAGCACAAGAACACAAGTTTGTTGAAGTTAAAACACAAGTTTGATAAAAGTTTAGACAAAACAGAAAGTTTGCGGACATTTTGGGGCATTTCCAGGTCTGGATTCTCCATAGAGAACCCTAGGAATTCAACCCAAAGTTTATCCAAGCAAGTAGGAAAAAGAATGGAGTGATTTCATTAAGAAATGAGTGAGTTACACTCACTTTAGTAAAGATGAGTAATTCTGCTCGAAAATTATGATATTGCAAGGATCTTGAGGTGATTTGAGAGTGATGAAAGTGTAAAAATGCTTAGAGAACACTTGGGTTTTATAGGGAAGGATTAGGGTTTAAGTGATTGACATTAATGGAAGTAGGTGGTAGTTTAAAATAATAAAAAAACTTGTTCTTTTTGCCTTGTGACTTGCGGCCAAACTGGCTGTTAACAGCCATGTGATTTCCTTCTTTCTTTGTGTGAGACAACTAAGTTAGATAAAGTATTTATGTTATGTTATTTAAATAATTAATATAACTAACTATTTTAATCAAGGGTAAGTTAGGCGGTGGCTTTTAACATTCAAAAGAACAATTAAAACACCTCTCGGAATAGGAGGCTGTTATCATTATGTCAAGTTGGTTCCTTTATGTTGATATTTTGACATATCACATAATATATAATATAATATGTAATACTAATGAGAACATAATTAAAAGTGGCCATATATAAATTCAGCCATGATTTTTTTTTGTTGTTGTTGGTCTCGATTGGCCATATTTTAGAATATTTTATATTTCCCTTTTTTTGATTAAAAGAAAATAAATATTTATATATTGCTAATATTAATTAATTTCCTAATATATATATATATATATATATATAATATATATATTAATGTTTAATTCATACAAAAATATAAAATTAAATAAGTTTGTATAAAATAAAGTATAGGTTGTGTGTTATGAACGTATAATCAAGTGTTTTACGTAAGGATATCTAGAATCACGTATTGATTGCAAGTTACGCATGTGTTTACGAGGGTACAAGTATGTATCAAATGTCTAAAATGTCTAAGCATGTAAGAATAAATGAAGTATAGTTCGTATGAAATAATTAATTTTATTATGATCAAAGTCTCGGATTACAATGATGCGAAACGAAATACGATTACAGGGGATACACGATTTCCAAAAATAGGAATGCAAGACAAGCTTTCTAGTTAAGGAAAGTATGAAAAAGCTGAGCGTTACAGTCTCCCCTCCTTTAGGAAATTTCGTCCCGAAATTAGGAAGATGCAACGAAAAGATGCGGATACTTAGTCTTCATATCACTTTCGAGTTCCCAAGTAAATTCGGCGCCACGTTTACCTTCCAATCGAACCTTGACGATAGGAATTCGACTGCGCCTCAGTTGTTTGATACCTCGGTCCATGATTTTGACTGGTGTTTCCACGAAGTGCAAAGTATCATTGATTTGAAGATCTTCGAGTGGAACTTGGAGTCCTTCTTCAGCTAGACACTTTTTCAAATTTGAAACACGAAACACAGGATGCACGTTGTTGAGCGCTTGAGGTAGATCCAGTCGATACGCTACCTTGCCAATCCTTTCGAGAATCTTGAAAGGACCCACATAGCGAGGAGCCAGTTTGCCTTTCTTACCAAAACGAACCACACCTTTCCAAGGTGCAACCTTGAGAAGTACGTGGTCACCTATGTCGAATTCCAAAGGTTTGCGATCTTCTATCAGCATAACTCTTTTTTCGGCTTCGAGCTTTGAGCAAGTTGTCATGAATCTGTAGGATCTTGTCCGTCGTCTCTTGTATAAGTTCGGGACCGGTGAGTTGTACGTCTCCGATCTCGTGCCAACAAATAGGCGAACGGCATTTGTGACCACACAGTGCTTCAAATGGAGCCATTTGAATACTTGCGTGATAGCTGTTGTTGTACGAGAATTCTACCAAGGGTAAGTGCAAATCCCAGTTGCCGCCAAAATCGATTACGCATGATCGAAGCATATCCTCTAAAGTTTGAATAGTACTCTCGGTCTGACCGTCAGATTGAGGATGAAAAGCGGTGCTAATATTCAAACGAGTGCCAGGGCGGATTGGAAAGTTTGCCAAAGGCGAGAAGTGAAACGAGCATCACGATCAGAAATAATATCAAGAGGAGTACCGTGACGACTAATGATTTCACTCGTGTAGATACGAGCCAGTTTCTCGACTTTGTAATCTTCACGAATGGCGAGGAAGTGTGCGGATTTGGTCAAACGATCGATGATAACCCAAATGCTATCGTGACCAGACGAGGTACGAGGCAATTTCGTGATGAAATCCATGGATATGCTCTCCCATTTCCAGACCGGAATTTCTGGTTGTTCGAGCAAACCGGAGGGACGTTGATGTTCTGCCTTGACTTTGGAAACGAAAGGCATTTGGAGACGTAGAGAGCGATATCACGTTTCATTCCAGGCCACCAATAGGATGCGCGCAAGTCATGATACATCTTATCAGCTCCAGATGAACGGAGTATCGGGATTTGTGAGCTTCATCCATCAAAGTAGTCCGAAGATTGAGACGATCGGGAATCCAAATGCGACTATGGTAGTAAAGAATACCATCAGGCTTAGCTTCGAGTGGGTTTTCGATTCCACAATTCAACTCGTTATCGAGGTTACCCTCGTTAATGACGGCAAATTGTGCTTGTCGAATTAACTCATTGAGTTTTCCCACGATTTGGTAGCGACGAGCACTCTTGACATGAGTCTTACGACTAAGTGCATCGGCCACGACATTCGCCTTACCAGGGTGGTAGCGGATATCGCAGTCGTAGTCGTTTAACAATTCTACCCAACGATGTTGACGCATGTTGAGTTCCTTTTGATCAAAGATGTGTTGGAGGCTCTTATGGTCGGTAAAGACCGTACTACTTTGTACCATAAAGGTAGTGTCACCAAATCTTTAATGCAAAAACAACTGCACCAAGTTCAAGGTCGTGAGTAGTATAGTTTTTCTCATGAATTTTGAGTTGTCTCGATGCGTAAGCGATTACTTTGTCCTGTTGCATGAGAACGCAACCAAGACCCTGGTTAGAGGCATCGCAATACACGACGAAATCGTCGTTCCCATCGGGGAGAGTGAGAATATGAGCATTACAAAGCATGTCCTTGAGCGTTTGGAAAGATTCTTCTTGTTCGGGACCCAAACAAAAGGTTTATCTTTTTGAGTCAACGAAGTCAAAGGAACGGCAATCTTCAGAAGTTCGAGATGAAACGGCGATAATACCCAGCTAGGCCAAGAAACGAACGAATTTCAGAGGGAGACTTAGGTGCAATCCAATTCTTCACAGCTTCTGTCTTTGTAGGGTCAACATGAATACCAAGTTCATTGACGGTGTGACCTAAGAATTGAACCACTTTTAGCCAAAATTCACACTTGGAGAATTTGGCATAAAGACGTTCGGTTTGCAAAAGCTGAAGAATAAGACGCGAATGTCGTCCATGTTCTTCTTTCGTCTTGGAGTAGATTAGGATATCGTCGATGAATACAATGACAAAATGATCGAGAAAAGGCTTACACACACGGTTCATGAGATCCATAAACACTGAAGGAGCGTTGGTCAAACCAAAAGGCATGACCACGAACTCGTAGTGTCCATAACGTGTGCGAAATGCGGTTTTGGTACATCTTCCTCGGAAACCCGAAGTTGATGATAGCCAGAACGGAGGTCAATCTTTGAAAAGCACTTCGCGCCTTGCAATTGATCGAAGAGATCGTCAATACGAGGAAGTGGGTATCGGTTTTTGACTGTAAGTTTATTGAGCTCACGATAATCAATGCACATCCGAAAAGACCCATCTTTCTTCTTGACGAACAACACGGGAGCGCCCCAAGGGGAAGTACTAGGGCGTATAAAGCCTTTATCAAGAAGCTCTTGAAGTTGGCTTGATAGCTCTTGCATCTCCGAGGGTGCTAAACGATAGGGAGCCTTCGCAATAGGAATTGCGCCAGGAATGAGGTCAATACGAAAATCGACAGCTCGAGGAGGCGGAGGACCAGGGAGATCCTTGGGGAAAACAGAAGGGAACTCACAAACAACAGGAACATCACTTATGCTAGGACCTTTGTCTTTCTTTCCACGACGTGGGCAAGAAAGGCAAAGTACTCCTTAGGCAAGTACTTGTTCGCTTTGATGCACGGCATAAGCTTGAGACCCTTAGAAGGTTTCTCACCATAGACGTGTAAAGAGTCACCTTGAGGTAGGGGAAGGCGAATGAATTTCTCAGAACAAACGACTTCAGCGCGAACTCGCTTAAGCCAGTCCATGCCTACTATGACGTCAAAGCTACCCATTTGCATAGGTATGAGGTCGATGGAAAACTTATGATCATTTAAGATTAGGGAGCAACCAGAAAGAACAGAGTCAACGGAGATGGTCTTACCATTAGCGACTTCGACAGCAAAAGGATTAGGCATTTAGTTCGTTCGCACTTAAGCAAGGGTTCAAATTCAACGGATACAAAACTTCTATCTGTGCCAGTATCAAACAGACAAGTAGCATAGATATGGTTCACAAGGAACGTACCAGTGATGACGTCATTCGAACTTTGGACTTGAGCTGAGGTGAGAACGAAAGCTCGTCCTTTCGTAGGTTCGGTTTGTTGTTGCTGTTGGTTTTTGGTGCGTTTCGGGCAAACGTTGGCAAATGGTTAGGATTGCCACAATTGTAGCAGGTTCGACCAGGTGTAGCTTGGGTTTGGCGGTTTGGGTTAGGATTGGGTAAAAGGGCTTGGGTTTGCTGGTTCTGGGGTAGGCGACAGTAGTTGGAGAGGTGTCCCAACCTATTACAGTTGGCACATTTTCGGCATGAGGTGCCAACAGGGTGATGGTAGTTGCAAGTGGTACACTTGGGTGAGAGCCAATGTAACCTTTTCCAGGTTGGTTGGTGTTTGGCGGAGTGACGACAGCATTGTTTTGAGAAGAAGCCTTCCGCTTCTTGTTCTTGTTGTGGGGCTTCTTGGCTGGAGGGGTAGGTGATTCGGTGGTGTTGGCAATGGCTTGGTGCGCATGCTTCGTAGGGACCTTGCCGTAGGCCCCCTGAAGGATGTAGTTATGGTTGAGTTGAAGGGTTATGGCATAGGCTTCCTCGAGGGTTTTTGGGTTGGCTGCGGCTACATGGTTCATGATCACCGGTGAGAGGCAACGGATGAGCTTGGCGATTGACTTGGGAACAGTATCGACTTGCCCAGGGCAAATGATACTTAACTGTTTAAAGCGCGCAATCAATCCTTCAGCGTCGCTCCCCTGTTATGTGAGATTCCAGAACTCGTTTTCAAGTTTCTGGGTCTCATGGGGAGGACATAATTGCTCCTTCATGAGCTCCTTAAGCTCTTCCCAAGTCATCGCATGCGCTGCTTCGTTTCCACGCGTGTTTCGTTCGGTGGTCCACCACTCGAGGGCTCTCTTGTGGAAGACCCCGGTGGCATTAAGGGTTCGGAGTTCCTCAGGGCAGCCGCCCTGAAGGAAGATAAGCTCCATTGAATCAAACCAATTGATCATGGTGGTAAAACCGTCCATGCCAGTGAATTCCACTGGTTTACAAGCCATGAAATGCTTGAATTGGTAAGATGGTTTGGGGGTATCGGCTTTGGAATCAACGAATGATTTAGGTGTGGCTTCGGCGTGTATGGTGTGGATTTGGCTAACAATGTCGGGTATGATCTTAGCCAATTGCCCGGCCATTTGCTCCAAAACGAGCCCAATCAGTTCTTGCTTCGATATCGAGTCCTTGTTGTTGGATTCCTTCTGGGAATCCGTCTTCTTGGACTTCTTGAGGCGGTTCAACGAGTTACGGAAAGGAGGCATCTAGAGGTTGTAAACAAGACAAAAGCATGAGACTTGATTGTAATAAAGAAAATAGGTTTTGCATGCATGAGTATTAATAAAATTCACATAAGTTTCACATAAGAAGCATGTGTTCATCAAGTATGGTTCACATAGTTTGCATGATTTCAACAAGTATAACATGTATACTCACATATGAATACAAATAAAGAGTATAAATTTAGTTTGTTCACGAGGATTAGTATTGTTTTTGATTGCGATAAACGTGCGAGTGTGTAATGGTTTGAAATGAATGAGGTAACAAGTATTAAAACACATAAAATTTGAGTCACATAAAAAGAATAGGCTCGTAAAACATGGGAATGATTCGGGTAGAGAATCGTCGACAATTCCAAAGTGAATCGAAGGTCTTTTCGAATTAGAGGAACATGCTTTGGCCTATAGGTAAAATGCTCTCATCGAGTAGCGAATAACGACATTTTACCCTTCCAGTTACTACACAGCTCTAACCGATCGGAAGATCGAGACTTTGGCGAGAGCGAAAATCAAGGAATGGGACTTAATTGACAAGGTGCGGGTTTCACCCTTAACTTGACGATTTCGTACCCTAAGTGTGGTTGGTACTTACCAAGTGAAGAGCAAATTCCGATTCGTTGGTAAGGGTCCACTAGAGTTTTGAGTTGGAAATTTTCCATCAAGGTTTGGATTTCACTCCCAACTCGATGGCATAATTGCGTGCAAAAAGAATAAGTATAGCGGATTGAGAGTCGTTCACCAAATTGCGGTTTTCACACCTATTTTAGTGAAGTCGTCTCGTGTATATTACGAGTGTCTTCAAGCGTCCAAACATGTATTGTGTAAAAGTGTCTTAGGAAGACACCATGTATATGTATTAAGACCAAAAGGAAAGAGAGAAGCAAAGTAGGAAGCATAAAGTTTTAAGCATAATCAAGAATGGTCACAATGGGTACTTAGAACTATAGACTAGGTCGAACATGGCAATTCTACCTAATTCCCTATAGTTATGGCTCTGATACCAATCTGTAACACCCCAACCGATGGCGGAAACATCGGGATGAGACGAAAACGAGATTGCTCATTGCTCACAACATTATTAAGTGACAATAATTAATTAAACATATTTCATTTCATAAGAATTGTCAAATACATCAATGTAACAAAACAAAGAACAACATAACATTTACAAAGTCATAACAAAATTGATACATCGACATTAAACCTAACGTCTAATTTGTGTGTATCTAGTCCTTGCTATATTGTTTTCATAGCATCATCTCCTTCAACCTGTAACATGTTTTAAAATAATGTCAATGCGAAAGCAAAGGCGAGTACACAAGTTTAGGCATAGCATACGTATACGAATAAGTTTAAACAATCCACATGGCAACCAAATCTATACAAGAGCAATATCAAGGCATGCAATACTAATAATCAAACCCTTAACGCAATCACGATGTTTAAACATGGCCCCATGAATAACACGACGGAGATGGATGCGTGAATTCCTATAGCGCTAAGCATGTCAAACGAAGGCTAAAAATAGTTAATGACTAAAGCATAGCAATACGAATATCCAAGACAAGCATCAAGTATAAGATTCAATCTTTCATGTATATGGGATCGTTTGTGTGTTTCATAAAGTTTAAGTGTTCGTGATTTTGTATATGGAAACATGTTACACCCGAAAAGTGTTATAAACAAAGTGGGTCGAGTGTACTCACGGTTTTGCTAAGTCTTTTCTACACTTGACAATCCGTGAAGACGTTGGTTCGAGGATGACGCCGAATTATCCTACAAGAGCAAACAAGGCGTATGAGTATAGAGTTTCAACGGGAGATTAGGAGTATTCGATCATGATTAAAAATAAGTTTGATAAAGTATTATGAAACGAAATTATTCACTAAGATGTAACACTTAGTAACTCTTACGAGTTGGATGTGATTTCATAGGTTCGGGACCTATTAGAATCGTGACAAGGAATTACATACTTTAGTGTTAAACTTAATAACTTGATAGGTGATTATAAGTTCATTATCAAGGTTTCGGTTTTAGAATTATAATATAGTTATATATATATCATTATAATCATGTAGGAGGTGGGAGGATGAACCATCAACTTTGTAACCTCTAGTGTCATGTATGTCAAGTATAAGGTGGGAGGTTAAACCATCCACTTTGAACCTCGGATTATGTTCACCACTACACAAGTTACCATTGGTAACAAGGAGGGTACAAGAGCTATATACTATACACGAATGTATAGACAAGAATGATAAGGTCATCTAGATACCAAGTAGCCAAGTATTCAACAACCCGACGAGCACACGAGGAAAATCGTCAACGGCTTTGTGGGGTTGAGACACTTTAGGTCTAGCAAACTAGTTTGGGATCTTGATGAAAATAATCAAGTGATGTGTGGTCTCAAGTTAGGATAGCACAAGCTTCTTGTGGACACACATGAACAAGCATAATAGCTTGCATCACTTGTGAGCTTAATGCTCTTCAAAAACAGAAAGTTTAGGGTGTTAAAACAGC
Source organism: Scalesia atractyloides (assembly GCA_947069175.1). Classification (NCBI taxonomy): domain Eukaryota; kingdom Viridiplantae; phylum Streptophyta; class Magnoliopsida; order Asterales; family Asteraceae; genus Scalesia; species Scalesia atractyloides. Next base: position 64,795,457 of record CAMTDV010000004.1, on the reverse strand, counting down.
CCTTAGTTCATGTTAACAAGTTTGGTTAGGCTTTACTAATCATAAGCTTGATGTAAGCACAAGAACACAAGTTTGTTGAAGTTAAAACACAAGTTTGATAAAAGTTTAGACAAAACAGAAAGTTTGCAGGGCATTTTGGGGCATTTCCAGGTCTGGATTCTCCATAGAGAACCCTAAGAATTCAACCCAAAGTTTATCCAAGCAAGTAGGAAAAAGAATGTAGTGATTTCGTTAAGAAATGAGTGAGTTACACTCACTTTAGTGAAGATGAGTAATTCTGCTCGAAAATTATGATATTGCAAGGATCTTGAGGTGATTTGAGAGTGATGAAAGTGTAAAAATGCTTAGAGAACACTTGGGTTTTATAGGGAAGGATTAGGGTTTAAGTGGTTGACATTAATGGAAGTAGGTGGTAGTTTAAAATAATAATAAAAACTTGTTCTTTTTGCCTTGTGACTTGCGGCCGAACTGGCTGTTAACAGCCATGTGATTTCCTTCTTTCTTTGTGTGAGACAACTAAGTTAGATAAAGTATTTATTATGTTATGTTATTTAAATAATTAATATAACTAACTATTTTAATCAAGGGTGACGTTAGGCGGTGGCTTTTAACATTCAAAAGAACAATTAAAACACCTCTCTGAATAGGAGGCTGTTATCATTATGTCAATTTGGTTCCTTTATGTTGATATTTTGGCATATCACATAATATATAATATAATATGTAATAATAATGAGAACATAATTAAAAGTGGCCATATATAAATTCAGCCATGATTTTTTTTTTGTTGTTGGTCTCGATTGGCCATATTTTGGAATATTTTATATTTCCCTTTTTTTATTAAAAGAAAATAAATATTTATATATTGCTAATATTAATTAATTTCCTAATATATATATATATATATATATATATATATATATATATTAATGTTTAATTCATACAAAAATAAAAAATTAAATAAGTTTGTATAAAATAAAGTATAGGTTGTGTGTTATGAACGTATAATCAAGTGTTTGTACGTAAGGATATCTAGAATCACGTATTGATTGCAAGTTACGCATGTGTTTACGAGGGTACAAGTATGTATCAAATGTCTAAAATGTCTAAGCATGAAAGAATAAATGAAGTATAGTTCGTATGAAATAATTAATTTTTTTACGATCAAAGTCTCGGATTACAATGAGGCGAAACGAAATACGATTACAGGGGATACACGATTTCCAAAAATAGGAATGCAAGACAAGCTTTCTAATTAAGGAAAGTATGAAAAAGCTGAGCGTTACAATGCCAGTACCCTGAGTTTTCTGACTAAGGCTAGAGTGTTCGTACAAATCCACTTAATCGGACCAGCCACTCTTACCGGGGAACTCTTGGGGTGAGTGTCCACTTATAGGCTAAAGCATGTCTTCGCTATACATTATAAAGACCCATTTACTTTGATTAGTCATTGTGTCGTTTTTTCATTTTAAGTAACGAATAAATGGATACACTCCTTGTGCTTCGTCGATATTTTAATATTTCTTTTAACTACCTTTATCAACCTCACCCCAATGCAACTTTGGAGTTTCGACGTCATAGTAGGCATGGACTGGTTAGCTAGACATCATGCCGAAATCATCTGTTCCTATAAGATTGTTCGCATACCCCTTTCATCTAGCAAAGTTTTAGAAGTTCATGGAGAGAAACCTTCCAGTAATCTCAAACTCATGACATGTACCCAAGCTCAGAAATACCTACGAAAGAAATATGTAGCCTTCTTGGCACATATCCTAGAGGAGAAAGGCAAGAGCAAAGGTATTCAAGACATCCGCATTGTTCGGAATTTTCCTGAGGTATTTCCTGAAGAATTACCTGGTTTACCCCCGATACGACAAGTGGAATTTCGCATCAATCTTATACCTGGTGCCAACCCAATTGCCAAATCCCCTTACCGTCTTGCACCATCAGAAATGCAAGAATTGTCAAAACAACTCCAAGAGCTTTCAGACAAAGGTTTCATTCACCCGAGTTTTTCACCTTGGGGCGCTCCTGTGCTTTTTGTGAAAAAGATGGACGGATCCCTTCGCATGTGCATCGATTATCGTGAGCTCAACAAATTCACGATTAAAAATCGATATCCCTTACCTCGAATAGATGATCTTTTTGATCAACTACAAGGTGCTACATGTTTTTCAAAGATCGATCTCCGTTTTGGGTATCATCAACTTCGAGTATTCGAAGAAGATATTCGCAAAACTGCCTTTCGAACCCGATACGGCCGTTATGGGTTCACTGTCATGCCTTTTGGGTTGACAAATGCTCCTGCCGTTTTCATGGACTTAATGAATAGAGTTTGTAAACCTTACTTAGATAAGTTCATCATTGTTTTTATCGATGACATCTTGATATATTCAAAATCTTGAACTGACCACGAACATCATCTTCATCTAACGATGGAACTTCTAAAGAAGGAACAACTTTAAGCCAAATTATCCAAGTGTGAATTTTGGCTAAATGTAGTTCAATTCTTTGGTCACATTGTCAATGGACAAGGCATACATGTGGATCCTGCCAAAATCACATCAATTAAGGATTGGAGTACACCCACTACTCCTACCGAAGTTCGTTCTTTTCTTGGTCTAGCCGGTTACTACCGTCATTTCATCGCAAAGTTTTCCAAGATTGCGGTTCCACTCACTTCTTTAACTCAAAAGAATAAACCCTTTGAATGGGGACCCAAACAAGAGGAAGCTTTCCAAACCTTGAAACAAAAACTTTGTAATGCTCCTATTTTATCCTTACCCGATGGCAATAACGACTTTGTCGTATATTGTGATGCCTCGAATCTAGGCCTTGGTTGTGTTCTCATGTAAAGAGACAAAGTCATAGCATATGCATCAAGGCAGTTGAAAATACACGAAAAGAACTACACAACTCATGATCTTTAGTTAGGTGCTGTTGTTTTCGCTCTCAAAATTTGGAGACATTACCTCTACGGTACTAAATGTGTGGTTTTCACTGACCACAAAAGTCTCCAACACATTTTTAATCAAAAGGAACTAAACATGAGACAACGACGTTGGATCGAACTTTTGAACGATTATGACTGCGAAATTCGTTACCATCCTGGTAGGGCGAATGTCGTAGCAGACGCCCCTTTAGTCGCAAAGAACATGTCAAACTTCAATGTGTTCATGTCCAATCAGATATCCACTCTCGTATTTACCAAGCCCAACATACTTGCGTAACCCAAAGCTTGATGAATAATGAACTACCACATAATTTGGAACTTCAACTTGAAACTAAAGATGATGGGTTACTCTATTTCTTGAATCGTTTATGCGTTCCAAACCAAGATAATCTTCGTACTTTATTGATGGACGAAACACACAAGTCACGTTATTCTATCCATCCGGGTACGGACAAAATGTACATGGATCTTCGTACCCAGTATTGGTGGCTGGGTATGAAAAAAGATATAGCTTTGTACGTGTCCAAATGCCTTACTTGTCTTAAAGTCAAGGTATAACATCAACGTCCATCCGGTTTGATCGAACAACTAGAAGTTCCGGTATAGAAGTGGGAGAAAATCTCTATGGATCTCATCACTAAATTACCACGTAGTTCTAGAGGTCATGATTCCATTTGGGTAGTCATTGACCGTCTGGGTAAGTCAACACACTTTTTGCCAATTTGTGAGGACTTCTCTACTGACAAACTTGCTAAGATCTATTTCAATGAGATTGTATCTCGTCATGGTATTCCTTTGAACATCATGTCAGATCGTGATGCTCGTTTCTCATCTCGTTTCTGGACAACCCTGCAATCTGCCATGGGAACCAAATTAAATCTAAGCACCGCATATCATCCCCAAACTGATCGATAAACCGAAAGGACAATCTAAACACTTGAGGATATGCTTAGAGCTTGTGTGATAGACTATGGTGGTAGTTGGGATTCGCATCTGCCTTTGATCGAATTCTCCTACAACAATAGTTATCACTCTAGCATCAACATGGCTCCATTCGAAGCTCTTTATGGTCGAAAACGTTGTTCACCTGTCTGTTGGAATGAAGTTGGTGAAGCTCAAATCACCAGACCTGAACTCATTCAACAAACAACAGACGAAATCATGAAAATTCACAATAACCTTTTGACAACTAGAAGTCGTCAAAAGAGTTATGCTGACAAACGACGCAAACCTTTGGAATTCCAAATTGGTGACCATGTTCTTCTCAAGGTATCCCCTTGGAAGGGAATAGTCAGGTTTGGAAAGAAAGGTAAATTAGCTCCTCAATACGTGGGACTCTTCATTGAAAAGATCGGAAAGGTAGCCTACAAACTCGAACTACCTCCTGAACTTGGAAATGTTCATCCAACCTTCCACGTGTCCAACTTGAAAAAGAGTTTAGCCAATGAAAACCTCCACATCCCTCTTGATGAAATTCGTATTGATGATACTATGCATTTTGTCAAGAAACCTGTGGAAATTATGGACCGTGAAGTCAAGAAGCTCAAACGTAGTCGAATTCCAATTGTGAAAGTTCGCTAGGAATCCAAACTTGGCCCAGAGTTTACTTGGGAACGAGAGGATCAAATAAAAGCGAAGTATCCACATCTGTTCTCATAAGTCTCCTCCACTAAAATTTCGGGACAAAATTTCCCGAAGTAGGGGAGACTGTAACATTTGCAGTATTTCAGCCGGTGTACCTTTCGACAGTTTCCGTGTTTAATAAAATTGTTTATTTTATTTACAAGATATGATCGAACAACATGATGTTCACAACATTTCCGGAACCATATCCAAGTTACATATGTCTTAATATCCTTCGTATAGCTTAAATAACAAGATAGAAGGGTTAAAATGGTAAAAACGCGATAATACAAGTCTGGTGGCCAAATTAATGTAACAATCCCCAAAAGTACTCTCAATAGGCCCACAATTAAAAATCAAACCATTTAGAATTAAGACCCGAGCATACACGATAAAGAACCAGCAAGAAAATCAAGAAAAACACGCGATTGGACGAAAAAGGCGGCCGAGGACACGTGTCACGACGTCGCAACACGTGTCAAACCTACCCTTGACACGTGGCAGTCTAGGCCAGACCGACCTCCCCCGCACCATGCGGGAGAATCCCTGTCTCCCCGCACGACGCGCGGGAGAAGCCAACTTTGAGTATATAAGGGGCGGCCTTGGACGAGTTTCAATGTTCATTTTTTATTTCAAAAATCGATCTCTTTCTCTCTCGAAGCTCTGTTCAAATACCGAGCCCCCAAAACCCTAAACCTGCAAAGCTCTGCTCCGTTGTAAGTATTTTAACCCCCGATCACTAACTCGTTTCCCTACCCGATTGATTTAGGACCCACCGACGCATGTCAAGGTTCTGCCTGACTAAGTTCGTTGGGGTTCTGTCTCGTGTAGTATGGCCACCCTACCAGAATGATTTAGGACCCACCAACGCATGTCAGGGCTCTGCCTAACTAAGTCTGTTGGGGTTCTGTCTCTAGTTGTATGGCTAAAGTAACTTGGGTTATTTTACTAACACGTGTGCATTTATGTTATTAGGAAACACTTAAGCTTTGCTAGAACAATTAAGCACCCACAATCCAAGTGAGTACCTAGTTCCCCTTTTTCTTAAATCTTCGGGGTGACTCATATGTGCTAAACTATTTTCAAGATTTCAAAACAATGCATATGGTTTATATATACACACACACACACACACACAACATGTTTTCAATAAGGTGTGAAACTTGGTAGTGTGTTTATTCATAACACGGGTACATTCATTAACTTTGATCACGCCGACCGATAGTATGTTATGGTACCATAGGACCGACAATCCCCTTACCAAATTTCCCGGGGTTTGTGGGGAAATTTGGGGAAAGACAGAAACTGTGCAATTTATAAACCCTTTGGTGGTTTGGTACACGATTCAACACAGGTTTGAATGTACTCACCACACGACCACACTTGTTTACACAAAGACGATTAAAAACAATTGATTTACACAAAACAAAAAGGATTGGGTTAGACAAGACACGAGTGGTTTTCAATTAAAGGTATATAAACCGTACAACGCGTTCTTCCACAGTTTTACAAAGGAAACACTTGTGCCAAGATTCATGGCTACAAGATTTTCTTAAATCCTCCCAACTTTTATAATGGGTTAAACATGTTGCAATACCAACCACATTTACTGCAAGTTTGGTTACAAGATTTTCACTTATCGACTCTCGTAGTCGAACGAGGTATTGCAATACAAATACAAAGCCATGAATTTGACTTACAAAACCTATGCTACTCGTCAGCACTCAATGTTGACTTTATTTTTACATATGTTTTAGGTACTAATACATGATCAAGTATGCTACACATAGGATGGACGCTGACCTTAGCTTGATAAAAAAAATAAAAAATAAAATAGTTGTTGTATTTGTTTCGAATTCTCTAAGGACAATGTAAATTATTAATTCAATAAAACAAAACTTTAAATACCATGTGTTTGAAACAATTTGTAACGTGATCCCCCGACATTTCCGCCACGAGTTGTTTTATACGTGGTCGGGGTGTTACACTTAGTACTTTTTAGTGCATTAGATTTCACTTAGGAATGACGAAATCACGAACTATCTCAGATCATGTACACCCCTCTTCAGATGCGATTAGGAACAACATCACTAGACCGAGAGTTGGAGCAAACAAATTCACAACTCCGACTCAATAACTCAATGATTCAATGCTCGTGTCAATATCATGGACTTGAAGATGAAGAGACGAACGATCACATCAATAAATTTATTGAACTTTGTGACACCTTTAAAATCGAAGATGTATTAGACGCTGCAGTGATACTCCGTTTTTTTCCTTTCTCCTTGGTAGCAAAAGCCCGCTTGTGGCTTATTCTTTAGCACCTGGTTCTATCACTACTTGGTTAGACATGGCTGAAAGATGCTTACATAAATTCTTTTCTCCCTCTAAAACAAATTGCTTACGTAGCAAAGATATATCCTTTCGAGCAAGAAAAAGATGAAAGTTTATCAGATGCATGGGATGGATTCAAGGAGCTACAAAGAATTTACCCTCATCATGGTATGGAGTAATGGATGGTCATGAACACATTTTATAATGGTCTTTGTACTTCATTTAAGAAAAACCTAGATACAGTAGCTGGAGGTGTCTACTCTGACTTAACTCCTACTGTTGCTCCTGCTCTCATTGAAGAGATCTCAGCTAATGATTACCCATCCAGGAGAGATTCCAGATCTTCAAGGCTGATGTCAGAAGTGTAGATTCAAATGCATAGCTCATAGCTGAAGTTGAAGCACTGATTGCTCAAATTGAAACATTTATGATGAAACAAGAAATATGCAGTACGTGTGGAGACTCACATTCAACCGAAAATTGTCCGATTTCTACACAATCAGAGGAGGTTGACTTTATGGGTAACCAGTTCAGATACCCATTCAGTGCTGATAAAAGAAAACCTAGAGTTAGCTGGAGAGATAATAGAAAGTCATTCCCAGCAGGTTAGTCGCAGAATTACAGATTCTAGTCTAGAGAGAGACATCCAAGTATGCAGGAAATCCTCATGGATTTTATCTAAGAGAATGGGGAAACGATGAGTAAGCATGATCAAGAGCTAGCAGGACATAAAATTATCATTCAAAACAAAGAAAAGGTCCTGAAATAACTAGCCACTAAGGATTCAGAGAAGGCCCAAGTCAAAGGAGAATCTCTGACTCAACAGTTTGAGCGGTTTAACTTCCTGATCAGTGAGCTAAGGCTTACAGATCAAACTTATACAAATTCTGCTCTAAGTGACAGATTTATGAGATCTCTTCCTGATAAGTGGGATACAGTTGCATATGTGTTCAGAAACTCTGTTGGTTTCAAAGAGATGAATCTGACACAAATTCATGGAAAACTCCTCACTTATGAGAGAGAGCTTAACCAGAAGCAGAAGTTGATGTCTTTGGGAAATATTGATGATGATTACACATGTGGTGACACAACCATGATGATTCAGTCATCATCATCAACCAATGTAAATAACTTGGTTTATGATCACTTTGTTGACATAACTCCTGGTTTCAATTCTCAATTTAACACATCACATATTGGAAACCAGAATTTTGCATTGATGATGAAGGATAAAAATCCTAAGGATTCAACTGACCAAGAAGACTTTGATCTACTTGACCAACTTGCACTTTTAAGTATTAGGAAAACATGTTTATAATACAACTGGTAGAAGGTTTCCTGGATTGGAGGCTAGGGGTAAATTTGAAAGGGACAAATCCAGGGTTGAATGGTTTAAATGCCATAATCTGGCTCACTTTGCAAGTTAATGTAGAGGTCTTTCATAGAACCTCACACCTTATGTGACCTATCCAAATCAATTGAATTAGTCTAACTTAACTACCGGTAACAATCAATTTTTCCGAAAATGCCCTGGACCATCCACACAATACACTGCATATCTTGCACATGTACCAACTCAAATGTCATATCAATATTCTAGTGGGCCACCGCAACATCAATATGCACAAGTTCACATGCCACAAGCACAAGTCAAAAGAACCTCATAAACACGATCACAAACACAATCCCATGGACGAATACCAGTAGTTTCCCAAACTACTGGTCCCCTGCACCAGATCCTACTCAAATGCACCTTCATTCAAAGCTTTGTAGATTGGATTAGTTTACGTGGGGATTTGAGTGATGAACATTTTAGCATGATTGAAGTTAACCAAGGTCAGAAGAACCTTACACTAGTTGCTCTAGAAACCTGAAGTGATACTTTAGACCAAAGCACTGATGAAACTACTGGTTGTGCATTATACCACATACTTGATCAACAATTGCTTAACCTTCTCAGAATTTTGACATATCTCAGAAATGCTATCGAACTTTGTTCTGAAAAGTGCATTCAAGCATTTTGGGATATCAAAGCAGTGAATATCATGCTTCTTGAATAATCTGAAAATTCTGAGAAACTTCTGGCACAAACCATTAGATCTCATAAACAAGTTTTGAAAGAAAAAAGATCAAATTATTTCTGATTTAAAACATGAAGCCTCAAACCACTCTGCATAGTTCAAATCACTTCTTTCAAAATATCAAATATGTCAAAATGAATTTCCATCTACCCAAGTGAATTGTCAATAAAGGGTAGAATCATGCAAAGGATTTGAAATTTCGTTGAATCAACAAACCAAAAGCAATGTGAAATTTGTATTAGGATACAATCACACACAAAGACCAAATGATTACACTCCTAGAGCTCAAATTAATGAAACTGAGTCTAATTCCTCAATTAGAAAGGAGGCTGTAAACATATATCTTGGATCTTCTCACAAATTCTTTGATCAACATAACACCAAATGAACTAATAAACATGTGTTGAGAAGAATTTCAAGCCAATGACCTTTATAACCTCTGAAGGAAAAATAGCACCAAATGCTAACCCTCCAGCAGTTTCATCTAAAACCGCTAACACCAGCCAAAACATTAAAGCCAAATCTAAATCTGGCTCAAAAAGGGGTAAGAACACTAAAGGAATAATGTTTTGCACAATGTGTGAGAAAATAAACCACAACACTAAGGATTTTACATGGACTTAGCTTATCGAAAAGCAAGATAAAAAACCTGGGAAACTTTCACGAAAAGCCAGTTTTCTATCCATGTGATGATTCTAGTATTGTAAATCCTAGGATCTTTTGAAGTATTCAAAACTATTGAAACTTCTGAATCACTGGCCTTGAATCACAAATTATTCACAAGACCAGTATAAGTGACCGATGACCTCCTGCAAATACCTGGCCAAAACAGGAGATTCCCCATTCTACCCCTCATTAGTACAAGTAAAGGAGGTCTAATCAAAGTGCTGAAATAATAGCAGTCGCAGAGAACCAAGGATGTAACATTTTGCAATTATTGTATTATTCATTTCCGTGTTTTTCGTATTCAACCATTGTAATCTTAGACTTATAATCATAATGAAATTCATTTTTTT